>CM075815.1:30326484-30644238 GCA_037975025.1 Excoecaria agallocha
ATAACACTTATAAAATATATTTAATTTATTTTGGTCCAAGAATTAGGCCTCTAAGGCCTTCTATCTATAGTTGTAGTGAAACCCTTCCTCTTGAGGGTTTTTTGTTCCAAAGCCTTTCTTCTGGGCCTCTTTTAATTTTTTAAATGGATCTATTAATTATTATATCAGCCCTATAATACTTATAGTCCAATAATAATTAATTATGAAATACAATATTTTAATTTGGTCCATTTTACAAAATATTTCTGAAAAGTTCTGCGAACAATTTTACTTGATCACAATTAATTAAACTGTTGAATTAATTATTCTCTTATTCTATTTTCTATTCCAATAATAATATAAAATATTATTATCCTTGTCATTTTACCATTTTATCCTTTTCTCTATATGTGTGTAACCTATTGGGTTCCTGTTCATATTAGTAGTATAATATGTAATTGTGAGTTCTATTCAAAACTCACATGATTTAAACTCCTTTAAAACATTTTATCAATCCCTATTGATATTTATGATACACTATTATACAAGTCATGAGCGGCCTCTAGCTAGGCATCATGACTACCTAAATGTCAGGAAAGTCAAGTGGTTTGACTATACCCTTTCATAGAAATAGCTACCATGCAATTACTCCTTTCACCACTCTTATCTCAATTAGATTCTGTGTATGGATTTCTATCAACTGATATAAATCTAATTATGTATGTTCTATTAATTTAACCATTGTTCCCAAAATGCCCTTCATGGATCTCTATCCATCTTGGCATATTACTCTGGCCAGAGATTCTCTGAACAAGGCAATTATAGAATCATGCGTGATAACTTCCCTTAATAAATCTGGGATGGTGAATCCTTTATTGATCACTCAACTGACTTTAAGTAGGTCATGATATACCCAACCTGTTAAATATGTTCACCCCCAATTGGAAGTAATCAGTTATGGAGTCAAAGTATACCACTTGCTACTTAAGATAACCTTGGTGATCTCAAGTCAAGGATACTTACACAACCGCTATGAAGAGATTCCTCACTAACATAGATTTAATATCCATGTGAGGATTCTCTTTGCAGGTCTCTAATGAACTTATGCTTCTAACAAGCATCCATATGTTAGCTTTAATTATCTTCCAAAATCATAGTAATGAGAACTACTGCTTGAACCATTCAAGAAGCATAACATGTGCTAGTCTATCCGAATTAATAATGTCTTGCCCTGTTGATTCTATGACTAGAGATATTTTGATATTAACACATTTGCATGCAATAGACATCTCATATCATGAACACTTCATGATTGTCTTTGCACTGTGTTTATAATAACTAGGACTTCATTTATTAATTTAAGATTTACAAACTCATGTATTTAAACGTAGCATTAATAAATGAATGATGCCTTTTATTAAGAATATGAATTCATACATATGAAATACATCTCGATTACATAGGCTCTAGGGCATACTGTATAACAATCTTCCACTTGCACTAGAGCCAATCACTCATATTTCGTAGACCCATGCTATTTATATGGTGATCGTGCTTTATCTGGAAAATTGCTTTAGTGAGGGGATCCGCCACATTATCATCTGTGGGGACCCTTTCTATTTTCACATCATTTTTAGCTACTATTTCCCTTATGAGATGGTAGCATATGAGAACATGCTTGGATCGCTGATGAGACCGTGGTTCCTTTGTTTGCATAATGGCTCCATTGTTATCACAATATGAGGGAATCGAATCAACAATGCTAGGCACCACTCTTAGTTCAAATATGAACTTTTTGATCCAGACTGCTTCTTTGGCTGCTTTCGAAGCATAATGTACTCAGTTTCTATCATGGAATCAGCAATTGCTTCTTATTTGGAACTCTTCCAACTAGCTGCCCCTCCTCTTATTATGAACACAAAACTAGACTATGATTTACAATTATCTTCTTCAAATTGAAAGCTAGCATCTGTATACCCATTTACTTTCAAACTGCCCTCCCTATATACCAATAATATATCCTTATTCCTTCTCAAGTACTTAATAATATTCTTGATAGTTGTACAGTGTTCCTCTCCAAAATTAGATTGGAATCTGCTTATAACACTCAAAGCATAAGCTACATCTGGACGTGTACATAGCAAAATATACATGATAGAACCAATTGCAGATACATATGGTATTCTACTCATGCTCGCTCTATCCTCTAGTGTCTGCGGACACATAAACTTAGAAAGGTGTTTCCCATGCACCATGGGTATAAAACCTTTCTTAGAGAGATCCATATTGAACCTCTTTAATACTTTATCTATATATGTGCTTTCAAAAAGACCTAGCAACCTATTGGATCTATTTCTATAGATCCTTATTCCCAGAATATAGGATGCTTCTCCAAGGTCTTTGATGGAAAATTGCTTGGATAACTATATTTTAACAGATTGGAGAAGAGAAATGTCATTTTTCATTATCAATATGTCATCACATATAGAACTATGAGGACAATTACACATAGAATTATGTGGGTTTCTTGTTATTCCACATCTGATATGGAGTAACATCAATCGATTTACTAAAAACTCTATTTAACACATAAACAGCAATTTCTAGTGCATATCCCCAAAAGGACTTAGGCAAGTCTGCTTAGCTCATCATGGATCAAACCATATCTAATAGTGTTTGATTTCTCCTCTCAGATACACCATTGTGTTGTGGTGTATATGGTGGATTCTTGCAAGGCCTCTAATATGACCCTATTTTGATATGCATATTTGAATGGGATTTTTATTTGATTAAGAATAAATTAAATGAGGAATTTGTATAAGTATGGGTCAAGAGGGGGTAAATTATCATGTTATTATGTTAATTGCATGAAAATAAAATTTTAAAGCATGGTTTAATGTTAATTAAGGGTGTAATTGAAGTAAAAAAAGTATTAATTTGGGGTAAATGTATTGTTTTGGAAACTCAAAGGTTAAATGTGGATAGAAATGTATGTTTAAAGGTCAATTTGAGAGAAGGAATGAATGCAAGATAAATGTAATACATCCAAATTTTCAAGGGACTAAAGAGGGGATTTTCTTTGTTGGTATAAAAGGCTTGAGTTAGTGGAGATGGAGGTGGCGTGTAGTTGAGAGCTGATCGGCATTTGAGGGAGAGAAAAACTAGAGAATCTTCATTTCTTCTTTCTCTCATTCCCATTGATTCATCTCAAGCAATTAGATGATAATTTTAGTTGGTTAATCAAGAGTACAATGTATTAAACTTAAGGTAATTAAACTGTTAATTGAACCCTTCATCATCTTCTTCTTCTTCTTTCCATTTTGACTGAGGAGAACGTTAACTGTGTACTGGAACTTGGGTATTGCTAGAGGTTAAGGACATTGGGTTTTTCAGCCAAGGTATGGGAATTTAGGCTGTTCATATTGCATGTGAAATTGATAGCTGGAATTAGGTATGATTTACAAAATTTAAAGTTACATTTTGCTGGATTTTTACGATGTGAGGTTGAAGAATTGATTGTGTCCTTTTCGAGTCGTGAATATCTTCACGGGTCGTGAACTATTGTCCGACTCGTGAAGCTCTTCACGAGTCGTGCATCTTCTTCCTCTGGGAATGTTGGGTTCACTCGTGAAGCTCTTCACGAGTCGTGAATTTTAGTCCGACTCATGAAACTCTTCACGAGTCATTAAGTGTAGCTTTTCTTCTCCACTTGTGAACCTCTTCATGAGATGTGAGTATTGGCCTTATTAGCTTCACTCGTGAATCTCTTCATGAGTCGAACATTTCATCGTGACTGAATGACCTATATGGATTATTTTGCTCATAAGTTGAGCTATAGAGTAGAAAATTGAATGATTATTTTTGCATTGGAAAATAGACTTCTATACCTATATTTCATGTGAAGGAACCTAGACTTAAATCTGCCTTTAACTACATGGAATTTAGGATTGAATCCGGACTAGTTCCCTAGACTGCACATAGAAACAGAATTTACAGTAATGGGCATTTCTTTTTGTAGAGATGTTGAAATGTTACAAAATTAAATTCTGAAAAAATTAGAGACATGAAAGTCTAACTTTGATGAAGAAATGTGGGTTTAAATCCTTCTAAATTTTACATTATAAATTGTTATAAATGACAGTCCACACGATTTGGTTTTAAAATAGCCTATAGTATTTTTCAAATAACTCAAGCTATAGGTCAAATATGGAGATGAATTTTGATGCTCTAGAAACTAGAAAAATAGGGGGATAAAATTTTGGAAGATCATCTTGACTAAAAATGACTTTTTCCTTTCGAAATGTGGCTCACAAGTTGAGTCCGGAATGCTGCCCTATACAGATTGTTGCTGCACTTGACTTTATGATTACTAATTAAATTGAGACAAATAGTTGTTTTTATGATAGTAAAATAAATTGGATAGGGTATGTAATATGACTATCAATGAAAGATTTATATGCATACATGTACATTCGTTGTGTATATGAATAAAGATTAGTGACGAAATATCTAACCTATACATGTAATTAGACTTGTACATGATTGTCATATGCCTAATTGATGTGTACATATGTAATCCTATGACATGAAAGTGCACATGACCAGAATGATGATAAATGCATATATATATTGGTAAACATGCTTATAGGAATAAGCCTACTATATGCGAATGTACCTATAGGTATGTACATTTACGATTATGTACATGAGTGTATGAGCATGTAATTGCCCTATGTGATAGAAGATGTTGTAGCATGACTATGAACATGTGAGATGCTTATTGAGAACATGATCAAGTATATGATATGATGATTATATGTCATGCCTATATGTCATGATGCAAACTTATAGTCACACAAAATGGGTGAGCTAATTGTGTAACTTGGCTTATGAAATGTGCATATATCTGTTTATACACCAGAGAACTTATAGTTTTACAAGACTCTATATATGTACAAATAGTATACTATGAATATAGTCTTAATATGTGAATTGAACACGAATATAGTTCTGTCTGCGATAGAGTTTTAGATGTGGATAGATAGGCACCTATAGGGAAATTACAGCTACCATAGTTTGGCCCAATTGGGTCCATAGTATGTATGATCCCATTTGGATCATGAACAACCTCGTTTGGGTTGATAGGCGACCCCGTTTGGGTCTGCTTGATCGGTCCACAGTATATTTTGGCCCCGTTTGGGTCTATAGATCCGATATCTTTGGATATCCTTCATTTTGATACCGATGTGTATCCATAGTTCCCGTTATCCACTGATAAAGCTAAGGCAGGCTAAACGTTATTCATAGTAATGATCAAAATTAAACAGTTAAAGTTATTTGACTAAAGATTTATATTGTGGATTATATTATTGGTTTGCCCACAAGAATTATGTTTCATTTGAATATGATTACATGGGAAATTGCTGTCTATATGAATTATGAATATGAGAATATTTGTTACTCTTTTGGGTACAATGTTTAGGTACATGAGGATATATTTTATGCTTTAAAGTATTTGTTATTAATTACATTATATGTTGAACATGTTATTTATAATACACATTGTATGTATATTTTGATGACCGTTGTGAGTGGTCATCCATTTATAGATATTCCCCACTAAGCTTTATAGCTTAGCACAGGTTATTTATCTGTGTAGGTTCGGTTAACAAAACTTTTGCTCAGGGACGATCTCTACATCAGGAAGGGCCAACTACCGACTATTAATCTTGATGTAGGATGTTTCTGTATTAGTATTATCATATGTTTTGCTTTATGGCCAGTTATGTTGTAAAATATATATAACCTATGAGATGTGTTGTAACTCACAAGTAGTAAAGCTAAGAAGAGTATGTGTGCATGTGATATACATAAAGTAATATTCATATAGTATAGTATGCATGATACTAAGTATGAAATGCAATGCAGGAATAGACTTGTAGCACATATATAAGTATATTAAACCATATGACATGATTAAGGGTAAAATGATAGTTAAACAAATATATTATATAAGCATCATTAATAGTAATTAAATTATCAAATAAATAGAATTTTGCATAGAGGGTGCTACAATTCCATTGAGATAAAATCCCATTATCTCTAAGATAATCTTGAAATTCTTGGCTTAAGTATTCTCCACCTCGATCTGATCTAAGTGTTTTAATGCTCTTGCCAAGTTGCTTCTCTACTTCATTTTTGAATTCTTTAAACTTTTCAAATGCTTCTGATTTATATTTAATTAGATAGATATATCTAAATCTTGAGTAATCATCTATGAAAGTAATGAAGTAGGAGTAACATCATCTAGCATGTGTAGTCATTAGACCACATACATCTGAATGTATTAAGTCCAAAACCATTTTAGCTCATTCTTCTTTACCAATAAAGGGAGCTTTTGTCATTTTTTTCAATAAACAAGATTCACATGTATCAAATGATTCATAATCAAATGATCCCAAATCACCTGACTTGTGTAATTTGGTCATGCATTTCTCATTTATATGTCCTAAACGACAATGCCATAAATATGAGTTATTTAGTTTATCATGTTTCATTCTCTTAGTATCCACATTATGCACTTTTTTAATTAAATCAAGAACAAATATACCATTCTCAATGATAGCTTTTGTATAAAACATAATTTTCTTAAAAATGTAACAACACTTGTCCTTTAAAGAAATGTCATAATCGTTCAATAAACAACTGAAAGAAATAATACTTTTGGATAAAGCTGGAACATAATAACAATTATTTAATTCCAATATTAATTCACTTGGAAGAAGCAAATGGTAAGTCCCCACAACTGTTATAGAGATGTTTTGTCCAGTAGCTGACTGCAAACATATTTCTACCTTTCCAACTCTTCTAAAGCTTTTAAGCCCCTGTAGATCATTACACAAATCAAATCCACATCCCGTATCTAATACCCAAGATTGTTTTGAAGCAATAGAATAAGTATTAATTTCAATCATATGAATACCTGATCTAGAAGCGTCAGCTTGCTTCTTCTCCTTGAGAGAATCTAGATAGGCCTTGCAGTTACGCTTCCAATGATCATCTTTTCTACAATGGAAGCATGTTCCTTTGGGATTCTCTTTCTTGGCAACCTTCTTCTTAGAGATCCCACCATTCTTTGGCTGCACCTTGGTTATCTTCTTCTTCTTGCCTTTAGCAAAAGTGACAACCATGACACTTTTTGGATCCTTCTTAAATGATCCATTAGCTATTTTGAGCATGTTGATTAACTCAGGAATGGATACTTGGATCTTGTTCATGTTGAAGTTAAGCATGAAAGGTGCATAACTTGGAGCCAATAAGTACAAGATTAAATCTATGTATAGATCATTATCCATTACATAGCCAAGTTTACTCAAATACTCAATATACCCATACATCTTTAATGCATGAGTAGCAGCCGAAGTGCCTTCCACCATTTTGCAGCTAAATAGAGCTCGAGCAATCTCATATTGCTCAGTTCTAGCCTGAGAAGAATAAAGCTCCTCTAAATGCAAAATGATGGTTCTAGCATCCATCATCTCATGTTGCTTCTGAAGCTCTGACGACATAGCACCCAGCATCAGACATGCTACTGCTTCACTATCCTCCATGTATTTTTGATAAGTGCCCTTGATCTCATCAATGGCATCATCTGATGGAAGCGGTGGTGGATCTTTATCCAAGACATAATGGATCTTTTCAGCTCTGAGAACAATTCTCACTTGCCTGATCTATTCAGAATAGTTGTCGCCAACTAATTTGTTATCCATGATTGATCATATATTAATGTTTGATGTGCTCATGATGATGACCTAGATGTGAAAAAGAAAACATATGAGACTATGTTAATATATATATATGCATTAATTAGGTCTTTAATTAATCCATTTACTCCACTATTTTATTGTGAATTAATAGCCCTCACTATATAATCCAAGAAAACCCGATGATTTTCTTAGTGGGCCAATATCCAATCCTTGATATGTTATTTGACCTTGACTGTGGTCAACAAGCCAAACTCCATATCCTTGAAAGGTAGGTATCTCTATACCAATTGTGTCTCTACACAACTATTGGATTATTAGGTTATCAACTCTTGATACATGCATATCATATATGCATTCCCTAATCTTGCCTATAGAACCATTAGCCTTGACTGTGGTCAACAAGCTAATGGGCTAGCTAAGATAACCTATTTAATTAGATTTGAATAAATTCAATATAATGTGAGCTTGAATGTGGTCAACAACCCACATTATAAAGAACTCTAGTTCTCCTCAAATTAATGGAAGGCTTATATACCTTAGTATTAGTATGAGGGATTTTAGTTAATTAAGTCTCATCATACATGGTTGGCATATATTGGTATGCATCCTATATCTATCACATAAATATAATCATACAAATATGGTATAGTTATGGACTTTGCTACATTGATTTCCCCAAGCCAAAAGGGAAATCAAAAAGTCACACCTAGGTAGTATGCATGATTCAAACAAGTAAAAATAATTACATTATCTTCAAACTTGTTGGATCTCCATCCGGCCCATCTTGCTTTTTGATAGTGGTCTTCATCTCTATCCCTAATTCTAATCTAAGTAATCTAATTATATATTACAATTTTAAAAATAAATACAAACTGAAAACAAGTGGCTGGGACATAAAAGTCCTCATTGGGCCGAAAGATGCATTATGCTCAATCACATTGAGCCTTTGTCCATAACTATCCATCATGCCAATCATACACCCTTATTTGCATATCTAATGCATAAAATAAAACATATAATGGATTACTAACTTTCTTTCAACTCTTTAAACATACATTTTAGTTATTTTAATAATGTGATCAAATTAGAAAATTTTTTCCATTTTGGAAACTTTCATTTTAGGAAACCCATTTGCATACATGTGTTCTTACCTTAATAATCAATCCAATTAATTAATAATTAATTATTAATTGATTATTTAATTAATTAATCATATTAAATAATTAAAAGAATCAATTTTGGGCTTAAGATAAAGGGTAGGCCGAAACCCACAAAATTAAACACTAAATGTGTTCAAACATAAACTAGTTTTGTATCTATTGGACCATTTGGGCCTTTTGAAATGAGCCAAGACCACTTCAGCCCTTAAAAACCATTAATAAACTTAATTATAGTTTATAATATTTAATTTAAATCAGCTCCTTGGGTCCACCAAGTCATTCGCTAATTTAAATTAAGTCTGTAAACATAATTAAGCCCATTAAGTGGTTTTAATGAATTAAAATTAATCCAATTAATTCAAGGCCCATTTTAATTAATCCAATTAATTAAAAACACAATAATATATCAGATATATCAGATTTAGAAGATTAAAAATCTTTCTAAACATGAACACACTAAGAACATACCAAGAACACATGAAAAACACCAATTTATCAAACTTTTCGACTAAACTAGTTTTCATGCAAAACTTGTTCGATTTTAATTTTGTTTGATCCTATGGCTTAATATCACATATTAAATACATAAATTATCATCAAATAATCTTATAGTAGATCAATAAAAAATTAATTTAGAACAGTCCCTAAACTTTATTGAAAAATAAAAGCCATTCACGCCATTCTCTATTATTCTTTTCTCAAAAGAATCGATTTTATTTTTCGTTTTATATATTTGATGACATATATCCAGAAATCAATATTTATCATTCATGAACAATCAAATATGATATTTTAAAGTTCATGAAATAAATAACTCAAAAATAAAAACTATTTCGCAGAAAAATATAAAATTGTAGATTCATGGCAAAACCAGGCTCTGATACCATATTGGAAATTATCGATTGTATGCATCTCATACATAAGCAAAATTTAATTTTTTAACCAATAGATCTGATCTTTCTATGAATTTACAATATAAATATTAATGGGAATAAGAAAAATCACCTTTGATTTTTGTTGAACAGTTGATTTTTCTTCTCACCGGGTTGTCGCAAACCAAAGTGTCCAAAGTTGAACACCTCCAATGAGTAATCCACACTAAAGAAAGATTGAATGAACCAACAAAGGGGGAATACAAGGCTTGTCGAAGTCCCTTGATGCTAGCAAGGGTAAAGTGGCGGATAGGATTTTGAGAATAAGAGAAATTGTTTTCTCTTAATTGTTCACCTTGTAAACCCTATCACTTGGATTTTTATAGTTAGGTTAAAAATTCAATATAATAATCGGATTGGGATTTTTAAAATTGTCAGAGAAATATTAAATGGGCTTCTCAAATTATTAATAATTTATTTGGGGTCAATTAAATCCAATTTATATCCTTTCACAAAAGACTATGCACAAAACCCACAAACTAGGCCCTTTTGGCATATACTTGGATTTAATCACCCAAGTGAATTCCAAATCTATCCAAATTAAATATGTAGGCTTCATAACACTTATGAAATATATTTAATTTATTTTGGTCCAAGAATTAGGCCTCTATGGCCTCCTGTCTGTAGTTGGCGTGAAACCCTTCCTCTTGAGAGTTTTTGTGCCAAAGCCATTCTTCTGGGCCTCTTTTAATTTCTTCAATGGATATAGTAATTATTATATCATCTCTATAACACTTATATTCCAATAATAATTAATTATGAAATACAATATTTTAATTAGATTCATTTTACAGAATATTTCTGAAAAGTTTTGCGAACAATTTTACTTGATCATAATTAATTAAACTCTTTAATTAATTATTCTCTTATTCACTTCTCTATTCCAATAATAATATAAAATATTATTATCTTTATCATTTTACCATTTTATCCTTTTCTCTATATGTGTGTGACCTATTGGGTTCCTACCCATATTGGCAGTATAATATGTAATTGTGAGTTTTATTCAAAACTCACATGATTTAAACTCCTTTAAATCATTTTATCAATCCCTATTGATATTTATGATACACTATTATACAAGTCATAAGCGACCTCTAGCTAGGCATCATGACTACCTAAATGTCAATAAAGTCAAGTGGTTTGACTATACCCTTCCATAAAAATAGTTACCGTGTAATTACTCCTTTCACCACTCTTATCTCAATTAGATTCTGTGTATGGATTTCTATCAACTCATATAAATCTAATTATATATGTTCTATTAATTTAACCATTATTCCTAAAATGCTCTTCATGGATCTCTATCCATCTTGACATATTACTCTGGACAGAGATTCTCTAAACAAGGCAATTATAGAATCATGCAAGATAAATTCCCTTAATAAATCTCGAATGATGAATCCTTTATTGATCACTCAACTAACTTCAAGTAGGTCATGATATACCCAACCTCCTAACTATGTTCACCCCCAGTTGGAAGTAATTAGTTATGGAGTCAAAGTATACCACTTGCTACTTAAGATAACCTTGGTGATCTCAAGTCTAAGGATACTTATACAACCGCTATGAAGAGATTCCTCACTGACATAGATTTAATATTTATGCATGGATTCTCTTTACAGGTCTCCAATGAACTTGTTCTTCTAACAAGCATCAACATGTTAGCTTTGATTATTTTTCATAATCACAGTTATGAGAACCATTGCTTGAATCATTCAAGAAGCATAACATGTGCTAGTCTGTCTGAATTAACAATGTCCTATCTTGTTAATTCTATGACTAGGGATATTTAGATATTAACACATTTGCATACAATAGACATCTCATATCATGAATAATTCATGATTGCCTTTACACTGTGTTTATAATATCTAGGACTTTATTTATTAATTTAAGATTTACAAACTCATGTATTTAAACATAGCATTAATAAATGAATGATGCCATTTATTAAGAATATGAATTCATACATATGAAATACATCCTTATTACATGGGCTCTAGGGCATACTCTCTAACAAGGGAATGGCCAGGGACTGAACTTTTATTTACTCCAGGTGCTAACATAACGGCTTGGAATTTAGCTCCTAGTCTTTCTTCATGGCATCTTTGGGAAATCTTTATTGCTCTTGGGTGACTTTGGAGTGTTGGAGCACTATCTCTACTATCTTCTTATTGGTATCTATGCCTTCAAAATTGTTATATTGGCAGACTAAAACATGTCCTTGCAATGCATTTGTTAATTCTCAGTGCCTCCTCGAGTCCAGGCAAAGACCCTTTGTATTTATTACTACTTACTTTTTTTCTTTTATTTTACTTTTATTCTCTCAAATCTCACCTCAAGAGTTGTAATCAATCAAAATGTCTTTTCCACGAGATCAAATGAAGACTTGTGCTTATTAAATCAATGCCATGAGTCATGATTATTGCCATGCATGATGCAAACAAACAAGACATTACAAACATAAGAAAAACTCATATAATTAACACAATCAAGGGCAAAGGTCATAGTTTAAGGATTTATTACATCATAAAAATAGCTACTTAGGTCTTATCTTTCTCTGGATGATACACTCAGGGCTAGCTAACCAGTATTATGGCCTCTTCATCTCTTTTCAATGTCAAAAATCTGCTTGTTGTTAATAAGGTCCAGGATTTAATCCCTCAGAGTTCAGCAAAAATAAGTCAAATGCCTCATGTACTGATGATAGGTGCAATACTAGTCTGCTCGATTATGTGGTAGTCCCTGCCCTCTGGGGGACTTAGCTGGAAGTGGCTATAACTTTCCTTCTTTTATAAGCATCTTGAGCACCTAAGATAAAGATCTACCTAGGTCAAAGTAGTGCCTCTTTTTTGCCTTAATCGTGGACACTTCTGTTGTCTTTTTGGTGTTATTTCAACTACTGCCCTCTATAGACACCATGTAATACCCCATACTTTTTTGGGTCGAAATATTATCAAATTAAAATTGGGTCATTAATAGGTCATTTATTTCTGTCATTATTGTTTATGTCTCATTTCATTTCCCTGCAACTTGAGGTTAGGGTCATATATCAATTCGTTGGTTTGTTACTTGCTAATTTGTTTATTGTCGCAAATTCACTATTCTTTAGTCAAAAGTTACTATTCACTTATTAAAAATTTCGGCAGGATAATAGATTTAATTTTAACCTATCCCTCTTTAAAAAGTTCAAAATGCACTCCCAATATGCAATTCTCTAACTCCAATACTCTAAGCAACAACCTACAACTTATCAAATTCGTCACAAAATATAAACCATCAACATATGCATAAATACTCATTCTTTTAAAATTCCATTTTCATACTTTTAATCATCATTTTATGCAATTTTTCATGCCAATTTCATTATTTGACATTTAATTTCATTAATATAGCATCAATTTAAATTTAAAAGGGATTAGATGGAGTGGTCAATTTTAAAAAAAAAAAAGATTTCATGAAGGGGTCACTTTATAGCAAGCAAAAAAAGTGTGTGTTCCTGGTGTGACATGCAAAGTTTGGAAGGGCTAATAAGGATATTTTTCATTTCACTATATAATAAAGATTTAAAGGAGGAGATAGTTGTGTGAGGTGGTTGGATCAGCCATTTGAGAGAAGAAAACAAGAAAATACTTCCTCTCATTTTCTTTTAATATCTTTGAATCTTTTTCAAGCAATTTAAGTGACAATTCATATTGGTTAATTAAAGGCAATTAAGTGTACAACTTTAAGGTAAATAATCTCTACTGAATTTCATCTTCTTCTTCTTCTTCTTCTTTTCATTTTGGTTGAGTTAAATGTTGAATAAGTGCTGGAAATTTTAATTGATGATGATGATGTTTGTGAAGGAGAAGAGGAGGGTAGAAAGAGTAAAGGAAAGGAAACTGTGAGGGATTGAAAACTAGGGAAAAATATGCCAAGGTATGGGATTAGGGCTACCTTAATGCATGTGAATTTGGTTGTTGCATGTGAATATGGTTGCTGGAACTTGTTGTGATTAAATTGAATTTGTAGTAATTAAAAGAGAGTACAATTTAAGAAATGTGCATGAAGGGATGAAATGAATATTCTGACCTAGTGACTGAAAATTTAGTGTAAGTTGTAATAGAGACCTCTAATTGTAACAAATCAATTTTCTGTAGTTATATAAGACATTTGCCTACAAAATTTAAGTAGGAACCTACCTTCAATTCTGCCTCTATATATTTTTTATGATTTATTGAATTTAGGAGAACTTCTAATTTTGGATTCTGGACCATGTTGGGGAAAAATTGAGATATATGTATGTAAAATGATCCGAATTACATGAGATTAATTCCTATGCAAAATAGACTCATAAATACACATTTTATATGAAGGAAGTAATGCCTAATTTTATTTCTAAGTATGTCAAATAATTAGCAAGGAATTCGTTGAATCTGTTTGTACTGTTAAGGTACAGATTTTAGTATTTTGGGCATAAGTATTAGTAGAGAAGTCAAAATCTTATGCTGTAAAATTATGGGTAACCTAGATACCTAGGAGCACGTTTTTTATGAAGAAATGTTTGTCTGAATCCCTCTTAATTTTATGCTATGAATTTTTAGAAGTGACAGCAAATACTGTTTCGGTTCTATGAACAGCCTATAGTATTTCTCAAATATCTTGAGCTATAGGTAAGATATTAAGGTGAATTTTAATGATCTGGAAACTAGACACATATGGGAATTTGATTTTAGAAGATCATTTAGCCTAAAAATGACATTTTCAAATTCATTTGTGGCTCACAAGTTGAGTCCAGAATGCTGGCCCATGCAGATTTTTAATGTACTTTATCTTATGGTTTTTAATTAATTAAGCTATATATATGTTTATGTGAATACAAAATGAATTGGATAGGGCATGTAATATGACTATTACTACAAGATTATATGTATACATATATATTCTCACGTGTACATGGGTAAGGACTTGTGATGAATATATCTAACATATATTTGTGATGAAATTTGTTCATGATTGTTTTATGTAATTAATCTTACATATTCATACTCTAATGATAGAGTAAATTATATTTGAACATGCACTTATATTGTGAAATAAGAAATACTATGTATGACTATGTTCATGTGTGATGCCTGAATGATAACATAATAAGGTATATTATTATGATGTTATATATTCATATTCACTAGTGATTATGTATTTGTATAGATGATCACATATATATGATATGCTATATTGTAAAGTATTAATAATGAACACTTGAATAGGTATGATGCGTTACTTGATTAACATATCATGATTATGCTAATATGAGATATCTAATGATGGTATATAAAAAGTAATTGTATCATTAAATGAACTTACATATGCAGTTATGTCATAGTAACAATATAGCTATCATATGATTATATATGTGCAAAATGAACATTATAAGTGCAAGTATTATATATGAAAAAGAAAGATTAAATAGAGTTTTGCCTGTAATTATAGTTCAATTGTGGATAGATAGGCGCCTATAGGGAATTGCAGCTGCCACAGTCGATCTTTTTAGGTCCATAGTATAGTTGATCCTGCCGGATCTTGCACAACCCATTTGGGTTGTTCCCTAAACCCATTTGGTCCTTGACCGGTCCATCGTACAATTGTCCCTAATTGGGTCCATAGTTTTGATATCTTCGGATATCCACCATTTTGATACCCTCGGGTATCCACCAATCCCGTTATCCACCTTTAGAACTTAAGCAGGCTAAATTAAAAATATAAATGTTTCACAGTTAAATCACAGTATGATTTGTGCATATGATATATGGTTTATCATGTTTAACTGAGGTTCAATTACATGTATGGATATTTATTTATATTATGTACAGATCATCTATAAACTGTTTAGTTTCAAATATGCTGATTTAAATGAAGAGTTATATTGTTGCTAAGATATTGTGCTTTGTTTTATTTTTATTACTATTATTTAAACTGTATTGTTTTCTATTTTTATATATATTAGATATTTCCGGCGACCACTGTGAGTAGCGGTCTTTCATGTTTAGTGTTTCTCACTAAGCTTTATAGCTTAGCACGAGTTATTTAATCTATGTAGGTACTGCTGTAAAATTTTTTGCTTAGAAACGATCTCTGCATTAGGACAAACCAACACCTAAGTCATAGAAGTTGATGTAGGATTCTTTTTGGTTATATTTTGGTGTAAGTTCTTTTGCACGTTTAATATGTATGAAAAGGGCTATAGTATATATATATTTGTAATATAAAGTAAGTGATGTAATAATTTTAGTAAAAGAATGCTAAAGCATGCATGCATATAGTAGCTAAAATTCTTAGTCATAAATATGCTAGATCAATTGATAAATGTTATGCATGATAAGATATGAAGTTAAGACAGTTATAACTAACATGGAAATGATGACTATGTTATAGAATAAGCCTTTATGCATAAATAATTAAGAGACTGAAGTTATGGGAAATATCTAATTAATGCATAGGATACCTATGTAAATAGACTATTTGATATGATAAATGTTTACAACTTTGGGTTAATAACCTACTATTATGTGATTGAAAGGTATAACATGATACATGATAAAGGCATTAGATTAGAGTGTTTCACTGATGATACCTTAATCTTAAGTCAATCTTTAAGAACACACCTACTCTTTTCAACTGATCAAAAAGATCATCAATTCTAGGAAAGGGATATTTGTTCTTGATAGTGACTTTATTCAATTGCCTGTAATCAATGCATAGTCGGAGTGATCCATTTTTCTTTTTAACAAACAACACATGTGCTCCCTAAGGTGACACACTAGGATGGATGAAACCCTTATCAATCAATTCTCACAGCTGGATTTTCAATTCTTTGAGTTCTGTTGGTGCCATTCTATAGGGAGCAATGGAAAGAAGTGTTGTACCCGATATAACATCTATAGTGAATTAAATCTCTATATCAGGTCGTAATCCTAGCAATTCATCAGGGAAGACATTTGGAAAATCACGTAGATTCACCCCTTTTAGGTTCCAACACACTGGCTAAATAAGCTTCACACCCTTTTCTGATTAGGCATTTTGCAGCAATGGTTGAGATGACATTGGAGAGAAAATCTTATCTCTCACCTATAACTGTAATATCCTGACCATCTGGAGTTTTCAATGTGACCCGTTTAAGTCAATAATCAACTATGACTCGATGCTCATGTAATCACTCTATACCTAGGATTATGTCAAATTCATTAAATGGGAGTTATATTAAGTCTGTAGGGAAGATGTAATGTTGCATTTAGATAGGGCAATTTCTGTAAATTTTATTCACTACTATACTATGCCCTAAAGGATTGCTCACAAGGATGTCTTGATCTAATTGTGAAATATCTAACCCCTTTCCCTCTACTACTGTTGTGCTAATGTAAGTGTGTGGGTCCTGGGTCAATTGAAGCATAAACAAATTCACCTAGTAATAAAAATTTACCCACAATAATGTCAAGCACATCCTGTTTCTCCTAGGCTCTGACTGCATATATACTGGCTAGAGATCATCCCTCAACACCCTGCTGAACCTGAACTGTACTCCTGGCTACTAAAGCTCCACTGGCATACCCCTACCTCTGCCTTAAGGTGCTAGTGTATTGGATTTATCTAGCTGAGATGCTTGTGTGGCTTTTGGCTAAGCCCGTGGATAATCCTTTTGAATATGATCCTAAGACTCATATCTATAGCATGCTCCCGTAAGTTTTCAACACTCTTCTAGATACCTTTTTTGATAATGTTCACAAGCAGGGATGTTTCCTCTTCCTGCACACCTAGATGTACTAGCCACTAAAGTTGTTGGAACACTAGCCCTAGCTATGGATTTTTAACTCTAAGCTTGTGATTGAGTTGGGGCCTGAAACTGACCCGCTAGGCCTCTAGGTTTCTTACTAGAGTTACTAAGGGCACCTAACCGTGGGCGCCTCTTTTTCTGTTGAGAGTAAGCCTATCTACTAACATCATCAAGCTGCATTGCCTCAACCTTAGTGGCTGCCCTAATCAAAGATCTCATATCTGTGCATTTATGAGCTATAATGGCCTCCCTAATTCTATTATAGAGGCCCTGCTCAAGTAACTAGTATAATTTTCTTGTCTTAGATGATAGCATTTTATGTATGCATTGAGTCATTCAAATTCTCGTTCATATTCTGGTACTATTTTGTTCCCCTGTCTCAATCTCCAGAATGCACTCTCCATCGTCTACTTGTACTCTTTCTCAATATATTTATTACCAAACTATTTTAAGAAGAAATCCCATGTTAACTCAACTATAGGGACATATCTTCTAACTGTTTCCCACTAAGTGTATGTGAGTCCCTAAAATAAAGCTACTGCACCCTCAAGCATCTCCTCTAGCGGGCTATGGGTGATCTCAAACAATCTCTTGATCTTGTTCAACCACTCCTCTACTTTTGTTAGGGATATCTAATCCATCCCATAAAAGTCTTTACCCCTAACTTCTTCAACTGCTCCAGAACATGCTTCTTAACTAGAGGTGGAGGAGGCTACTATTGTGGTTATAGAGCTAGCAAAGTTTGTATCTTTTTGTAGATAAGGTCCGCTATGAACTACATAAAATCTTGCTGAGGTGGAGATGTAGGTGGTGGCGGAGGTACTGCTGAGGGTTAAGGTGGCATAGGATGTCTATGCTCATCAGTAACACTCCTATCACCCCTGCCTACTGAGGCAGTACTCTCGATGACCTCCTCTATCTCCATACCTCTTTTGGAGCCAGAAGCCATTCTTTAAACTATGAAATTAAGGGACAGGTATCGATTAATTCTCAAAATCACTTTATACATAATCATTCAATTATGGCCTATATATGCAATTCTCATCACCTTAAACTTATGTAAGCCCCGATCTTAGGATCCCCTAAACCATGCTCTGATACCATAAAATGCAATACCCTATACTTTTCGAGTTTGAATATTATAAAATTAAAATGAAGTCGTTAATAAGTCATTTATTAACGTCATTGTCATTTATGTCTCATTTCATTTCCATACAGTTTAAGGTTAGGTTCATATATCAATTCGTTGGTCCATTACGTGCCAATTTGTTTATAATCACAAATTTACTATTCATTTGGTAAAAATTTTGGCAGCATAACGGCTATAATTTTAACTTATCCCTCCCGCAGAATTTCAAACTACACGCCCAATATTCAATCCTCCAACTCCAATACTCTAAGCAATAACACATGTACTTCTATAATTTATCACATTCATCACAAACATAAATCATCAACATATGCATAAATACACATAATTATAATTTACTTTACCAGTCCATTAGGTACATATACAAGGCATAAGTCATAACATATACATAAATTTTTAGTATGATTTTTGAAGTTTTCCAGCAATTTTCATGTTTTCCAGCAATTTTCATGTTTTCCAAATCTAGTCAAAAACTAGTTTTAATGATAGAGTTTTAATATGGATTTCAGTGAATTTCTTGGGCAAATTTAAAAGGATTAGAATTGGAAATCAACTCAAACTCTTTCCTCATATTTAAATCTAAAAAACCCTAATTTGTAAGGGGGGATCATTGAGCACATTTTGAAAAAATAGAGGCAAAGAATTTGAGAGAGTAAACGAATTGTTATTCTTGAGAATTGAGGCTCTCACACATATTTCTGTCAACATACAAAACATTTTAAACTTTTCATTCATGAAGATCATTAGGTCAGAATTTAGAGCATTGCTTCCTACATTACAAAAATTAGTTCCTCATGAGGGTAATATTCTGGGCCCTCTTTCTCCCTCTAGATTCACACTATGAAAATAAATGTTTATTATGATTTTTGATGTCATGATGCCATAATTTTTATTTAATTTGTGTTTTTTGTTTCTATAATTCACATGATGCCATGAATATTTTTTAAAAACTAATTAATATAGAATGGCATGCATTAGATTCTTAATCCTCTATTGATGTATATTTGAATTTCTTGATTTAAATTCTATTTTGCATTTTTATTTCTTTCTTGCATGATATAAACTTGTTTTAGCATTTTAGAACTAGGTTTGGCATGATTTAGGCATAAGTTATGTGTTAGAAATAAGTTTTATATGATTTGTGCATGATTCAATGTTTTCTGCCTTGTATGTTGTGTGACATACAGAAAGAAGGCCTCATTGATGGCCATCGGTCATAGGGACCGATGGGACATAGCGAGACCTTATTTTCATCTTGGCGCTTTTATAAGGCCCCAATTATAACCCTAGTCAAAAAGGCATGATTTAAAGAATTACATTTGATTAAAATCAAATTAAATAAGTAAATTTTGGACATGAGCTATGGGACTAGTGAAAGTTTTATTTTATTATATGAATTAAATGTGAATTATTTGGCATTAAAATATTTAAGGGTGCAATTAAAGTATAGAAAAAAAAAAGTTTGGGGTCAAATTGTAAAGATGGCTCATGTAGGGTCAATTTTAAAAAGTAAAAACAAGTTGGGTTAATTAGAAATTAAAGGATAAAATGATGGGGTTGAATCTATCAGAAGAATAAAGGAGACTGGATATTTTATAACATGCAAAAACAAAAGGAGCTAAAGGGATTTTTTATGCACTTTATTCCCTGATTGGTTGCATTTAGTGGAGAGAGAATTAAAAGAAGAGGAGGATGGCTTAGAGAAGGGAGAATTCATATTTTTTCCATCTCTCATCTCTCTCTACAAGTTCTTTTATCTCTAGTCCTTTTAATTCTTTAAGATAAACTCTCTTACATATGGATGATTTAGAAGTTTTTAGTGGAATCGTCACGGTATGTATTCAAGAATTTAATTTATCTCTTCTTCTTCTCCTTATATCTTATTGGATGGATTTCCTAAGGAGAATGAATGTTGTAATTTTGATACATGATGGTATGAAAACATGATTTATAGAGGAGGAACCTAAGAAGAAGAAGAAAGCTAAAGAGGTAGCTAAAGATTATAGCTAGGTGGTGATTCAGCCAAGGTAAGGGAATGTGTGCCTTGTGATTATTTTTAATGTATTTTAAGATAGAAATTTCTGTAAAGATGTGGATTATAGCATGAGTTAATAAACCTAAAAGAATGAAGTCAAATATTTAAGATATGACTTGTAAAAAGAAGTAATGCATGTAAAGAATTGATGAAACCAACTTCTATAATTTTAGAATATCTCAAGCTATAGACCTTTATTTGACTTGAATCTAGTTGATACTTCTCCCTAAGATTTAGACCTAAAATTTTGTTGAAGCAACCTATATTTGATTCTGCTTCTAAGTGCCCTTAAATCTAACTTGAAGTTCATTTTGAGTTGCTGCCTAGTAGTTATAATGATATTGCCGTATTTTTGCTATAACTTTTGTAGAGAAGTCAAAATCCTTTGAGAAAAAAATTTGGTTAAAATAGATTCATATAAGCAAAATTTCATGAAGGAATGTTGTCAAAATTCTGTACTCATTTTATACTATGAATTATCTAAGTTATGATAAAAAATGAATGGGGTACAGTGAACTGTTATTTAGAGAACTGGAACATATTCTAGTAATTTGACTATATCTCTTATTATAGAGGTCAGAATTCTATGAATCTAATTTTTGGTTAAACTAGACTTATATTCTACAATTTATATTAAGAAATCTTGATTTCTTTCTATTTCTAAATATGCCAAAAAATGACTTGAATTCGAAATTGTTGGCAGCATTGTTTCCAAGAATAGTCCTTAATGTTTTAGTGATATCTTGAAATGTAAAATGATAATTAGGTAATTCTAAATGGGTTATAAAATAGACTCTCATATCTATATTTTTTATGAGAAAACAAAGTCTAATTATGCCTCTAAACCTATCAAAATTTAGGTTGAAAACCATATCATTTTGGCCACAAATAGCTTTTGGTAGGTCAAAAATAACTTTAAAAATAAGCTTAAAAATTTGTCTCTATAAAGGATTGTTGCAAAAATTTATCACAATTTTTGGTATGCATTTTTGGAATATTTTTATGCATTTAAATAAATTTAAGCATGTTTAAAACAACATTTTGACTATGTGCAGAAATGATCTTAAGTATTTTAAGCACATTTATAATGAAAAAGTAACACATTGAGAGAGAAAAATCATGAGTATATAAAATAATATCATATTGTAAACATGTAAGCATGACTACTTATTAAAGCATATTTATGATAAAGGTATGTTATTATTCACCTCATTGACATAAGTATGCTTATATGTTATAGTTATATGACATGTTTATAAGTTAAAAAGGTCAATGTATATTTATATGACTACCAGGATATAAATGCATCATGTACAAGTTTATCATATTGTTATATGAAGATGAGAATACATGTCTATGCATTAGGGACTATGTGTCTTTTTGATATCACATGAATATAGATGAAGCATGATTACACGGAACCATGTTAATTATAAATAATCTAATAAAGTATATGATTACTTTATTAAATGAGATTGTGTATACAAGTACATACACTAGAGATGGTATAGTTTTCCCTTGATTACTTGAGTAAAATTGTACAAATTTTTATATGAATTATGCATATATGTTTATGCACTAGAGAAGGTATATTTTTACATGATTATGCACACGTGTAAATGGAATAATATAAGTATAGACTTGATATATGAAATTAACATGAATAGGGTATTGCCTTCAAATAAAGTTCAATTACGGATAGATAGGTGCCTATAGGGATAATTACGGCTACCACAGCTTGGCCCGATTGGGTCTAGAGTCTAGTTTGGCTATGTTTAAGTCTACTGTTAGCCCTTATGGGTCTAATACTATTCCCGTTTGGGACTACCATTGGCCCTTATAGGTCTACCATTGGCCCTTATGGGTCTACCATTTTCCCAATTGGATCCACGAAACTTGATACCTACGGGTATCCACCATTCCTATTATCCACTTTTAGAACTTAAGCATGCTAAATTCCAATTATAGAAATGACTACAGTATTTAAATCAAAGCATGATTTGCTCAAATGTTGTTGTTGGACTTTATGATTGGTTCTAATTATAGAATTTGTATTTCAAATATAAATGTTCAGACTATATTAATCAACCATATAAATTATGTGTATTGGGTTATTTGTTTACCTTTGTTGCCTTAATGCTCACATACTTGAAATGTTGCTAGAATTACAAACTTGTTGTCATTGATATATTATGTTCCATATGATGTATGTTATTGATTAAGTATGTGAATCATTCTAATTACAATTATGGCTGAAATTATAGGATTTGAATCATGAACGTATATCAATGGATGCCATTTATGTTTTATATAGATAAAAACGAGACAATAAATATTATAAATGTATCAATAATATAAGTTACAGATTATATTGTTTATCTTCAAGTTTTATGTATATATTGAGAGGCTAGTTGAATTGGTTACATTGCAAATCACGTGTATTGCTATAGTGCTATTTTTAAGACACAGTATGAATGCCATAGATATGTATATATGCATATGTATGTGACTACATATTACATGTTGTTTTGATGACCACTGTGAGTGGCTATCCATCATGATTTGTCCCCACTTAACTTTATAGCTTAGCATGAGTTATTTTATCCGTGTAGGTTCCGTAGACAAGATTCTTGCTTAGGGACATTCTTTACATCAGGAAAGGCCAACACAAGACTGAAAAGAGTAGATGTAGGGAGTTTTTGTATAAGTATTTTTTGATATTTTGTAATATGACTGAAGGCATATGATGTTGTAGTTAATATGTGTATATTGAATTGTAACCAACTCACGATATGACTAAGCAAGTACATGTGTGCATGTAATACATAAAATAACATATACATAACATGGTATGCATGAAGCTAAACATGAGATAAAGTATGCAAACAGTTAAATTAGCACCCATATGATTATATGATATAACATGATATGAGTAATAATAACATAACGATCATAAGATTGGTAATATACGGGCATGATTGTGATGAAAAGCATGATTAATATAGTTTATTGGATATGGTTAATGGGGTATTATTATAAGGTTGCTACACCTCTTTCTCTTATTGGCCGTCTATCTCTATGTATTGGTTGTGTATGACCTTATTTCCAACATTTTGTTCATATTTCATGCTTGTTTTTTGTATTTAGATCAATTGCATGTTAGCTATATTTTTACATGTTATTTTAATTATGTTTGATGCATTTTAATGATCTATTTGCATATTTATTTTTAGTCTAGAATGCATAATTAATTTATATTGCTTTATTAATTTTTCACATTTATCATAACACTAACCATCTATCTTCATTTTGTGTTTATGAGCAATTAATTTTGTTTTTGTAGACTATTGGGGACCTTGGAAGGTGTGCATTACCATTAATTCTTTCATAAATATGCAAAAGGGAACCAAAGTTCCCAACCTAAATAAATTTCCCAATTTATGTATTATATTTTACTTTATCTTTCTTTGTTGGACGATTTGCTCATGTAAAAGTTTAAGTAGTTACTTTTATTTCTTTTGCTATTCATCAATTTCTTATATACTTGATATATATATTTACTTGTTTCTATTTACGTGTCACATGAGAAGAGAGATTCGCTTAATATTAAAAACTCATTTATACATAACACCTAAACGGAGTATAAGTAAGAGTGATGTCCCTAACACCATCTCTATTTGGGCATCAAAGGTTAGTTTCAATTTCCTAATGTTCTTTTGGGTGGCTACTCCATGATACCTCCCTCTTGAGCCCACTTAGATGCCATTATAGGTTGACCATCAACAATAAAATTGAGTTAAAAATCCCTCTTCTATTATAAAGTGGCTAATTTATGAAATTTATGAGCCTCATCCAATCTAAGACCCTGAAAGTGGGCCTCCAAAGATTAATCTGGGTACGAGCAGGGTTTGGCTCATGTCACAGTGGCGACTCCACTAGGGACTAAGAGACCTTGCTCCTAAAGTATCTCAGTTAAGTTACTATAAATGAGTTTTCATTTTTAATCCTATCTCCCTTCGAAATGGCATCTCTTGCTTTCATCTTAGGGCCTTAGAACTAAGTTAGGCATCTTTATTTTAGCCTCGGTGCTATCCTGAAGCATGTTTTTGTTGGGTTTTGAAATATTAAAATTAAAATTCGCATCGAAAAAGGAAACCCACCATGGATCTAAGCAATCCAATTGATTCAATAGAAGGAGAAGTGTAATGATTACCAACCTCTCGAAGCGCAGACAAATCAAATCATAGGTGCGACTTCACGCGAAACGGTACCCTCTATCGGTATCCACATGCAAATGCAACAAAAAGAATCGACCGAGGTGCAGCTCCCTTATTTGGCAGTTAGGGTTTTTTCTCTATTTTGAGATTACAGAAGTAAATGATTTTCTCTCTTTCTCTCTTAAGTGGCAGCTATAAATTATTCTTTTGCTTAATTAGGATTTTATATATACATCTATATATATATATATGTATAGTTGACCTAACCCTAATTAAGAAAGAGAAAAATTCAGCCCCACTTTTCTTATTAAAATAAGAAATACCTTATTTCTTATTTAAAATTAGAATAATAATAATATTAATCTTAAATATTATTATTATTATTATTATTATTATTATTATTATTGTTATTATTATTATTATTATTATTATTATTATTATTATTATTGCTTATTTTGAATTTTAATTTATCACAAAATAAAATTCAAAATGCTCAAATTAACCTTTAGTCTATTCATCACATTCTATGTGTGCGACCCAATAGGTTTATATTATATTGGCAGTGGGCCCCTATCCCATCGTGGGCCCACAAGTCATAAGCAGCCACTAGAAAGACATTATGACTATCCAAATAATATGAATATCAATGATTCATTTTTAACCTAATAGAACATGTTATAATCCCTTTGTCACACGATATCTTGTTTGAACATAAGTCATGGTCCATGTCAAACTTGTATAGTCCAAACATATAATTTCTCAATCACTAAGTAGACTGATAATATCAAATGATATTGATCACTCCATCAATTCATTTAAGCATGGCCATGCCTCAGTCTTACTTATCGAGGGGCCCAATAGATATCTCTCTCATAAGAGAGGGACAAATTCCTTCTTGATTATTCACTTTCCTCTGCATGATTCTCATTATATCCAATCATAATCTTTATGAGTATCCAATTAAAGATAATGTTTGATTATGTTAAAACATATTATTCGCCATGTAGGATATTGTGATAATCTCAGATTTAAAGATCAATAACATAACTATTATGAGATCACTAATGACTTTAACCCATGTAGTATCTCATTACGGGTCTATCTAGTACTCTATTCTCTAACAAGTACTTATAAGTTTAATTCATATCACCACATATATAATCATCCCATGATTATTAATTAAACTTATACTAGTCTTTATTTATCATTAACCATTTAATGATAAATGACTTGGGATAGTCAAAATAACATTAAATTGTTATTTACAAATATTATTATAACGTAACATGCAAACAATATAATAATATGAAAAAAACCCAATTTTACAAAATGAAATGTGAAATTACATAAAGGGCCTAATGTTTGGCCTAGAGCATAACCACTAATAGTTATATGTTCACTCGATGTAAAGATGTGTCAAGGAGAACCACCAACCCAAGTTTCTAACAAATGGTATATAAAATGGTGACCCAACGGTCATTATACTTGTGATGAGCTAGACCTATTGGTAGGGACCATACTTGGATAGCCCTAAAGTTTCATGACCTGACTACAAGCCCATGTACTAACAATAGTTACTTCCCTTAGGTTGTATAATCTTAACAACTCTTACTTGTTATATGGACCCTTACATATTGAACAAATTCAAATAAATTAGGTGGGTACCAATCAAAGGTTTCCATGCCTTGATGGGCCTAACCTAATTTAATTGAATTATTTAAATACATAATGGCCAAAACCCATACACCTATGCTTTAATTAAGAGAGGTTATGATACTGGTTTTTTTCCATACACAATACACGTCCATTGGATTCCCTGTTAACCCATGAGCTAAGCCCACCTAGGAAAGAGACTGTATAACCTCCTGTATGGGAGTAATAAGGTTGAAAGGTTATTTATATGCCTATATGTGGTTGTGATTGGCACCTAAAAACATTCATGCATCACATTCATGCATCATGCATAATTCTAACCATTGACTTTTTTACCATTATAAACTACTCTTCTGGTTGGTTTAGGGGGCGATTAAGAATTAGATATGGCTAAAGCATGGCAACAGGGTTAAGGTATTACCTCTTTATAGAGTTGGATAGAAGGTTGCATAGAAAGTCCCAAGAATTTAAGGAAAGAATGATGGCTATGATTGGGAGATTGCTTACACCATCTATTGAACCTCAACTTGGAGCCCTTACCTTGGACCAAGTAGATCCAAACACTATTGGGAGACCTGCTCTCTAATAGGACTTTATAGAAAATGAGCTAGTAGTGGTAATAAAGAATAAAAGTCCTAGGGTTAAAGATGTTTCCTTCAAGACATTGGAGGAGAAATTAAGACGCTGGCCTATCTGTTGTTTATTGGTAAGGGAATCGATCCAAAAGACCAAGACTTAGATAGGGAAGAGCTCCTTTCATAAAGGTTTGAGATGCCTAACCTAGCTAAATTTGATGGCACATCAGACCCTTTAAAACATATAAAACAATTCACTCTTATCATGAAGGGAACCACATTGTCAATGAAGCAAAAGATAGAGTACTTTTGTTTAAGCCTAGTGGGGTCAACCATGACTTGGTTGGATTAATGAACCAAGGAACATTGGAACCTCCTGACCGAGGAGTTTATAAAACAATATGACTACAACACCTATATTGAGGTGACTTTAAAGGATCTAGGGCTCCTTCAACAAAAGCCTAAAGAATCCTTCCACAAGTATCTCACTCGATGGAGAAACAGGGTAATGGAGATTAAGCATAAGCCTTATACACCATATCAGATTAGGCTTTTTCATAAGGAATGCAAGTCCATACCTAAAAGATGGGATAAAAATGAAAGGGTGCAAAGACTAGAAATCCTCAAGTATATTGTAATCGAAGCTAAAAGAGAGTATTTGGCTAAGAGAGCAAATGGTGAAAGCAACCAGCAGAATTGTGGTAGTGTTAGGGCTAGTACTGGCTGTAACAGAAGCACCCATAGGACAGGGGAAGTATTAACCACTATGGTAGCTCAGAGATAGTATTCCAATTTAGGTAAATCTTTATCTTCGGTTTTTAACTAACTTGTCAAAGAAGGAAAGCTACAACCTCTACCATATAGATTGGCCAGGGATCTTGGTTCACCAAATCATAAGTCAAATCAATTTTGTGCTTTCCATTAACACACTGGTCATTAGACAGGTGATTACCCAATCCTAAGGTTCAAGATTTAGGACCTTATTGATAGAAAATAAATCTCAAACCCTAAGTAGAGATAAAGGGGCCACAAAGCTGCTTAACAAACCATAGAGGCATAATGGGATTTAGGCATTTTCTGTGATGTGATAAATATCCTTGAACAATTTCTTTTCCTTTGACTGTGTTAAATAATTTGAACTTTTCTTAATGATGCAATATCTTGTCTATTTGCATCATACATGACAATAATCATAGCATTTTCAAGACATTAATTCAATAAATTCAAGTCTTCATTTAACCTTGAGGAAAAAGACATCTTGACTGTATCCATTATGATTCCTAGAGTGAGGTTTGAAAGATTAAAAAGAACAAATAAGAAAAAGAGTTTTTGCCTGAACCCAAGGTGGCACTAAGAATTAACAAGGATATGTTGCTCCTACAAGTCGGGTAAATCCTGAAAAATTCAAACATTGGATATAGTATAAAACTAATGCACACTAAAAGAGGTAGGGTCCAAAAGGCTATTTTAACTTCTAATGATAAGGGAATGAACTATGCTAGGGTTGTCCTTTATATATCTAAGACACGTTCTCTACCACGCATAGGCAAAAGGCATTCCAGGTTCTTCTTTGCAATCCCAAAAGAACTACCCTTCCACAAGACGAGGCATAGTTCTCAAGAATGTTATAAACCCACATTTTTTTCCTTCACCTTACGCTATAGGACAACTTTGGAAAAGGGAATTGCTTGCAGTGGCTTAATGACACATGCCACTCCTCTTTTCACTCTGTTAGTTGAAATAATCATAAAATAGCTTCTTAAGACTGGACTTTCCCTGTAAGAAATAAGAGGTTTTACAATGGGCATAGTGGTGAAATGGTTTGCTCCCTTGTCTTTTGAGTCCAACATTATACTGGCAACTGATCCAATAAACAATGTTGAATGACTAGAAGATTAGAGACCCTTGTCACCCCATTTGCAAGTTTGTGGATGACATGGTGCAAGTTAATATACCTTATGGTGCCAAGCTATTATGCCAACAAACTAAAAATGGTTTTAAGGCAAAGACTCACCAAAAAAACAAAAAAAAAAGAAAAAGAAAAGATAAAAGTAGCCCACAAGTCGAAAAATGAAAAAGCGACCTTGCTAAAATTGGGCAACCCACTAGGGTAAAAATTAAAAAAGCCACCCTAGGCAAATTTTAAGGGTTAAGAGAAAATATTCAATTAAGAAAATCCAAGAGGGATGTTTGATAACAAGAGTCATATTCACACAAGATTTCCTCACCGAGTTTGAATAGAAATTGTGTCGTTGCATTACATTTCTCATTGTGCTCATTATTGTTGCCGCAGGATCCACATAGATAAAAATGCATGCATAAGTTGAGTATGGACATATGCTTAATCGACTAAGGGAAACTTAGGGCACATATAAGGATGCATGCTGATACTGAAATAGAGAGAAAAAGAGAGGTTGCTAGAGATGAAAATCATAACTGGCTCTCCAAGAAAAAGTTAGGCCAAGGGATAGGGCAAAAACCTGAAAACAGGCAGTTTATCCTACTAAGAAGAGAAGACAAATATAAAGCTGCTAGATTGGGTTGGGTCCATTCTAGGCAAAAGTTAGGCATAGGGTCATGTGAAAATCTCTAATGAGATGCATTTTCCACAAAGAAATGCTAGTGAGAAAACCCACAGGGGGCGCACTACCTTTAAAAATGACTATAGGCATCGAAGAACTAAAGGGTTGTTGACAAAAGGAAGGCCCAAAATAAGTTCTCTTTGGATGGGCTATTCAAAATCTTGGGGGGCAAAAGAGGTGTGTTTCAGGAGGTTACAAATTCTCAAAGCAAAGGGATAGAACTCCCCCCGTGTAAGATAGTAGATGCAGGATCGTACTCTATGTGACTAAGCATATAATAAACCACTTCCTTACATAAGCCTTAAGGCACAAAGCAAAAGGCCAAGATAACACTTTTTGGACTCCTCTAAGGGGTAACAAATAGCATAGACAGCTCTAAATCAAGCAAGGCACAAAAATTGAAAGATAGATCTCCTAAAGAACCCCTATAAAAAAGCAGCAGTTGAGTCATGCCCTCAATAAGCCCCTAAACTACCTAGATTGTAGTATATGCATTTTTACTGGCATTCACATGCATCATTCTTTACATGATCACCTCATGTACACAAGGTTGCATACAGCTACATATAATTCATATACATAACTACATATACATAGTTCACACGCATACACACACACACACAATGTTTTGTATATGTTTATTGCTACACAGGAAAGAAAAGAAGTACACCATTAAACAAGACACCAAATGTTATTTTTGCTAAAGTTGATAGAAAGCAAGCTATAAAGTACACTCACTATGAACTCGACATATCTTTAAGTTAGGGATTAATCCCTTTGTAATCATGAACACACATGAAGAACTATATATCAGAGTCAAAAGCCTGCTAATAGACAAACCCAACCTTTTTATAGGCAAAAAATCCAAAATCTTCCAATAGAAAACCCAAAATCTCTCTATATCAATCCAAAATCTTCGAACAGAAAACAAAAATCTCTCTATTTCAATCCAACACCTTCCTACAGAATGAACAAAATCAACTTATCAATCCAACACCTTTCTACAGAATGACCAAAATCTTCCTATATCGATCCAAAGCCTTCCTACAGAATGCCCAAAACCATGCCTCTTTTATAGGTGAAAACCAAACCTTCCTTATAGGTGAAAGCCATACCTTTCTTATGGGTGAAAGTCAAACCTTCCTTATAGGAGAAACCATACCTCTTTTTCAGGTGAAAACCATATCTTCCTTATAGGTTAAAGTCAAATCTTCCTTACAGGAGAAAACCATACATCTTCTACAAGTGAAAACCATACCTCTTCTACAAGTGAAAACCAAACCTTCCTTACAGGTGAAAACCAAACCTTCCTTAAAAGTGAAAGCCAAACCTTCTTTACAAGAGAAAATCATACCTCTTTTACAAGTGAAAACAAAACTTTTTCTACAAGTGTGAGCCTAGACTTCTCATAGATAATCGCACTCCAAGCAAATAGAGATTCACTGTTGTAGGTACATGTCTTTTTCCTTTACTCTAAATTTTGGCTCATTTAAGCACTAATGCACTAAGTTCCCAAAAATTAGGGGCAACTATAGACACCAAGTCTTATGACAGCCCAGATTGGAGTAACCCAATGATGAAAAAGTTTATGTTTCAAATGGAAAGCACAAACTTTGAGTTTCGTCAATGATTTTCATGATTTTCTAAAATATTTTGTGAGTTTCAACTTTGCATTTCTAGGGGTAAAACAGAGAGTTTGAAAATCTATGGTTGTTTTCCCTCCTTTCCATCTCCTAGCAAATGCCTATAGGTCACTAGGTCAGAGCTTCTCTACAGCTACCCTTCTATAGGGGTTTTCCAGCAATTTCCACATTTTCCAAATCTGGTCAAAAACTAGTTTTAATGATTGAGTTTTAATAGGGATTTCAACAGATGTCTTAGGCAAATTTAAAGGGAATAGAATTGGAAATCAACTCAAACTCTTTCCTTATATTTAAATCTAAAAAACCCTAATTTGCATAGGGGGATCACTAAGCACATTCTAAAAAAAAGAGGCAAAAAAATTGAGACAGTTAACCAATTATTGTTCTTGAGAATTGAGACTCTCACACATATTTCTCTCAACATACAAAATGTTTTAAAGTTGTCAATTACAAAGATCATTGGGTTAAAATTTGGAGCGTGGCTTCCCACATTATAGAAATTATTCCTCCTAAGGGTAATATTCGGGGCCCTCTTTCTTCCTCAAGATTTACACCATAAAAATAAATGTTTAATATGATTTTTGATGTCATAATGCCATGATCTTTATTTAATTTGTGTTTTTTGCTTCTATAATTCACATAATGCCATTAATGTATTCTAAATGCTAATTAACATAGAATGGCATGTGTAGATTCTTAATCCTCTGTTGATATATATTGTAATTTCTTGATTTAAATTCTCTTTTGCTTGTTTATTACTGTCTTGCATGATATAAACTTGTTTTAACATTTTAAACTAGATTTGGCATAATTTAGGCATAGTTTATGTGTTAGAAATAAGTTTTATATGATTTGTGCATGGTTATAAATTTTCTACCCTGTATGTTACATGACAGATAGGAAAAAGGCCTCATTGATGGCCTGTGGGACCTTCTTTTTGTTTCATCGCTCTTCCTCTTGTTGGTCGTCTATCTCCATTTGTTGGTTGTCTGTGACATTATTTCCAGCTTTTTACTCATGTTTAATGCTTGTTTTTCATATTTAGATCAATTGCATGTTTAGCTATATTTTTATGCGCTATTTTAATTTTGCTCAATGCATTTTAACGTTTTGTTCTACATATTTATTTTTAGTCCAAAATGCATAATTGATTTATATTGCTTTATTAATTATTCGTATTTATCGTAATACTAGCCATTTATCTTCATTTTGTGTTTATGGGCAATTGACTTTGTTTTCATGGACTATTAGGGACCTTGAAAGGCGTGCATTACCACTGGATTCTCATTCCTGGATTTCAATTATTCATTTATTTAGACTTATTTCCTTCAATTCATTTTTATTGTTCATTTGGATGTATTCTTGTTAAGGATGTAATAGCTTAGTAATAAATGATTTTCCACACGATAAAAGATAAAAACTCACAAAACCACTTTTACTAATTAAATTGGGCATTTCTAATAAAATAGACCAATGTCCACATTTCAACCCAAAACCACATAATAACAAAAGGTCTTTTGTAAATATGTATGAGCAAACCAATGTTCCCAATTTAAGTAAATGCCTCGATTTATGTATGATATTTTACTTTATCATTCTTTGATTGACAATTTGCTCATGTAATAGTTTAAGTAGTTTTTTTTTTTTGCTATTTATTGCTTTCTTACATGCTTGATATGTGTATTTACTTGTTTCTATTTATGCGTCGCATGAGAAAAGAGATTCGCTTAATATTAAAAACTCATTTATAAGCAACACCTAACCAGGGTATAAATAAGATTGATGTCCCAAACACCATCTTTGTTTAGGCATAAAAGGTTAGATTCAATTTTCCAAAGTTTTGTATAGTGACAACTCCATGATACCTACCTCTTGAGCCCACTTATACGCCATTGTAGGTTGACCATCAATAATAAAATTGGGTCAAAATTCATTTTCTATTGTGAACTAGCCAATTTATGAAATTTATAAGCCTCGTCCAATCTCAAAGCCTAAAAGTAAGCCTCCAAGAATAAATCCAAGCATGAGTAGGGTTTGGTGCCCATCACACCCTCAGTATACCATTCACCATTCACTTTCCTTGCTAAGTACTCGCCTTCTAACTTGCCACACCAGTTGATGGGTGGAATCTAAGGTTTTGTAACTTTACCATTAGCAACAGTGGCCACTGTAAGAGTCTCCCTGACAATGGTCGGTTTGAATTGTGCAGTTAGGGGTGTCAGAGATTGAGCACTAAAGGTTGGCATCAAAACAACTGTGAAACTAGCATGCATCACCATGATCCTTCTCTCACACTCATCAAATCTCTTGTCCAAGTCTTATCATGTGAGGATGTCGGCGACTGTGGAGGATCAAACATCCTTACCTCTTTTGACTACTCTAGCACCTATTCTAACATTCCATCTTTTAGGCATAATATCATGTTTTATTATAGCTTTGGCTCTAAAATGTTAGGTGTTGACTGCATTGGATGAAATGCCTTAATGGAAAAACCCCTAAACCACCTAGTTAAATGGTTTAAATGGCTACAAAAGTCAATTGTTAGAATGATGTATGGTGATGATGCACGTGCATGATATACATATGATACGTGAGTCTGAGTATGTTACACATATGATGTATGAAGGTGATGCACGTCCATGACATAAATATGATATGTGATGCCAATTGTTAGAATGATGTATGATGATGCATGTGGATGAGATATATATGATGTGTTATGTCTATGGATGATGTACATATGGTGCATAAGCCAGTCCTTAGAATGATGTATGATGATATATGTGAATGATATACATATGATGCATGAGTGTGAGTATGTTATACATATGATGCAGATGATACATGAGATATATGTATGATACCTAATGTACAAGTGTGTTAAGTAACAACCACAACCATATATAAGCATAATAATAACCTTCCAACCTTATTACTCCCACACAGGAGGTAATGTGGTCTCTTTTCTAGGTAGGCTGAGCCCATAGGTCAATAGAGAACCCAATGGACACGTATGGTGCATGGTAAAAAACTGATAGTATAACCTCTCTTATTTAAAATGTAGGCGTATGGGTTTTTGCAATTATATATTTAAATAATTCAAATATATTAGGTTGGGCCCATCGAGGCATGATAGCCTTTGATGAGTGACCACCTAATTTATTTGAATTTGTTCAATATATAAAGGCACACATAGCGAGCAAGAGAATTAAGGTCATACAACCTAGGGAAAATAGCTATTGTCATTGCATGGGCTTGAGTGGGGTGGTGAAACTTTAGGGCTACCCAAGCATGGTCTCTGCCAATAGGTTTAGCTCATCACAAGCATAAAAACCAATGGGTCACCATTTTATATACCAATTGGTGTAAGACTTAGGCTGGTGGTCCTACTTGACACCTCCCTACATCGAGTGAATATAGGGTGTGCTTTAAGATTACACTAGAACTAAAATAGGGACGCTTAACATAATTTTAAGGCTCTAGCATGAATGCAAAGAATGCAATTTCAAAGAGAAATAGGTTTTAATCTTAACAACTAAATTATAATAACTTAACCAAGATACTTTAGGAGCAAGGTCTCTTAAGTTTCCACTAGAGTTGCCACTATGATGTATGCTGAACTCCCTCGTATGCCTCATGGCAAAATTCAACTTGTACTTGAAAGCCCGCTTTTAGGGTCTAAGACTAGACAAGCTTTATAAAGTTCGTAAGATTGGCCATTTCACAATAGAAAAGGGATTCGACCCAATTTGCTAAGTCTTGGGCCTTAAAAAGGCATGAGACAACATGTCGGGATACCTCAATTTTATTGCTAGTGGTCAACCTATAATTGGCATCTAAATGGGATCCCCAAGACGTTCAACCTTGAAACATGGACCTCACAATGTACATAGAATTAATTGCTCAAAAATACACTAAGAAGAACAAACAATTAGTATGTCATAAATGAGATAAACAATAAGATAAAACAAAATAAAATAAAATAAATATGCATTCTAGAATAAGAAAAATACACAAACAGAATGCGAAACACATGAGCAGAATTAAATCATAACGTCTAAAAATAAAATTAATCTTGCAAATGAATTAAACATGAAGAGAATGACATAAAAAATCAATAAGGCACCATATAGAGGCCATAGATAACCTAAACAAAGGATAGACAACCAAAGAAAGACAAAGGATAGAACAGAAAGAAATCCCTGCATCATCCCATTGCTCGGTATCATTGACAGGTGTTTGTGGGGTTCCCATTTTTCATAGGACAAACAGAACAAAATGCACATATAACATGTAAAAAAATAATAAATCTCAAATTGTATCCTTAGCATGCACATTCTACCTTCTAAAACAAGCCAAAAGTAATCCTAAAAGCTAATAACACATTTAAAACATGCTAAACAATTAGTTTAATAATAAAAAATTATAATCAAGCAACACATTATACATCAATGGAGAATAAGATCATAGATCATGTCATTTTACATGTTTTAATCATATTCAAGCAATCATGGCATTATAAGAATTACATAAACATGTAAGAATGAACATACACAATATTAGATCACATAATCATGGCAACAAAACATATAAATTAAATTCAAATTCATGCATTATTCATGCCTTATGAATGAGAGAGTTAGACCCAGAATATTACCCTCAGGAGAATTGATTTTTCTAACTCTAAAAACTACAACTCGAGTTTTCATGATTGATTTCTACATTTAAAAGCTATAACATGTGCATTTTTTGTGAAGAAAATAAGGTGAGAAAGCTTCTACACCCAAAGATAGCTATTAGGTTTTATATTCTCAAGTGGCTGCCCTTTTCTACAAAATATTTGTTCTCATCCTTTCAAAACCAAAGATTTTAGTTTAATATAAAATAAGAGAGTTTGAAAGCCTTTTCAATTCTAATTCCTTCAAATTTATAGTAAATACCCTTAAAATTTGTTTCAAATATGATATTACAAAACATGTTGTATCTAAGATCTTCTCTACTGGAAAATGTGTGGATTATTGGAAAATCCTCACAGACGGGCGTCTGTCAATGAAAGATGGCCGGCACTTATAGAAGATTTTAAAAATCCTAAATATGCCTTTGAATCTGACCTAATGACTCATAGTCGTGACTCAATAACCAATGGTCGCCAGTCGTTGAGCCAAAATCAGGCTAGGATAATCAAGACTGGTAGACAACCAAAAGAGGAAATGGCCACAAATAGCCGTCCATCAATGACAGATGGCCATCTATTATAAAAATGGACTAAAATATAAGGTTTTCACTCCTTTTTCTAATTTCTAGGAACAGTAACTTCAAAAAACCAAAAAATCATTTAAAAAAACTATAGAAACCAAGGATTAAACTCAGAGTTTGTGCTTTCCAACTTAAATACAAATCATTCTTCCTCATCAGGTAACTCTAATTTGGGTTGTCTCGGGACTGGGTGTTTATAAGGGTTATCAATATTCTCACTATCACTCTCAATAGTTCCTTCTTACGTATCTAATCCATATAAATATAATAGCACACCTAACCTATGTCTATAGCTCTTTAAAATGAACTTTATTAGAATTATCTTCCCTTTAATGAAATATTCAATAAATACAGCTACAAAAACTCCACAGTCAATGAAAAAACAACACCACAAATTAGTATTATTTTAATAAAATAGCAATACAACATACAAATTTGAAAGATATAATATATATATAGATAGATATATAGATATATATATCTACAGAAGATTTTGAACATAATCAACTTCAATTGGAGCATTTTCTTCTTTATTCTTAATATCTTCTATACCTTTCTTCATTTATAAAAATCAATAAAATAAAAAGGAGGGATGGGGGAGATTAATACACTATAAATATTCATTGCTCTCTCAATTAAAGATTTTTTATGGTGAATGTAAAAAATCATATACAAAAAATTTTTCTCTCCTTCACTAAAAGCTTGCCTATAATTCATTAAAAGTTCTATATATTGATTGGGAATAATATATGATCCACTTCCATGCATGGTGTATTATACAATATCATATTTTTAAAAATATACTACATCACCACATGAAAAAATTGATAAATGAAGTATCTTCAGCTTTTTCTTCAAATAATTTAAATGATGATTGTATATTTTAGGTAACCAAGCTGTCAGTTGTGTTGAAATTACATTGTAAACTTTTATCGTACTTCCCCTTCTTCCTCAAATAGTAAAAAATTATATTCAAGTGCTGTAAAAAATAAAGATATGTAAATAAGCAGTAACATTATACAATAATCAAATATACATGCTAATGGTTAAAGAATGCATACCAAATTTGTAAGTTCTTTTCCAAGATATACTAATGTATTGAACCACATTTTTTTTCACTGACTCAATAACAAACTCAAAAAATTCTTTCAAAAACTTGAACTTTACAGTATAAATATTGTCTTTGTCCCTCAAAAATAATGAAATTAAAAAAATTGCAATTACATAAATAAAAACGACAGTTAATAGTAATACTGAAAATGAATATTTTTTTCTTGAATGAATTGTATTCTATTTTCTGAATATGTTGTATTCTAAATACAATGTATTCTATTTTCAAAATACAATGTATTCTTTTTTTTAATACAATGTATTATATTTCTTGAATACAATGTATTATATATTCTAAATAAAGCGTATTCTATTTTTTAATGCACTGTATTCTAAAATAAAGTGCATTCTATTTTTTAATATATTGTATTCTAAAATATAGTGTGTTTTATTTTCTAAACACATTATATTATGTTTGCTTATATTATGTTTGCTTAATACAGAATCTAAGTATATTACAGAGAGTGAGGCTGCAAAAGAGGCTATTTGGATTATAAATTTCATTTCTGGATTAGGAGTGGTCCCAAGCATCCTAGATCAATTAGAAATTTTTTGTGACAACAACGGGGCCATTGTATAAGCCAAAGAGCCCCGGTCATACAAAAAATCCAAACACATACACAAGAGGTACCACCTGATCAAAAAGATCATTGATCGTAGGGACGTCAAGGTTTGCAAGATAGCAAGTGAAGACAATGTAGAGAATCCTTTGAAGAAATAGTTGCGTCCAAATCTGCATGAAGCTCATTTAAGAGCATTCAGTCTTAGGGCCATGTCCAATTGGGACTAGTGCTAGTGGGAGATTGTTAGTGTAAGCCCTAACTCCAATACATTGTTATAAAGCATTTAATTTAATAAATAAGGCATTTGTTTTATCTATTGTATTCTTGTGCATATCAATTGATAGAACTATCCAAGAATGTTGTTTCAGTTCTAAGTTATCATGTGTGAGGCACATGGTTGTAAGACCTTGAAACAGATGAGACTTCATTATAAATATCCCTAATCAGTCATTGTTATGGGAATAACAAATGAATTAAGACTAGTATGATCTCTCTGATAAGTTGAGTTATGTCTTACGGATCATAAGGACAAGAATGTCAATCAAAGATCATAGATACATGTTTAGAACATGGTATATGGATTTGATCCATTCATGGGAACACTACATGGTACAAGTCATAAGTGTTTCTTATGTGCAATTTTTGTATCGGAGTTCTTAGACTTAAAATCTCTATGAAACCTTTTATGAATTACTATGTACTTTGACATACACCTAACGTGCTTATAACAGGGTGACAAGTAATGGTATGCTTGGGTATGCACTGATCCATGTTAGAGAGAATGAGAGAAGCGAAGGGATTACCCCTCTTGATAAGAGAGAAAATATCACCGGCCACTTGATCAGTGAACTGAGAAGTGTATGGCCATAACGAGATGAAATAATGAGTAATCATTATTTATCTGAAAGTTCAGTATCACTGGAATATCAAGAAAGTAATTTATATATATAAGGATGACTAATTCCATACCTTATATTGATTCTGATATTTAAGGGTAAGGGACTATGCAAAATTGCATTCGGACACTAGATGCCATTTGCATTTTCATTTAATTTGAAATGCTATAATATCTTGTTAGAGAATATATATAGCCTTTGAATTAATTCATTAATTCATTGCCAATATTAAATGGACCTATAGGATCGTACACAAAGCACTGGGTTTAAAATACTTAAATAGAGTATTGGACATTAATTTGAGCTTTTAATTAAAGTCAAATTAATGTATGTAATGGGTAATAAAATTCCTAATTGGACCTTGGTCCATGAGAGAGAGAAATTCGGCCCAATAGGATTAATTTCAATTAATTAATTATCTTGGATTAATTAAGTTAATTGAGTATTAAATCCTAATAGCATTTGAATCAAAATAAAACACTTTAAATAGGAGAGGGAGTGACCGAAAATTCAAGATAAAATCCTTATGAATTTCGGCAACTATATCCCTAATTAAGTGATTTATTTTGATTAAATGTCTTATGATTATTTTAAATTAATTTGAATTTAAAATTTAAAGGAATTTGAGTTAATATATATGTCACTTAATTAGGAAGTAATGGAGGCTGAAATCACTACCTAAAGAGAGTGAGTTTCGGCATTCACACTTGACCTAAACAAGTGATATATATTTGTAAACTAAAGGAAAGAAACCCTAGGCATTTTTTGCTCTCTCTCACTCTCTTGGCCGAAATACACAAGGGGAAAGAATTATTTCTTGTTCTCTTATGTTCTTGGTCAGCAATAGCAACCTAAAAGAAGAACAAGATCAGATCTTGTTGCTTCAATCCATTACCATTGCCAAATACTTAAACATAGAGCTAGCACTTTAAGTTTTAAGCCTTCCTTGCAATTGTGTGTGTGAGAATAGAGAGGAGTGGCGTAAAGGCTGTTTCTTTGGCATTGGTGACCAAGACCTAAAGAATATAAGTTCATCCTATTTGCTAGTCATCATCAAAATCAAGATTTAAAGTGCATATAAGATTGTGAGTTTTAAAACCCTAAAATTGCATGTTTTTTATTCTTGTTATGGATTGCCGTGGTATGTATGATCAATTTTATTATTTTTCCACTGCGTGATCATCTTATATATACCATGTTATATTCCTTAAGTGGTATCAGAGCCTAAACATGCTTATTTTAATGCTTTAGATGCAAGAAATATTTATTAAAAAATCGTTCATTTTAAAACATGCAATGCTGAAATTTTCTGTTTTGAGTTTTATGCATTGTTTTGGTGTAAAAATGATTTTAAATTATTATATAGGTATTATAACTATTATGACATGTTAATATACTGTCCTAAGATGTTCTTAGAGCTGTTCATGGTCGGATTTAATTATAATACCTGATGGTACATGTTAATCTTGAAACTAGGTGCTAGTTTGCATGATATGTGTTCATTTAAAAAATAGTTTTCAAACTTAAATGTATAAACGTGTTTGGCATGTTTTTAAGTGAGTTTTAATGATTAATAATAGGTCTGGACATATTTTAAAATTTATTTTAATTCTGTTCCATGACAATTTAATTGATTAATTTTAAAATCACTTAAAACTATGACTAGTTTGTGTTTGTTGCATGTTTAATCAATATTGTTTGTTTTATTTTGATTAAAATGGCAAAACACATTTAGATCAGATCTGAACAGAACCTTAACTCAATGTTTATGACCTTATTTAAATTATTAAATGGTTCATAAAATCATTTTAAGTGTTTGTGCATTTTTGTGGCATTATATGAGCATTAAACAACTAGTTTCATTGTTGTTTGTTTGTTTTTGTATGAATGCCATGTATGATATATGTTCTTCATGATTTCATGTTTTAATTCATGTTAGAACATATTATAAGTATTTTTAATGTTTATACGTTGTATGACATAAAAGTAAAAATGGAAAAAATTTGAAATTATACTAGAGTTGATTTATGGCACAAATCTAACTAGTTTGTGTTTTGGGCTTTTAAGATAACATATTCAATAAGAGAATTTAGTCCATTGGGCTTCAGCCCAGGCCCATCATGGGGTCTCCTCTTAAAAATTTAAGTACACAATTTCCATTAATGGGCTTGGCTAAATTAATTAAAATTGGACTTTGTTTTATCCATGAATGTTATGTATATTTATTTGCTTATTTTGTGTGATGAATGGATATGCATAGTACATTCACGGGCCCTGGGTTTTTGTAATTAAATATGGCCTGCGATCCATTATGTATTATTGTAAAAGTTTCATTTATTTCTTAGTATAGAATTTATTTGAAGACTTTCTAAATCAAGACGAAGCCCACCGGAGTGGAGAAGCCCAACTCAAAGATTCTTATGTAATAGTATAAAATCTTAGTTGTAGGGTTTTGGACCCATGTTTGTCATGCTTTACTTTATGCAATTATATATATATGCATGCTATGAATGGATGACAAAGCATATGCCATGTAAGCCGTAATAAAATGAATCCCTAAAATAGTAAGTGACAAAGTTGCCTTCCTAATTCAAAACATGTCAAGGCATCGATCATCGGTCACGTAGACTAGGAGTCCTAGATGCGCCCGATTATCTTTGTGAGGCATGGGTTGTGAATATAGGTTGGACTTAACACGAAAAGGGATGCCCGGACCTAATTAACTAATAAATGGGTTTGTACTATAACATCTTAAGATGTTAGCCCATTTGATCCAAGAGTCATGTATGAGACATGATTGGAGTTTTCCTACCCAAGTAACTTAACTTGTTAGGTGTACAAGCTCAGCTTGACTAATAAGTTGTTGTGAAAAGTGGATCTTGGCCCACATTAAATCACTAACACGGATTATTTAAAGGGATATTAATTCAGTTTGTGGGATTATAAATATGGCCTCATTTAATCTTGCTAAGTTTTTTTTATTGTAGATTGAAAATGGCTTCTTCAAACAACAACTTTTCATTGTGATCGGTCCTGGAAAAGGACAAACTGAATGGCACCAATTTCATAGACTGGTCTCGAAACTTAAGAATAGTTCTTAAGCAAGAGAAAAAGTCGTATGTTTTTGATGCACCCTTGCCCAAAGAACCTGCTAGGAATGCCTCTACGGTTCAAAAGGAAACTTTTGAGACCAAAAAGAGTGACTCCAATGATGTGACCTATCTGATGCTGGCCACTATGGTGCCTGACTTGCAAAAGCAATTCATGGACCAAGAGGCTTATGCGATCATGGTGCACCTCAAGGAGATGTTCCAAGAGCAAACTCGTCATAAGAGGTTCGTGACAACAAAGGCCTTAATTTCTTGTAAGATGGCTGTGGGTACTCATGTTAGTACCCATGTACTCAAGATGAAAGGGTATCTCGATACTCTTGAGAAGCTTGAGGTACAAGTCCAGAAGGAATTGGCCACTAACTTGATCTTAGGTTCATTTACTGATGATTATGATCCATTTTTCATGAATTATAACATGCATCCAATGAACAAGACAGTCACAAAGCTTTATGGGATGCTTAAGAATACTGAAGAGAACATTCGAAAGACCAATCCCGTACTTATGGTTCAAGGGGGCATTAAGAAGGGACCCGCTAAGGGAAAGGGAAAGGGAAAAGCAAAACCCAAGAATGACCTGGCTCGGCTCAAGTCAAATGGGAGTGCACCTCAGGCCCATCCCAAGCCCAAGGCACAAAAGCTCAAAGAAAGCAAGAGCACATGCTTCCACTGCAACAAGATAGGGCATTAGAGGAAGAATTACGCTCTCTTCAAGGAAGAACAAAAGAAGAATGGAGCTAAGACGTCCAATTCTGGTATTTTTGTTGTTGAAATTAACCTTTCTATTTCTACCACTTAGGTATTGGATACTGGTTGTGGTTCTCACATTTGTTCAAATGTGCAAGGATTAAGAAAAGGTGGTTACTTGGGAAGAATGAAGTGGACCTCCGTGTGGGGAATGGAGCACGAGTTGCTAACATAGAGATAGGTGACTATCAACTCACTTTACCTTTCGGACTTTGTTTAGATTTGAAAAATTGTTATTATGTGCTTGCTATGAGCAGAAACATTATTTCAGTTTCTTGTTTGGATTTGGATGGATTTGATTTTGTTATTAATAATGGCAATGTTCATATTCGTTGCCAAGGCATTTCATATGGCAATTCCATGTTGCAAAATATCCTTTGTATCCTTAATCTATAGAACAAAGAGTCCATATACAACATTAATACAAAGAAGGTTAAATCAAATAAATTGAACCCTACTTACTTCTGGCATTGTTGTTTAAGGCATGCAAACAAAAAATGCATTTTAAGCTCCACAAATGTGGAGTGCTTGGGTCATTCGACTTAGAATCTTATGACATATACGAGCCATGTTTGCATGGAAAAATGACAAAGAGTCCTTTTAACAAGAAAGGTCAAAGGACTTATGACTTATTGGAACTAATACATACTGATGTATGTGGACCATTAAGTACACAAGCTAGAGGTGGTTTTAGCTACTTTGTGACGTTCATAAATGATTTCAATAGATATGGCTATGTCTCTCTAATGAAGTACAAGTTTGAAACTTTTAAGAAATTCATAGAGCTTAAGAACGAAGTAGAGAAACAACTTGGAAAAAGTATAAAAGCCATTCAATCAGATTGAGGTGGCAAATACTTAAGCTAAGAGTTTGACAGTCATCTAAAGGAGTGTGATATTATTTCACAGCTCACTCCTCCTAGAACACCACAATAGAATGGTGTATCAGAAAGGAGAAATCGAACTATGTTGGACATGGTTCGATCAATGATGAGTCAAGCAAATCTTCCTATCTCTTTTTAGGGTTATGCATGAAACACCCTAATCTAATGCCTTTATCATGAATCATGTTATATCTTTCAATCACATAATAGTAGGTTATTAACCCAAAGTTGTATACATTTATTATATCAAATAGCCTATTTATATAGGTATCCTGCGCATCAATTAGATATTTCCCATAACTTCAGTCTCTTAATTATGTATGTATAATGGCTTATTCTATAACATACTCATCATTTTCATGTTAGTCATAACTATCTTAACTTCATATCTTATCATGCATAAAATTTATCCATTAATCTAGCATATTTTTTACTAAGCATTCTAGCTATTATATGCATACATGCTTTAACATTCTTTCACTGAACTTATTACATCACTTACTTTATATTACATATATATATATATATATATATATATATATATGATAGCCCTTTTTATACATATTAAATGTGCAAAAGAAATTGCACCAAAATCAAAAAGAACCCTACATCAACTTCTATGACTTAGGTGTTGGCCTATCCTGATGCAAAGATCATTCCTGAGCAAAAGCTTTCACAGCAGTACCTACACGGATTAAATAACTCGTGCTAAGCTATAAAACTTAGTGGGGATACTAATTTTGAAAGACAACAACTCACAACGATTGCCGAAAACATATAATATACAAAAGTTGATAATAACGAGAATGACATATTTAAAATAAATAAAGGACATAATAAAATATCATCATCAACAATCAAATCTCATATAGGAGGATCAGTATCAAAAGTATCCAACTATCACATATGCATTGGGAAATACAGTTAAATATATTATCTCATGTATCATGCTTTATTTATCTAAAATTAACTGTAACGCAATAACATAACCGTTTAGCCTGCTTAAGTTCTAAAGGTGGATAACGGGATCGGTGGATTCCCAAAGGTATCAAAATGGTGGATATCCGAAGATATCAAAATTAAACCATACCTTATTAATCTATATCAATATTTTCCTTGAACAACCCACATGCATGCAATTGTCTTAATGAATTGATAGGTAAATTGAGAGATGAGCTTAAAATATTAAGAGATGAAAATGAATTCTTTCCTTTGGTGCCGTCCCACTCTCACCTTTCTCTTTCTTTCCACTACAACTAACATATATATAGTTCCATGGTAAATATCCTTCTTGGTCCTTCAAGATTTTGCATGTCACAACACAAACACACATTTCTTTGCATGCTATAATTTGCCCCCACCATTTAATCTATTCCATAAATCAACCTCACCATTTGATCCTTTCCTTAAATTGGCCTCTCAATTATTCTTCAATTCACAATTGACCCCCTAAAATGCCATAATTACAAATTTACCCCAAATTAATACTTTTTACTTCAATTATACCCTCGATTAATATTAAACCACACTATTAAATTTTATTTTCATGCAATTAAAATAATGAAAACATAATTTATCCCTTGTCCCATACTTATACGAAATTCTCATTTAATTTTAATTTTAATCAAATAAAAATCCTACTAAAAACATGAAATTTCAATTAGGGTCATGTTAGGGGCCTTATAATGCATTAAAAACTGCTACGTTTCTACTAAACTGTACTCCAACTAAAGCAGTTGAGAAAACACCATATGAAGTATGGACTATGAAAGAACTCAATATGTCATTTCTTAGGATTTCGGGCTGTGAAGCACATGTTAAGAAATTAACATCTGATAAACTAGAGTCCAAATCCACTGTCTACTTATTTGTGGGTTATCCTAAAGAAACAAAGGGATACTACTTTTAATCACAAACCGAGAACAAAGTATTTGTTGCTTGCAAGGTTGTTTTCTTGGAAAAGGAGTTCCTTCTCAAGAAAGATAGTGGGAGTAAATTAGAACTTGGAGAAATTCAAGTGCCACAAACTCCTATAGAGGATGGGTTAGAAATGGGATCAAGTTCACAACCAGTTGTAGAACAAAAACCCATTGCACAAGAACCTAGAAGGTTTGGTAGGGTATGTCAAGAGATTGAGAGATACGAATTTCTAATCACCGACAGTGACATTATTGAGTTAGTAGATCATGAGGATCTTACTACCTACCGAGAAGATATTGAGAGCCCAGACTCAAAAAATTGGCTTGAAGCCATGAAATTCGAGATGCAATCAATGTACGATAACCAGGTTTTGACCTTGGTTGATCCACCGGAAGGTGCTAAGGTAATTGAATGCAAGTGGCTATTTAAACTCAAAGCTAATAAGACCTACAAAGGTAGACTAGTAGCAAAAGGTTTTCGGCAAACTCATGGTATAGACTATGATGAGACCTTTTCACCTGTAGTCATGTTCAAGTCCATTAGGATCTTGCTTGCCATAGTTGCATATCATGAATATGAGATATGGAAAATGGATGTCAAAAATGCTTTCCTCAATGGAAATTTACTTGAGGATGTGTATATGACACAGCCTGAGGGTTTTATCAATCCCAAACATCCTAAGAAGGTTTGTAAGCTTCAAAAATCCATTTATGGATTAAAGCAAACATCCCAAAGTTGGAATATTCATTTTGATGAGGCAATCAAAGAATTTGACTTCGTCAAGAACGAAGATGAGCCTTGTGTGTAGAAGAAGGTTAGTGGGAGCATAATAGTATTTCTAGTCCTATATGTGGATGACATCCTTCTCATTAGGAATGACATTCCAACATTGCAAAAGGTTAAGCAATGGTTGGGGAAGTGCTTCTTAATGAAAGACTTAGGTGAAGCCGAGATAATACTTGGTATTCGGATCTATAGAGATAGATCGAATCGGCTTTTGGGACTAAGTCAAGAAAAGTACATAGACAAAGTACTAAAGCATTTTAGTATGGGAGACTCAAAGAAAGGGTACATACCTTTGGCTTTAGGAGTTCATTTGACTAAAGAACAGTGTCCTAAAACTAAAGAGGAAAGGGACAACATGAGTAGAATCCCATATGCATCTGTTATTGGATCTATCATGTACACTATGTTATGTACTAGGCTGGATGTTGCTCATGCACTGAGTATAACCAGTAAGTTTCAGCAAAACCCTGGTGAGAAGCACTAGTCTGCTGTAAAGGGGATTCAAGGATCACTTCTTGGTGTATGGTGGTCAAGAAGAGCTCGTCATACAAGGTTATATCTATGCTGCTTTTTAGAACAGCACTCAGGATTCAAGATCGCAATCTGGGTTTGTTTTTATTTTGAATGGTGGTGTTGTCAGCTGGAGAAGCTCGAAGCAAGAGACCGTTGCCGACTCAACTACAAAATCTGAGTATATTGCAGCGAGCGAGGCTGCAAAAGAGGCTTTTTGGATTAGAAATTTCATTTTTGGATTAGGAGTGGTCCCAAACATCCTAGATCCATTAGAAATTTTCTGTGACAACAACAGGGCCATAGCACAGGCCAAGGAGCCCCGGTCATAACAAAACACCAAACACATACTCAAGAGGTACCACCTGATTAGAGAGATCATTAATCGTGGGGACATCAAGGTTAGCAAGATAGCAAGTGAAGATAATGTAGTAGATCCTTTGACGAAATAGTTACGTCCAAATCTGCACGAAGCTCATTTGAGAGCATTCGGTCTTAGGGCTATGCCCAATTGGGACTAGTACTAGTGGGAGATTGTTAGTGTAAGCCCTAGCCCTAATACATTGTTATAAAGCATTTAATTTAATAAATGAGGCATTTGTTTTATCTATTGTATTCCTATGCATATCAATTGATAGAACTATCCAAGAATGTTGTTTCAATTTAAGTTATCATCTGTGAGGCACATGGTTGTAAGACCTTGAAACGAATGAGACTTCATTCTAAATATCCCTAGTCAGTCATTGTTATGGAAATAACAAATGAATTAAGACTAGTATGCTCTCTCTGATAAGTTAAGTTCTGTCTTACGGATCATAAGGATAAGAGTGTCAATCAGAGATCGTAGATACATGTTTAAAACATGGTATATGGATTCGATCCGTTCATAAGAACAGTACATGGTATAAGTCATAAGTGTTTCTCATGTGCAACTTTTGCATCGAAGTTCTTAGACCTAAACTCTCTATGAAACTCTTTATGAATTACTGTGTACTTTGACATACACCTAATGTGCTCGTAACAGGGTGACAAGTATGGGTATGCTTGGGTATGTACTGATCCATGTTAGAGAGCATGAGAGAAGTGAAGGGATTACCCCTTTTGATAAGAGAGAAAATATCATCGGGCACTTAATCAGTGAACTGAGAAGTGTAAGGTCATACCGAGATGAAATAACGAGTAATCATTTTTTATATCAGAGTTCAGTGTCACTGGAATATCAAGAAAGGAATTAATATATATAAGGATGACTAATTCCATGCCTTATATTAATTCTGATATTTAAGGGTAAGGGACTATGCAAAATTGCATTAGGTCACTAGATGCCATTTGCATTTTCATTTAATTTGGAATGCTATAATATCTTGTTAGAGAATATATATATATATAGCCTTTGAATTAATTCATTAATTCATTGCCAATATTAAATGGACCTATAGGATCGCACACAAAGCATTGGGCTTAAAATATTTAAATAAAGTATTAGACATTAAATTGGGTTTTTAATTAAAGTCAAATTAATGTATGTAATGGGTATTAAAATTGCTAATTGGACCTTGGTCCATGAGAAAGAGAAATTTGGCCCAATAGGATTAATTTCAATTAATTAATTATGTTGGATTAATTAAGTTAATTGAATATTAAATCCTAATAGCATTTGAATCAAAATAAAACACTTAAAATAGGAGAGGGAGTGATCGAAAATTCAAGATAAAATCTTTATGAATTTCGGCAACTATATCCCTAATTAAGTGATTTGTTTTGATTAAATGTCTTATGATTATTTTAAATTAATTTGAATTTAAAATTTAAAGGAATTTGAGTTAATATATATTTCACTTAATTAGGAAGTGATGGAGGCTAAAATCATTACCTAAAGAGAGTGAATTTCGGCATTCACACTTGACCTAAACAAGTGATATATATAGGTAAATTAAAGGAAAGAAACCCTAGGCGTTTTTTTGCTCTCTCTCACTCTCTTGGTCGAAATACACAAGGGAAAAAAATTCTTTCTTGTTCTCTTGTGTTCTTGGTCAGCAATAGCAACCTAAAAGAAGAGCGAGATCAGATCTTGTTGCTTCAATCCATTACCATTGCCAAATACTTAAACATAGAGCTAGCACTCTAAGTTTTAAGCCTTCCTTGCAATCGTGTGTGTGAGAATAGAGAGGAGTGGCATAAAGGCTATTTCTTTAGCATTGGTGACCAAGACCTGAAGCATATAAGTTCATCCTATTTGTTGGTCATCATCAAAATCAAGATTTAATGTGCATCTAAGATTGTAAGTTTTAAAACCCTAAAATTACATGTTTTCGATTCTTGTTATGGATTGCCATGGTATGTATGATCAATTTTATTATTTTTTCGTTGCGTGATCATCATGTATATACCATGTTATATTCCACCAGCTCTCATGTCTTATTTTAAAATGTGAATTTCATTATACCATTTTGACATCAAACTTACTTAGATTACAATAATACTTAGTTAATGCATATATGTAAGGCCCTAACTTTAACCCTACTTGGAAATGCATGATTAAATGATAATATTAATGATTAATGTTTAATTAAACAAGTGAAATAAATATTAGGGTTCTAAAAAGGCAATTTAGTAAATTTGTGTTATATTAGTTAATTGAATAATTAAGCATGTTATTAATGAGGATGTAATTGAAAGAGGGAAGATAAGTTTGGGGTCAATATTGAAATAAAGATTATGTAGGGCCAATTTTATAAGAGAAAGAAATGTGAGGGGATAATTTCTAACATGCAAATTATTAAAGGAGCTAAAGGGAACTTCTCGTCCCACTTTATATTCTAGAATTTTACATGTAAGAGAGAGAAAGTGTAGAAACTAAGTGGGATTAAGTGGTTTGGTAGGCTAGAGAAAGAGAGAAAACTCAAAATTTTATCTCTCCTTCTCTCACTCTAAAGTTTTGCATTTCTCTCACTAACTTTTAAGAAATATCTCTATTGAAATGTTTAAAATTAAGAAGTTTTGAAGTGGAATTTGCTTAAAGTAACGGGTTCATTTCATACTCTCCTTCCTTTATCTTCTTTTTTATTGTTGTTATGCATTTCAATGGAAAGGAAATGCTGGGTTATAATGCATGAATGGATTTTATGTAGACGAAGAAGAAAGTAGGAAGAACAAGGGCAAAGAAGTTTTAAAAGAATGAAGATTGATTATGGTTTGGCCAAGGTAGGGGACTTGGTGTGTTTTTGACATGTATATGTGATTTTGGTAGAGTTCGAAGAAAACCAAAGCTAAAATTTATAAATGAGATAAGGAATTTCTGCATGTGATTCATGTAAATGGGATAAATTGATAAGTGGGAGTTAAATCCTTAAATTAAAACATAATAAGAATATTGCATGCAAGAGAAAAATTTGAAAAAAGAGTGTGTTTAAAGTTGTTCACCTTTAGTAGAAATTTTGTTTAATTTAAGTGTTCCATAAGTTAGAGATATCATAAAATTTACAGCAACTTGTTCACATTGTAGTAAAACATAATGCTTTGTTTGATATAGGACTCAAAATATAAAACTTGAATTAGAATTTTGTTATGGGGTTATTTGATGAAATTCATGCAAGTTTATGGTGTTTATAATATAATGTAATTAAAGTAAACCCTGATCAATAAAGTACAGACATACAAGATGTGTTTTCAAGGCTATGTTGTCAAAGTTGTGAATAGAGGAAATGAACCCGAGTCTATTGCGCCTACGGTCCTGTCGTGCCTGTGATAGAGCCCTTTATTTCTCCCTTGAATTCTTTTTTATTTCTTCGGTATTTTACAAGCGTTCTCTATCGCATCCGCAATCCCTATCACACTCGCTACTCACCCTTATGAAGCCTATTATTCTTCTTCTTTTCTCCTTAAAGCAATATCTTGTTATACCTCAAATACCAACCCCATAGAACATGAATTAATGTACTTCAATTAAGTATGATATAGATGGCTATGGGATTGTGATGTTAAAAGAAAAGATAAAGACGTATAGAGTATTTCACAATGAAGAGATAACATATAATGTGATATAAGTTTATAGGTATATGATAACACCATATTGTAAAATAATAGGTATAAAACGTTGATAAAGCCTAATATATGGCAAATATATGAACTATTATCATGTTTTTTATTTGTTTGAGATAGCATGAATATGCTTATATGTTATCATGCTAAAGTATATGTTTATAGAGAAACATGTTTATTTACAATTACTTGTATTATGATAAGAGATTGAGTATACCTATATATGTGTAAGAGAATGTGTATTTTTCCTATATGATTACATATATATTGGTGCAAATTGTTCAATAAAAGCACAAGCAAGATAAATGAAATGAATATAAACTCAGTAATGCATGCTTATAGAGTTTAATTATGGATAGATAGGTATGCCTATAGGGATTTAGTTGTAACTACTATAGTTTGACCCTATTGGGTCATAAAGTATAGAAATGATCCCATTTGGATCATAAACAGCCCCGATTGGGTTGTTAGCCGACCCCGTTTGGGTCCATTTGATCGGTCTACAATATAATTTAGCCCCATTTGGGTCTAAAGATTCAATATCTCTAGATATCTATAGTTTTGATACTTAAGGGTATCTAAAGTTCACGTTATCCACTCTCGAAACTCAAACAAGCTAATAATTATAATTACAATACTTAAATTAAAAGCATAAATGCTTAAATGTTATTAATGAAACATATGATTTGCTCTAATTACAGTAATTGTTAATAAAATATAAATGCACATATTATATCAATCATTTATATGATTTATTCATGCTAAGATGTTTATGGAGTTTTGTTATCTTATTAATTGCATACATTGTTATGTTTCCATTATTAATATTGCATTATTATTGTTATTGAAATCTTATTATATAAGTGTTACATGTTGAATGTTTGTTGACGATCGCTGTGAGTGGTCGTCCATCATGACTTATCCCTACTAATCTTTATAGCTTAGCACAGGTTATTTTAATCCATGTAGGTTTAATAGAGAATACTTTTGCTTAAGGATATTCTCTGCATCAGGAGAAGCCAACACAAGTCTGATAAGAAGTTGATGTAGGGAGTTTTTTATGTATATTTTGTATGAAATTGTATTATGAGTAATATGTATGTAAAGATGTATGTTTTATGGCAGGCTTTAAGGAGTGATGGGCTCCCTTATGTAATTAACAGTATATGTATACTTGTATGACCTAAAGCACCTGACATACAATATGATATATATGGTAAGACATAGAAAGGTAAAGCATGAAAATAGTGATAGTAACACCTAAAATGAATATGAAATATAACATGTGATAAGTACTAGTAACATAATAATTATATGATAATCATTATATTTGAGGAGATAGTAGAGCAATGCATGACTAATGTACCTAAATGACATTAGAATCTGATTATAGTAAGATGGTGTTACAATATACATTGTTCCATTATGAAAGATACGAGAAACTCTTGAATATGTATTATTTGAAATAATTATAACGCTTATATGGTTTCATTCATGTACATATGAACATGTATTTGAATTAGGTAAAGGAATATGTAACTTTGAGTGCATCATGCATGTTTATGATAATATAGAAAAAGGCATAAATATAAATGTTTATGATATTCTCATAATGTAATGGTTATGTAAATAATTACTAATGGCTAATATGATATGATGTTAGTATAAGGCGTGCTTTAATTTGAGTTGCGGGTAAATGGGCATTCCTATAGAAATTGCAGCTGCTTTTGTAACACTAGTTAGTGTCTTATGTTCGATACTTCGATATCTTTGATTATAAATTATGAGACTTATTGCCTCTTCTATGATGCCCTTAAGGTATCTCTTATATATGCCATATAATGATTTTGCTTATTTTTCATTATCTGCGCCATGTTCTATTAAAGTCTTGGATGTGGATAGTAGGCATGCCTAAAAAGGGTTCTGTGGCTGCTTCTATGACACTATAGTGTCTTATGTTTTGAGACTTATATCCCGCTCAATTTAAGGCTTTTGCCTCTTCTATTTATACCAGTGAAAGTATCTTTTATACCTATTACACACACTTACAGGAAAAGTAGGCTAATATGTATATGAACTACTACAATTCTGTTTTGTTTTGTTCTGATCTAATCCATTAAAGATGTTTTTAGGTATGTATAGAGTCTGTCTATGATTTATTTTATTTTTAGATAATTATTAATATTTTTTAGGTTGTATGAGGTCAATTACTACTTGTTCTATTGGGAATATTAATTATTTTAAGAGTTGGTAATCAATTATAATATTTAATATAAACTTCAATTTAGTGTATACCTACTTTTCTATTTCTGATAAGTAGGATATGTGAATCATTTTAAAGCTTGTTATAAGATATTAGCAACTGATACTTAAGGATACTTCTGTACGAAGGCCATAGAAAAAGATATGATGTAAAAGGGTAGATCCATATGGTTCTGATTCCTATTTTTAGGATATACAAGAATTTAATACTATGCTTTACTTATGGTTATTTCATTATTATGTCTCATTTGTATGAAAATGTTTAGTGACTATCGTGAGTAGTCATCAGGATGCATTATTTAACCCATACTAAGCTTTATACGAGATAACTTTTCATACATGCAGGTGTTAAATTTTGGTTGAAGAGTTGGTTAGATTCAGGACAACTGCAGTCAGACAACGTAAGAGTTAGGAATAAAGTCTTATTACTTTATTAAGTACCCGAATTGTATATTTGTAAAGGTTTTATTATAAATGTAATTCATAAAACAAAAAATTACCTAGAAGTAGTATGCATGTTATTATTATTTTGGTATCACTTTAATCTAATAATAGGTAGTATAAGTATAGTTATGGACTATCTCTTGATAACTACTATGTGGTCTAGGTTGGCCTTAGCACCACTATATCCTCTTAGGTGGTATTAAGATGCGATAGTTGGGGTATGTTGATCTTCATCCATAGGCTACACACCAATTCCTGTCTCATCTGAAACTTCTTTCACAACAATATCTCTTGAATAGTCCTTTAAATGATTTTGTGTAATCTCCTTTTCAGTTGTTTAAATATTTTGTACCTCCAACTAAAACACATAATAACAAAAAAATAATTATTAAAATCAACTAAAAAATATAGAATAAATTTTTTGAATACATTGTATTCTTATCTTCAAAACTGAATATGGTGTATTCTATTTTGTCAATATAATGTATTATGTTTTCTTAATATACCGTATTTTAAATAAAGTATAGTCTGGATACAATGTATTTTGTTTCCTGAATACAATATATTCTATTTCATGAATATAATGTATTTTGTTTCTTAAAAACAATGTATTCTATTTTCTAAATATAGTATATTTTATTTTCTGAATATAGTGTATTTTAAATAAGTTATATTTTATTTTCTAAATACAGTCCATTTTATTTTCTAAATACAGTTTATTTTGTTTCCTCAAAATACAATATGAAAAAATTATTAAAGATATTTCTTTAAAAAATTTTAAAAAAAATAGAAATAATTACCTCTTTCTTAAAAAAAATATTTCTTCAAACTCCTTCATTGTAAATTTTTAACACAATGCCATTTTTAAATTCTAGGAAGTTTATGTGCAGAAGACACTGCAAACCTTGCATCAACTTCATAATAGCATTTATAAAATTGCACTTGAAAAATTAGAGGAAATCCTTTCAACTTGTACATCTTTGATTGACCATGCTAAAAATTTCCCTTAAACACATCTTTGCCCCAAGGATATTCATTCACTACTCCACTATCAACAATAGCAATATCCCCTCTCCTCACCAACCTATCACCTATAGCTGCCAATAGGAAAGTTATGAACCAAAAATAGTATGGCTATTTTAACCGCATCCTCATCAAACTATCAATTTCCCTCCAAAAAAACCTTATTTATTTTATCCCTTGATATCTTCTCATTCCCTCCAAAATATTTCTTAATCAAATAACTACCATCTTTTAATAACTTTTTCTTATTAAAGTTTTCACTACACTTCAAACTAGTAACCATGGCAAATTCAACTATCCTAAACTTCAACAATACACCATTCACGCTTATCCATAATTCCTCCTTGTTATCATTATAAACCTCCCTCAAAAATAATGAATGGATTAGTTGCCCTTGACTAGCAACTTTGAACAAATCCAAAAGGAAATCAAAACATGTTTCTTTAAGAAGCCTTTTTTAGCTCTCATTTAGCTTCTATATAATTAATGTAATTGAATCAAAGTTTATGCAAAAGTTAACTTTGCTTAGAAAATGATCCTTGGGATTAACATAAAAATCCTCAACATGAAAAAATAAAATATGAAATATATGACAAATGACAAACTTTAAATTAAAAAAATAACAAAATAAAAAAAGAAGGAAAAAAAATCTTCTCTTTAATATCTGACTTTACCATTTTTCTTAAAATTTGTGAAACAAGCCTTGCTTTTTAAAATGAATGAGATGCAAAACTTGACTTAACGATTTTGTTATGATCAAATCAAGGACTGCAAAAAAGGGATAAAGAGTGTATAATGTATTCAAGACATAAAATTAATATAAGAAATAAAAGTTAATTCAAATAAATGAATTGTATTTTGTATTTTGTATTCTAAATACATTGCATTCTATATTCTGAATACAATGTATTCTGTTTCAACAAAGTGAATATAGTGTATTCATTTTTTAGAATACATTGTATTCTATATTATGAATAAACTATATTCTGTTTATAAAAAATGAATATAGTCTACTCTATTTCTTGAATACACTATATTCAGTTTCACAAAATATAATACACTATACTTAGTTTGGAGAATGCAAATGTATTCATTTTCTTATTAACTTGAGAAAGTAACTTGTATAAACAATCAGAAGAAATCAATCAAAGACAATAGAACAAACATAACACGAAAAAAAAAAAAAGATAAATTCAAAAATCATTTTCAAATATATGAAAAATGCAGTGTATAAAACCTGAAAACTTACATTGAGATCAATCTTAGAGCAATTCAATAGATGAAATCTAAAATCTACTGATAGTAATAGAAAATAACAACTATCGAGAGAAGATTCTCTAAGATATTAAAAATCGACAATAAGAAAAGAAGTTCAAACCCAAGTGCAGATAAGGTTTAGATATGATATTGAAATTGGTAACAATGATGAAGGAAGAGTGAGTGATAGAGTTTAGTTTTAGAGACATAGAGAAAGAGAAGGTAACTAATAAAGTTTTTCAAATAACATAAAAGGAGGCATTTTTGATATATTAAAATATGTAAAATTAAAAAGAGGTATTTGTAAAATGTGCAAATGCATAAATGAAAGATAAAAATAAACTATGTGGCATTTTTTAAATAGAAAAAAGTGGAGCAAATGGTGTAATTTCCTCAAAATTTTATGTCGAAGACATTTTTGGCCCAATTATAAAGGTTAAGGGCAAATCAACCCAAAATAAAGGTCAAGTACAAATCAGATTTTTTAAGGAAACATTAGAGGCAAATAGGAACATTTTTCTTACAATAAAACAATATCATCCATCACCAAATACTCTATCGCCATATACACATCTTAATTTATATATGCACTTCACAAATTATTTTAATAAGATTTTCTCTATCCACATAAAAAAAAATTCTCTAAGATTTAAATTCATTATTCAAAATTTGCCCCGAACTATACAAAATAGTATAGATTTGCCTTTAAACTATATTTTGGATTAAAAAATGCCCTAATATTACCAATTTCACTCACATTTGTCTAGAGGTGAGCAAAAAAATAGAAAATATGGTTAAGTGCAAAATCGGTCCGAAATTGAACTGATTTTTATGGTTAACCAATCCGATAGACTCGGTTACAATTTATAATTTTTATATTTTAGATTTTTAGTTACGGTTTAGGTTTTTAGATACCAGTTAACCGTTAGTCTACGGTTAACCGATTCATATATAATATATATTATATTTTTATTTTTATACTTCAAAAATTTTTCATTTTTCTTCTATTTTTCTCCAAAACTTACATAAAATAATATTTTAAAATATATTTAAATTATATTTTTATTTTTAGACCTTAGTTTTTATATTTTTTTTATAAAATTTATATAATACTTTAAGCTAAATTTATATTATATCATTTTCTTTAATTATATAGTAATATTTATATTTAGTAACTAATTAACTTTTATATATATATTTATCATATATAATAGTATTTAATTATATTTTTTATATTTTAGAGTTTATATTTTAACATTTAATATTATCCAAAATTTTATTTGATTTATAATTAAATATGTTAATTTTCAACAAATATTAAATTTATTTTATAATATTAGCTATTAATTTGTTGAACATGAATTTTGGCTAATAAATTATATTTATTTTGTGATTTTTATTTTAAATTATTTTGCACATTTAAAAGATTTGTGTTGTAGTTAAAGGAGAAGATAGAAAAGATAAAGGAAAAGGTCTTGCTAGAGATTAATTGGTTAAAGGGAAGTTAGGCCAAGGTATGGGATTAGAGCTACCTTAATGCATGTGAATTTGGTTGCATGTGAATATGGTTTCTGGATCTTGTTGTGATTAAATTGAATTTGTAGTAATTAAAGAGAGTTCAATGTATGAAATGTGCATGAAGGGATGAGATGAAAATTCTGACCTAGTGACTGAAAATTTAGTGTAAGTTGTAATAGAGACCTCTAATTGTAACAAATCAAATTTTTGTAGTTATATAAGACATTTGGCTACAAGATTGAAGAAGGAACCTACCTTCGATTCTGTCTCTAGATATTTTTTATGATTTATTGAATTTAGGAGAACTTTTAAATTCGGATTCTGGACCAGGTTGGGAAACAATTGAGATATCTGTATGTACAATGATCAGAATGACATGAAATTAATTCTTATGAAAAATAGACTTATAAATAAACATTTTATATAAAGGAAGTAATGTCTAATTTTATTTCCAAGTATGTCAAATAATTAGCATGAAATTCGTAGAATCTGTTTGGACTATTAAGGTACAGATGTTGGTATTTTGGGCATAAGTATTAGTAGAGAAGTAAAAATCTTATTCTGTAAAATTCTGGGTAAACTAGATACCTAGTAGTACGTTTTTGATGAAGAAATATTGGTCTAAATCCCTCTAAATTTTATGCTATGAATTTTTATAAGTGACAGTAAACACTGTTTTGGTTTTATGAACAGTCTATAGTATTTCTCAAATATCTTGAGTTATAGTTAAGATATTAAGTTGAAATTTGATTCTATGGAAACTAGAAAAATAGGGGAATAATATTATGGAAGATCATTTAGCCTAAAAATGACATTTTCAAATTTATTTGTGGCTCACAAGTTGAATCCAGAATGCTGCCCTGTGCAGATTTTTAATGTACTTTATCTTATGATTTTCAACTAATTGAACTAAATATGTGTTTATGTGGTTACAAAATGAATTGGATAGAGTAGGTAATATGACTATTAATACAAGATTATATGTATACATATACATTCACACGTGTACATGGGTAAGGACTTGTGATGAAAATATCTCACATCTATTTGTGATGAAATTTGCGTACATGATTGTTTTATGCAATTAATCTTACATATTCATACTCTAATGATATAGTGCATTATATTTGAACGTGCACTTATACTGTGAAACAAGATATACGATATATGACTATGTTCATGTGTGATGCTTGAATGATAACATAATGAAGTATATTATTATGATGTTATATATTCCTATTCACTAGGGATTATGTATTTGTATACATGATCACATATATATACGATATGCTATATTGTAAAGTATTAATGATGAGCACTTGAATAGGTATGATGCATTACTTGATTAAATGATTATGCTAATATGAGATATCTAATAATGGTAGGTAAAAAGTAATTGTATCATTAAATGAACTTACATATGCAGTTATGTTATCGTAACAATATAACTATCATATGATTATACATGTGCAAAATGAATACCATAAGTGTAAGCATGATATATGAAAAGAAATATTAAATAGAGTTTGCCTGCAGTTATAGTTCAGTTGTGGATAGATAGGCGCCTAGAGGGATATTGTAGCTGCCACAGTCGACCTTTTTAGGTCCACAGTATAGTTGATCCTACTGGATCTTGCACAGCCCATTTGGGTTGTTTCTTGACGCCGTTTGGGTCCTTGATCGGTCCACCGTACAGTTGGCCCTGATTGGGTCCATAATTTTGATATCTTTGGATATCTACCGTTTAGATACCTTTGGGTATCCACCTTTAGAACTTAAGCAGGCTAAATGGTTGTGTTATTGCATTACAGTTAATTTTAGATAAATAAAGCATGATACATGAGATAATATATTTAACTGTATATTCCATTGCATAAGTGATAGTTGGATTTTTTGATACTGATCCTCCTACATTATGCTTTAATTTCAATCATGTTAATATTAATATGAGATTTGGTTTTTGATGATGATATTTTATTCTGTCCTTTATTTATTTTAAATATGTCATTCTTGTTATTATCAACTCTTGTATGTTATATTTTTTTTTTGACAATTGTTGTGTGTGGTTGTCTTTCAAAATTAGCATCCCCACTAAGCTTTATAGCTTAGCACGGGTTATTTAATCCATGTAGGTACTGCTGTGAAAGCTTTTGCTCAGTAACGATCTCTGCATCAGGACAAGCCAACACTTAGGTCATAAAAGTTGATGTAGGGTTCTTTTTTATTTTGGTGCAATTTCTTTTACACGTTTAATATGTATAAAAAGGGCTATCATATATATATATATATATATATATATATATATATATATATATATATATATATATATATATATATATATGTAATATATAGTAAGTGATGTAATAAGTTCATTGAAAGAATGCTAAAGCATGCATGCATATAGTAGCTAGAATGCTTAGTCATAAATATGCTAGATTAATGGATAAATGTTATGCATGATAAGATATGAAGTTAAGACAGTTATGACTAACATGAAAATGATGAGTATGTTATTGAATAAGCCATTATGAATACATAATTAAGAGACTGAAGTTATGAAAAATATCTAATTGATGCGTAGGATACCTATATAAATAGGCTATTTGATATAATAAATGTATACAACTTTGGGTTAATAACCTACTATTATGTGATTGAAAGATATAATCTGATACATGATAAAGGTATTAGATTAGGGTGTTTCAGTTGTACTTGCATGCAGTGCAATCAATAATTGCATTATCGAATATAACTAATTTATTATGTGTTAACAGAATACAATGTAATAAAGAAAATAAATAAGGATAACATTGAATTAAATAATACATTATATTAACTATTTTTCAGAAAATAGTAATAACTAACGTTGGAAAGTATTTAAAATAAATTTGACATTAATAAAGAAATTAACTTTCAAACAAAATGGATCAATCCAATGATTTTATTTTGATAAAAGTTTATACATTCTATTAAATTAATCGAACTTAAGAATACAATACATTGTGTCAATTGGAATCAAACTTCAAATAACTGTAGTTGCCTAGTATCTCGAACCTTTAATGCGGTGATGAGGCATCTTGTAAATAAAATTGGAAAATACACATTAGCATGTTGCAAATATTGGGGAAAAAACTCATTATATAAGAAATTACTTTGAATTACTTGCCATAGGTTAAAAGAAAGTAAAGAGTAATTAACATATAAAAAATATAAGCAGTATTGTAATAAATGAATTTAAGTAAACAATTACACTAATATAGGAATAAAATAAATAAAGAAATGGCAATCATAAATTAATTAAGCTAATTAACAATGTGATAGAAAATAATAAGAAATACATTAATATTATTTAAATATTATAATATTGATCAATTCAAAATAGTACTATATAGAAATATAATATCAATGACTATATAAAAACAACTATATAAATTAATAATAAAATAAAGAATGCTTAAAAAATATAATATTACTGTAGAAACGAATGATATTTGAAAAAAGTTGGTAAGAAGATTTGAAATGAAATAAAAAAAATAAGGTAAACTAATTACTGAACGAAAATTAAAATATATTATACTAATTGAAATAATAAAGCAAACTTAAATTTTAATATCGATTTTCGTCATTCGCATGATCAACGTTTGAAGTTCGTTTTTATATTTTGGATAAAGTTTATACATTACAGTCAATTAATGAAGCATGTGAATACAATTTATTCACTTTGTTTATGTCAATGTATATGCATTGTTTCCAATTTAAGAATGACTGAATATCTTATATTATAATTGCAAGATTTGTCCCAACATGTACTACATTGAGGCAAATGATAATGGGCTTACAATTCAAAATAGGTTGGGCCTTTACATTATTGATTTGAATTTACATTACTCAGGGTCCAAGACAAGTTTTATCATCGAGTGCAACATTGATATTGGTATTGATAAATTGCAGGCTTTTATTAGGCCGAATTGAGGAGTAGATAGGTCAAGTTACTGAAAATTCTCAAGTTACTGGAAATTGACTTTGCTTTTCTGAATCTTCTTACAGAATTTAAGAATGGGGTTGGTTTTGATGTGGAATGCAGGATATACTATTAGTGAAGTTGTTGTGGTTCGGTGCGAAGTGAACAGGGGAGTTAATGGAGACAATGCAAGCTAAATCTTCTTCTACAAGAGCAATACGTGTTAGTGTAAGCCCTAGCCCCAATGCATTGTAACGAAACACTTGAAATTAATAAAATGAGGCATTAGTTTTATCTTTTGTATTCCTGTGCATATCAATTAATAAAACTATCCAAGAATGTCGTTTCGGTTTAAGTTATCATGTGTGAGGCACATGGTTGTAAGACCTTGAAACAAATGAGACTTCATTCTAAATATCCCTAGTCAGTCATTTTTATGGGAATAACAATGAATTAAGACTAGTATGCTCTCTCTGATATTATGAGTTCTGTCTTACGGATCATTAGGACAAGAGTGTCAATCAGAGATCATAGATACATGTTAAAGAACATGGTATCTGGATACGATCCGCTCATGAGAACACTACATGGTACAAGTCATAAGTGTTTCTCATATGCAAGTTTTGTATCGGAGTTCTTAGACCTGAAATCTCTATGAAACTCTTTATGAATTACTGTGTACTTTGACATACACCTAACGTGCTCGTAACAGAGTGACAAGTACGGGTATGATTGGGTATGCATTAATTCATGTTAGAGAGCATGAGAGAAGTGAAGGGATTACCCCTCTCAATAAGAGAGAAAATATCACCGGCCACTTGATCAGTGAACTGAGAAGTGTATGACCATACCGAGATGGAATAATGAGTAATCATTATTTATCTGAGAGTTCAGTGTCACTGGAATATCAAGAAAGGAATTAATATATATATAAGGATGACTAGTTCCATGCCTTATATTAATTCTGATATTTAAGGGTAAGGGACTATGCAAAATTGCATTAGGTCACTAAATGCCATATGCATTTTCATTTAATTTGGAATGCTATAATATCTTGCTAGAGAATATATATAGCCTTTGAATTAATTTATTAATTCATTGCCAACATTAAATGAACCTATAGGATCGCACACAAAGCATTGGGCTTAAAATACTTAAATTAAGTATTGGGCATTAATTTGGGCTTTTAATTAAAGTCAAATTAATGTATGTAATGGGTTATAAAATTGCTATTGGGCTTTGGTCCATGAGAGAGAGAAATTCAGCCCATAAGGTTTAATTTCAATTAATTAATTATCTTGTGTTAATTAAGTTAATTGAGTATTAAAGCCTAAAGGAATTTAAATTAAATCAAATCACTTATATAATTAATGAAGTGGCCGAAATTCCAAGAGGGAAATCAAGGAATTTCGGCACATGTTGTTTATTTAATTAAGTGATTTCATTTAATTAAATGTCTTATGTTTTATTTCAAATTTGAATTTTAAATTCAAAGGAGTTTAATTCAAAATATATGACTTATCTTTAGGAAGTGATAGAGTTTAAATTAATTATCTTAAGGTGGTAAATTCAGATGAAAACACTTGCCTAAAAGATAATGATATATAAAGAAATAAAACCCTAGGAGCAAAAGAAGAAGAAGTTGGCGCAAACCCTAGTTCTTCTATGCAATTGGCGTGAATTTCATCTCTTCCTCTCTCAATTCTTTTGGCCCAATTTTTCACAAGGAGAAAGGATAGTTCCTAATTCTCTTGTGTTATTGGATAGAAATAGCAATCTAAAGAAGTACAAAATCAAATTTTGTAGCTTCAAACTATAGCCATTACACAATACTTAAAAGAGAGCTAGCAATCTTGGTTTTAAGCCGACGGTGCAATTGTGTGTGTGAGAATAGAGGGAGTGGCGTAAAAGGCTATTCCTTGGCATTGTTGATCGTGATCTAAGGCGGACAAAGTCATCTTAGTTGCTGGCCATCACCGAAATCAATATCTAAAAGGCATCTTAACTTGTAAGTTCTACAACCTAAATTGCATGTTTTCATTCATAGTTTTGGATATGTATGGTATGTATGATAAAAAGTTTTTTGTTTTTCCGCTGTGCTGTCATGATTATCATACCATGTCAAATTCCATAAGTGGTATCAGAGCCTAAACATGCTTATTTTAGTGCTTTAGATGCATGAAAAAATTAATTAAAAATCGTCATTATGAAAACATGCAAATCTGAAATTTTCTGTTTTGAGTTTTTTGCATTGTTTTGGTGTAAAAACGATTTTAATTGATTAGATAGGTATTATAATTAATATGACATGTTAATATACTGTCCTAAGATGTTATTAGGGCTGGTAATGGTCAGATTTAATTATTTATACCTGATGGTACATGTTAATTTTGAAACTAGGTGCTAGTTGGCATGTAAATTGCTAGTTTAACAACTAGTTTTCAAAATTAAATGTAAAAACGTTTTTGGGATGTTTGTAAGTGATTTTTAAAGATTAAATATCAGGTCTAGACATGTTTTAAATTTGGTTTTAATTCTGGTCCATGACAATTTAATTGATTAATTTTAAAATCACTTAAAACTATGTCTAGTTTGTGTTTGTTACATGTTTAATCAAGATTGTTTGTTTTGTTTTGATTAAAATAGTAAAAACACATTTAGATCAGATTGGTACAGAATATTAAATCAATGTTTATGGACTTATTTAGATTATTAAATGACTCATAAAATTGATTTAAATGTTTGTGCATTTTATGGCATTACATAAGCATTAAACAACTAGTTTTTGTTGTTTGTTTGTTTTTGCATGAATGCCGTGTACCATATATGTGTTTTTCATGATTTTATATTTTTTAATTCATGTTATCACATATTATATGCATTTTTAATGTTTATGGGCTGTATGACATAAAATTAAAAATGAAAAAATTGGAAATTATACTAGAGTTGATTTATAGCACAAATCTAACTAGTTAGTGTTTTGGGCTTTTAAGAGAACTCATTCAATAAGAGGATTTAGCCCATTTGGGCTTTGGCCCAGGCCCATCATGGGGTCTTCTCTTAAAGGTTCAAGTACACAATTTCCATTAATGGGCTTGGCTAAATTAATTAAAATTGGACTTTGTTTTATCCATGAATGCTATGTATATTTATTTGCTAATTTGGTGTGATGAATGAATATGCATGGTGCATTCATGGGCCCTGGGTTTTTGTAATTAAATATGGCCTGCGAGCCATTATGTTTTATTGTAAAAGTTTCATTTATTTCTTAGAATATAATATACTTGAAGACTTTGTAAATCAAGACGAAGCCCACCGGAGTGGAGAAGCCCAACTCGAAGATTCTTATGTAATAGTATAGAATCTTAGTTGTAGGTTTTTGGGCCCATGTTTATCACGCTTTACTTTATGCAATTATATATATATGCATGCTATGTATGGATGACAAAGCATATGCCATGTAAGCCGTAATAAAATGAATCCCTAAAAATAGTAAGTCATAAAGTTGCCTTCCTAATTCGAAACATGTCAAGGCATCTGTAATGGCCTCAACACCGGGTTAGCCGTGAATAGTACTTTTCGGCAGTGAATAGGGTTTTCCGGGCCCGAAAGGACACCCGAAATCCGAAAATATGTTATTTGACCATTGGGAAGTATTGGTCACGGTGACCTCGGGGTTGAAATTTGAAGTGAAATTAAGGTTATTTGGGCCTCGAAAAGTTAAAAATACGAAAAAGGTACCGGGTCGGTTTTGGTTTGACCGAACTTTGACCTAATTTTAAAAATAGTAAATGGACTTCAAAAATTATTAAATTTTACAGTTATTCATGAAATTTCATGAAGAATATTTTGGTAAAAATAAATAAGTGTTTCGGTGATTTTGACAGTTTTTGAATCGGACCGACCGGTTTGAATCGGACCGGTAACAGACTCTGATTGAGCCAAAAATTTATGTACAAGCTATTTTTGAGGAAATAACACTAGTGGCATAATTTTTGAAGTGATTTGATGTATAGAAGAGTGAGAATTGGCTTGGGCCTTATATATATATATATATATATAGGATTTGGGTCAAAAGTGTAATAAGGGAAAGAATGAAAGAAGAAAAAAAAAAAAAAGAGAGAAAGGAGATCGGGAACGGGAGGAGCGGAAGGAGGAAAGGGCAGGTGGAGGCGCTGCCGCCGGCCAGCAGGCTTGCGCCGGTCACCGGCGCGGCTGCCACCCCTTCCCCGACCTTTTCTCTCCTTCCGGTGATCGTTGGATCGGCGTGAAAGAGGCGGATCTCTCTCCGTCGGCCGGGATGCTTTTCTTCAATTTCCGGCGACATACGGCGGCTGACGGCGACACGGTGACCACCGGGCGACTCCTCTCGGCGAGACGCATCGACCGGTGGCAACCGATCGTCCCCAATCGCGGCGTTGAGCAGATCGGGAACGGTGGTTCCCGGCGGTTCTTGTGGTTTTTCCGGCCAAACGAAGCCACATTGGAGCGCGTGAAGGCCACCAATGGACTTCTGGTGATGCCGGCTACAAGTGAGGAGTGTCGGTGCAGTCTCCGGTGAGGCTCCGGCCACGCGCCGTCGAGGCTCCGGCGAGACTCCGGTGACCAGAAAAATGAACTTTTCGACACCGACGGGTATGTGACTATAAAATCCTTCAATTTTCCTTAATCTTACTGAATTTTGCCTTTAATTGTAATTAGAGAAAAGTATTGAAGTTAATATGAATTATTTGAATTAATGTGTAATTGTTTAATTAGATGTTAAATTAAGCTTAATTTTATATGTAATCTAAGTTAAGAAAATTATTGGTATTATTTGAATATTTGTGAAATATGTATTGTATGTTAATAATTAATAAAATTAAGGAATTTTATTAATTATGCCTTAAATTGATAATAAGTATAAAATTGGAAATATCCATAATTTTTAGGAAAAATATGGAAATTTATTAGAGAATTATAAGTCCAAAATTGGAATGTATGTTATAAGAAAATAATGAATTATTGTTAAATAATTCATAAGACATACATGATTAAGTAATATAATTAATTAATGTAATAAGTGAAAAAGGCTAATAAAAGTAAAATAAATAATATGTTAAATTCATGAGATTTAAATGAATAATAATAAGAATAATTCCGAAATAATTATTGAATTATTGACAAATAATTCAATAAATAAGCCCAAAATAGTAGAGTAAGATAAATTAATTTATGTTCCTTACAATAAAATGAAGGAAGATGACAGGTCAAATGATGAGAAAGAAAAAAAAGTATAGTACATGTAATGATAAAATGTTACTAAAATGTTCTTAAATTCAAATAAATGAGTGAATTATTACTAAATAATTCACAACCCGTATAAATATTACAAATTCCGAATAAAAGTTAAAAAGTTATAAATTAAAGGTTTGACTAATTTATCACATAAATTAGTCATAAAAAGGTTAATTACTGAATTATTGCAAATAAGTTACAATAGTCAACACAATAAGAAATTCTGCACTGTAATGCTATAATTTATAAAACGTATGAAAAGATTGAAAAGTTAAAGTACAAATGCGACTAATTTATCAAAATAAATTAGTCAATATAAAAGTATTAAAAGACTAGATTATTGTAAAATGGATCAGTATTAATGGCGTATCCGAATGACTCAGATTTCGGATAAAAGTAAAATGAATGCAATTACATAAAAAGAATGAAAGAAATGTGAATTATAAATGTTTATAATTCATAAGTGTATAAAAGGGCTAAAAAGTAACTTAAAAAGCATAATATGAAAAGAAAGTGAAGCAATAAAAGAGAAAATCTTTAAGTGATCAAAATCACTGAAAAGAGTGTAATTGACCCAAAAATGTAAGAATTTATAAGAAAGAAAATAAAACGTTCTGAAAGGTTAAAAAGTACTAAAAAGATGTGAATGTTTGTAATGTGTCGCAAAAGTGCACACATTACTTGAAAAGAATTTAAATGATGTTGTACAGAAATTAAAAGTGTAAAAAGAAAACGTTTAACAGCTTAATGTAATGTTTTATGCCCTTAGCAAATGTCTGGCAGTAAAACTTAGTTCAGGATATAATTGGCTAGCCATAGGGATTACTGTACCGCGGTGCAAGTCATGGCGACTTGCTTTATTATGGACGGATCGTTGATCTCCATAATATATATATATCATACGTACTGTCATATGTTCATATGTTGTGAGAGATGACTTTTAGAGGTTATTTCTCATTTTATTGTGGCCCTGTGGGGTCCACGTCCCGCATATCCGGTCTGAAGGTTTTCTGCTGGGTCTGTACTGTACTAGGGGCGTACTGGAAATGAACAAATCAATATTGTTTAAATGAAAAGAATATGAAAAGTCATAAACGCAAAAGACTTCTTTAAAAAGGAAGGAACTGTTTTAAAAAGAAAAAGAAAATGTTTTATAAGAATTAAACCATAAATGATCATTAATTGCATAATTATAAAGAAAGTGATTTAATATGCATCCTTACATGAAAACAAAGTTAAAAGAATGAAAAGGAAGGTATAAGTGAAGATTAAAACTGAAAAAGGACCTAAGTGAAAAGAATTAGAAGTTTAGGGGTAAAATTGTAATTTTACCAAAAATAAGATAAAAAGAGCAATTTGAATAAGAAAACGTATAATAAGGGTAAAATAGTAATTTGGCAACGTAAAGATTCCAAAAATGACCTTTTTAAATAAAAGGACCAAAAGCGTAATTTTACGCTAAAAGGTCAAAACAAGGTAAAATGAATAGTTTACAAGTATTTTGAACATGAGTAAGTGTAAAAAGAATAATATGAAGATTTATATGTAAAATATACATTTTAAAAGTAGTTGAATATGATTAATGTAAAAAGAATGAAATAAAGATCCATAAGTAAAAGTTAAAGTAATTAAGAAACTGTGAAAGTACAAGTTAAGCCAAGTAAGAATCATAAGAATTAAAAGTAAAGCTAGAGTTAAAGTAAAGAAGATCGTATAAGTAAAAGATAATATGAAGTTAATGAACTTAAAGAACTAATGTTAAGTCAAGTTACATGAAATAAGAAAAGGTATTGTCTTAAAAGACGAAATTATGCTTAATTGGAAAATTCTTGGATTTATAGTCACCACTGAGCATATCTAGTGCTCAGCACGTAGTGTTTACTGCGTGCAGGTTACAAGGTGTTCAGGGAGCACAGAGCAATGAAGCTTATTACACGAAGAATCAGGGCAAGAAGATGAAGTTATTGTATCTTTGTTTTTGTAAGCGTGGCATGTATATACTTAGTTAGTGATAATATAGAAATGATATGTAATTGAGATAAGTTTTTAATATGTTAAAGACTGTTCATATGAGAATTGTCAGATGTGAATTGTAAATGATGAGTATGGATTGAATGGATTGTTCTATTGTTATATGATTATTGTTTATATGAATTGTGATGCCTCTGAGAGGCTGTACTTGTTTGGATTTTTCAGGAGGCTAGAAAGTACTAGTCGTTATGCTGCCGGAATTTCGAAAAAAATAATAATGGTATGAAATTGGATTCAGTATTAGGTTGTGATTATTAAGTTAAGCAAAAAAAAAAAAAATTTTTCACTGTTACGGTTAAGTCAACATCGGAAAAGACTGTTCATAGAAGGGTGTGACAGCATCGATCATCGGTCACGTAGACTAGGAGTCCTAGATGCGCCCGATTATCTTTGTGAGGCATGGGTTGTGAATGTAGGTTGGACTTATCATGGAAAGGGATGCTCGGACCTAGGCAACTAATAAATGGGTTGTGCTATAACATCTTAAGATGTTAGCCCATTTGATCCAAGAGTTATGTACGAGACATGATTGGAGTTTTCCTACCTAAGTAACTTAACTTGTTAGGTGTACAAGCTCAGCTTGACTAATAAGTTGTTGTGAAAAGTGGATCTTGGCCCACATTAAATCACTAACGCGAATTATTTAAAGGGATATTAATTCGATTTGTGGGATCATAAATAAGACCTCATTTAATCTTAAATTTTATTGTAGATTGAAAATGGCATCTTCAAACAACAATTTCTCATTGCGATCGGTCCTTGAAAAGGACAAATTGAATGGCACCAATTTCATAGACTGGTCTCGAAACTTAAGAATAGTTCTTAAGCAAGAGAAGAAGTCGTATGTTTTGGATGCACCCTTGCCTGATGAACCAGGAAGGAACGCCTCTGCGGTTCAAAAGGAAACTTTTGAGACCAAAAAGAGCGACTCCAATGATGTGACCTGTTTGATGCTGGCCACTATGGTGCCTGAATTGCAAAAGCAATTTATGGACCAAGAGGCCTATGCGATCATGGTGCACCTCAAGGAGATGTTCCAAGAGCAAGCTCATCACGAGAGGTTCGTGACAACAAAGGCTTTAATTTCTTGCAAGATGGCTGAGGGTACTCCTGTTAGTACCCATGTACTCAAGATGAAAGGGTATCTTGATACTCTTGAGAAACTTGAGGTACTAGTGCCAAAGGAATTGGCCACTGACTTGATCTTAGGATCATTGCCTGCTGCTTATGATCCATTTGTGATGAATTATAACATGCATGCAATGAACAAGTCAGTCACTGAGCTTCATGGGATGCTTAAGAATGTTGAAGAAAACATTTGAAAGACCAATCCCGTACTAATGGTTCAAAAGGGAATTAAGAAGGGATCCGCTAAGGGAAAGGGAAAGGGAAAGGGAAAACCCAAGTCAGTTGGGAGTGCACCTCAGGCCCAATCTAAGCCCAAGGCGCCAAAACTCAAAGAGAGTGAGAGCACTTGCTTCCATTGCAACAAGATAGGGCATTGGAGGAAGAATTGCGCTCTCTTCAAGGAAGAACAAAAAAAGAATGGAGCCAAGGCGTCCAGTTCTGGTATTTTTATTGTTGAAATTAACCTTTCTATTTCTACCACTTGGGTATTGGATACCGGTTGTGGTTCTCACATTTGTTCAAATGTGCAGGGGTTAAGAAATAGGCGGTTACTTGGGAAGAATGAAGTGGACCTCCGTGTGGGGAATGGAGCACGAGTTGCTGCCATGGAGATAGGCGACTATCACCTCACTTTACCTTCCGGACTTTGTATTGTTTTGAATAATTGTTATTATGTGCCTGCTATGAGCAGAAACATTATTTCAGTTTCATGTTTGGATAATGATGAATTTGATTTTGTTATTAAAAATGGCAATGCTCATATTCGTCGCCAAGGCATTTCTTATGGCAATGCCATGTTGCAAAATGGCCTTTATATCCTTGATTTACAAAACAAAGAGTCCATATACAACATTAATACAAAGAGGGTTAAATCAAACGAATTGAACCCTACTTACTTCTGGCATTGTCGCTTAGGACATGCAAACGAAAAACGCATTTCAAGACTCCACAAAACTGGAGTGCTTGGGTCATTCGACTTAGAGTCTTATGATACATGCGAGCCATGTTTGCATGGAAAAATGACAAAAGTCCTTTTAATAAAAAAGGCGAGAGGACTAATGGCTTATTGGAACTAATACATACCGATGTATGTGGATCTTTAAGTACACATGCTAGAGGTGGTTTTAGCTACTTCGTGACTTTCACAGATGACTTCAGTAGATATGGCTATGTCTATCTAATGAAGTACAAGTCTGAAACTTTTGAGAAATTCAAAGAGTTTAAGAACGAAGTAGAAAACCAACTTGGCAAAAGTATAAAAGCCATTCGATCAGATAGAGGTGGCGAATACTTAAGCCAAGAGTTTGACAGTCATCTAAAGGAGTGTGGTATTATTTCACAGCTCACTCCTCCTGGAACACCTCAATGGAATGGTGTGTCCGAAAGGAGAAATCGAATTCTGTTGGACATGGTTCGATCTATGATGAGTCAAGCTAATCTTCCTATCTCTTTTTGGGGTTATGCATTAGAAACTGTTGCGTTTCTATTGAACCGTACTCCAACTAAAGCAGTTGAGAAGACACCATACGAGGTATGGATTGGGAAAGAACCCAATATGTCTTTTCTCAGGATTTGGGGCTGTGAAGCACATGTTAAGAAATTAACATCTGACAAACTAGAGTCTAAATCCAGTGTCTGCTTGTTTGTGGGGTATCCTAAAGAAACAAAGGGATACTACTTTTACTCACAAGCCGAGAACAAAGTATTTGTTGCTCGCAAGGCTGTTTTCTTGGAAAAGGAGTTCCTTCTCAAGAAAGACAGTGGGAGTAAAGTAGAACTTGGAGAAATTCAAGCACCACAAACTCCTATAGAGGATGGTTTGGAAATGGGATCAAGTTCACAACCAGTTGTGGAACAAGAACCCATTACACAAGAACCTAGAAGGTCCGGTAGGGTACGTCAGGAGATTGAGAGATATGGATTTCTAATCACTGACAGTGACACTATTGAGTTAGTAGATCGTGAGGATCCTACTACCTACCGAGAAGCTATTGAGAGCCCAGACTCGGAAAATTGGCTTGAAGCCATGAAATCCGAGATGCAATCAATGTACGATAACTAGGTTTGGACCTTGGTTGATCCACCGGAAGGTGCTAAGGTAATTGAATGCAAGTGGCTATTAAAACTCAAAGCTGATAAGACCTACAAAGGTAGACTAGTAGCAAAAGGTTTTCGACAAACTCATGGTGTGGACTATGACGAGACCTTTTCGCCTGTAGTCATGCTCAAGTCCATTAGGATCTTGCTTGCCATAGCTACATATCATGATTATGAGATATGGCAAATGGATGTCAAAACTGCTTTCCTTAACGAAAATTTACTTGAGGATGTGTATATGACACAGCCTGAAGGTTTTGTCAATCCCAAGCATCCTAAGAAGGTATGCAAGCTTCAAAAATCCATTTATGGATTAAAGCAAGCATCCCGAAGTTGGAATCTTCGTTTTGATGAGGTAGTCAAAGAATTTGACTTCATCAAGAACGAAGATGAGCCTTGTGTGTACAAAAAGGTTAGTGGGAGCATAGTAGTATTTCTGGTCCTATATGTGGACGACATCCTTCTCATTGGGAATGATATTCCAACATTGCAAAAGGTTAAGCAATGGTTGGGAAAATGTTTCTCAATGAAAGACTTAGGTGAATCCGAGACAATACTTGATATTCGAATCTATAAAGATAGATCGAATCGGCTTTTGGGACTAAGTCAAGAAAAATACATAGACAAAGTACTAAAGTGTTTTAGTATGGGAGACTCAAAGAAAGGGAACACACCTTTGGCTTTGGGAGTTCCTTTGACTAAAGAACAGTGCCCTAAAACCAAAGAGGAAAGGGACAATATGAGTAGAATTCCATATGCATCTGCTATTGGATCTATCATGTACGCTATGTTATGTACTAGATTGGATGTTGCTCATGCACTGAGTATAACCAGTAGGTTTCAGCAAGATCCTGGTGAGAAGCACTGGTCTGCTGTAAAAGGGATTCTAAAGTACCTGCGAAGGACTAAGGATCACTTCTTGGTGTATGGTGGTCAAGAAGAGCTCGTCAAACAAGGTTATGCTGATGCTGCTTTTCAGACCAGCACTCAGGATTCTAGATCGCAATCTGGGTTTGTTTATGTTTTGAACGGTGGTGCTGTCAGCTAGAGAAGCTCGAAGCAAGAAACCGTTGCCGACTCAACTACAGAATCTGAGTATATTGCAGCAAGTGAGGCTGCAAAAGAGGCTGTTTGGATTAAAAATTTCATTACTGGATTAGGAGTGGTCCCAAGCATCCTAGATCCATTAGAAATTTTCTGTGACAACAACGGGGCCATAGCACAGGCCAAGGAGCCCCGGTCACACAAGAAATCCAAACACATACTCAGGAGGTACCACTTGATCAGAGATATCATTGATCGTGGGGACGTCAAGGTTAGCAAGATAGCAAGTGAAGACAATGTAGCAGATCCTTTGACGAAACAGTTACGTCCAAATCTGCACGAAGCTCATTTGAGAGCGTTCGGTCTTAGGGCTATGCCCAATTGGGACTAGTGCTAGTGGGAGATTGTTAGTGTAAGCCCTAGCCCCAATGCATTGTAACGAAACACTTGAAATTAATAAAATGAGGCATTAGTTTTATCTTTTGTATTCCTGTGCATATCAATTGATAAAACTATCCAAGAATGTCGTTTCGGTTTAAGTTATCATGTGTGAGGCACATGGTTGTAAGACCTTGAAACAAATGAGACTTCATTCTAAATATCTCTAGTCAGTCATTGTTATGGGAATAACAATGAATTAAGACTAGTATGCTCTCTCTGATATTATGAGTTCTGTCTTACGGATCATTAGGACAAGAGTGTCAATCAGAGATCATAGATACATGTTAAAGAACATGGTATCTGGATACGATCCACTCATGAGAACACTACATGGTACAAGTCATAAGTGTTTCTCATATGCAAGTTTTGTATCGGAGTTCTTAGACCTGAAATCTCTATGAAACTCTTTATGAAATACTGTGTACTTTGACATACACCTAACGTGCTCGTAACAGAGTGACAAGTACGGGTATGATTGGGTATGCATTAATTCATGTTAGAGAGCATGAGAGAAGTGAAGGGATTACCCCTCTCAATAAGAGAGAAAATATCACCGGCCACTTGATCAGTGAACTGAGAAGTGTATGGCCATACCGAGATGGAATAATGAGTAATCATTATTTATCTGAGAGTTCAGTGTCACTGGAATATCAAGAAAGGAATTAATATATATATAAGGATGACTAGTTCCATGCCTTATATTAATTCTAATATTTAAGGGTAAGGGACTATGCAAAATTGCATTAGGTCACTAAATGCCATATGCATTTTCATTTAATTTGGAATGCTATAATATCTTGCTAGAGAATATATATAGCCTTTGAATTAATTTATTAATTCATTGCCAACATTAAAAGAGAGCTAGCAATCTCGATTTTAAGCCGACGGTGCAATTGTGTGTGTGAGAATAGAGGGAGTGGCATAAAAGGCTATTCCTTGGCATTGGTGATCGTGATCTAAGGCGGACAAAGTCATCTTAGTTGCTGGCCATCACCGAAATCAATATCTAAAAGGCATCTTAACTTGTAAGTTCTACAACCTAAATTGCATGTTTTCGTTCCTAGTTTTGGATATGTATGGTATGTATGATAAAATTTTTTTTGTTTTTCCGCTGTGCTATCATGATTATCATACCATGTCAAATTCCATCAATACGCAGTACTGATATGGGGATTTTTTTAAATCAGTTTACATTAAACACGTTTTTTTTATTTATTCATGTCATAACCGTGGTGATTAGTTAGTTTGCTTAATTGGATTATGTTGCTTAGATTAGGAAAATATTGGCATAACTTGATATTAGCAAATAAGAAAACCATGACATAAAACCTGATTGTTTGGAAAAAGTTGTTGTCAAATAAGTTCTACATGAACCATGACATTGACTTTTGAAATTAGCAATATAAAATTCGGCATCTGGAAAGGCATCAGCATGTCCATCAGTGTTCTTCTTTATGCACGATGAAGATGTGTCATCGGATATTAAGATGACAGGGTCTGGTGGTTTGTTGGAACGATAGTTAGTAACCCTATCGAACAAGCCAACGAATATGTCATGCATCTCAAGCAACGGTGCATCATCTAATATTTTCTCACAAACATAATCAGATCCAATATCCGCAACAAGCCTTTTGATTAGCTCAGCAACTTCATTCCTGACGAAACTAATCTTTTCCCTTGCTGCATTGTACATTGCCTCTAAGCTTGTAGGAGAAGCAGGCAGAGAGGCATTCCTTTTGATCATCTTTTCTGGAGTCTTGTCCATGGTGGCGATTATTGTGAATATGGTGGATGAAAGATGGAAGATATGTGATATCGGTTGATGTATGTATATATAATGGCCAAGAGCTTCTCCGTGCATTAGGCGCTATGGGATAGGCTGTGATTATAGATGCCACGTGTTTGTGCATTATTGTGATGAAGTATAAGTTGCAGTATAACTTTTCTCAATGTGCATATAGCTGCATTGAAACGAGCGAATAAGAGGATGATGATGTAAGCATAAATGTGGGGCTGAGTCAAATGTTGTGAAGTTATACATAATTGGGTGCCAATTCACCAATCATGTGCTGCTTGTATATGGGTTGATCAACGGCAATGATTTGATCATTGGGTTTTTATCTTTTTCGTTTTATCAAATAGAAAAATATGAATGGTCGAAAAGCTCATTTCATTTGATACAAAACAATCAGATATGGTTTATGTTTGGGGAAAATTTGTTATGTAGCAAACAATATGATTTTAATTTGAAGTCTATGTAATACATTAATAAATAAAATTAAAAACACCTATGTAAAATTCATAATACCATTGCATTTGGAATCAGGCTGGAGTAAAAAAAAATTAAATGTGAATAACTGCAAAACAAATACGAAACAGGACCGATTTTTACGGTTAACGAATTCGATGAACTCGGTTACGGTCTATAATTATTATATTTTTTTGTTAATGATTTTGGTTTAGGTTTTTAAGTATTGATTAATCGTTCATATACAGTTTTTATGGTTAGACGGTTCATATATATATATATATATATTAAAATGTGTCTATTTCTCTAAAAATTTACATAAAATAATACTTTAAAATTTATTTAAATAATAATTTTATTTTGATACCTTAATCTTTTTTTCCTGTAAAAGTTATATAATAGTTAAAACATGAATTTATATTATGTCATTCTCTTAAATTTTATAGTAATATTTTATATATTGTATCAAATTAACATTTATATATGTTGTATACTTATCATTTGATATAATTAAATAAATTTATGTTCATCCATAAATCATATTTAACTCCTCATTTTGTAACTAATGTATTTACTTTTTAACTCATGCATTTACTTTATAATTCATGTGCTTATGTCTTCTTATGTAACCTAGATTTCGATCCCAATAAATGGAGGCTTCTTCCACGAAATACGTATAAGAAATAGCTAATAAGAGAATACTTATTTTCTCTCCAATAATCTATAAACTCATTATATTGTCTTTATTCTTATATTTTATTCTTATCATATAGTTTTCGTATTTTATAATTGTGTTCATATTTTACTTAATAGCATTTAATTACATTTCTTATGATTTAGAGTTTATGTTATAACGTTTATTATTATCCAAAATTTGATTTGACTTATAATCAAACATAGTAATTTTCAATAAATATAAAATTTACTTATATAACATTAGATATTAATTTATAGCACATGAATGTTGGCTAGTAATGTAATATGCCTCATCGGTTGGAGAGGAGAAAGAAATAGTCCTTATAAGGCTATGGATACCTCTCCCTTGCAGATGCATTTTAAAACCGTGAGGGCCTCAGCCTAAAACGGACAATATCTGCAAACAACCAATTGTACCGACTTTCATTTCTTTTTCTTTATATTTTTATTTATTTTATTTTTATATATTTTTTATATATATTTATCAATAATTTTACCATTTTAGCCTCAGAAGCTTTTTCTCTCACTTTCGAAGCTCCTATTCATTTTAAAATCGATTCCATAATTTTTATCACATAAAAAATAGGTGGGATATAAATTTTTGGCTCAATCAGAGTCTGTTATGAGCCCAATTTAAATTTATCAGTCTGCTTCGACAACTACTAGTGTCATAGTAAAATTCAATTCTCATTACCAAAATATTCAACAAAAAAATTCATGAAGACCTGCAAAATTTGGCAATATTCGGAGTTCATTTACTATTTTTTTAAAAATTACTCAAAATCAAGTCACCTTCCCTATCAGGAAATTGACTCGCTACCTTTTTCATATTTTTAACTTTCGGGTATACTTTTTGGCCCGGTAAATACTATTTATTATCGAAAAATAATATTCGCGGCTAAATCGATATTGAGGCCATTACAAGGACGTGGTATCCCATCAGTCCGATCGGACATCGCTTTCCTATCTTGTCTTTCCAGCTCACTCTTTTTCCTTTTTTGTTAATGGGCTTGGACCATGCGAAGTGAACATGGGTCAACTTGATTAGGTCTTTGGAGATATTTTTTTATAGTTATTAATTCCAATTGTATAATTTTATGTTATAAATTATACTGGTTAACAAAAAATTTTGGATTAAGAAAATTGAAAAATCGAAATCAATGGAAATGGTAAACTGAATGTAATGGATCGGACCAGTTAATGGTTAGTTATTTGAAGAAATCACTCTTAATGTTATGATTAATTTTATTTCACCTGTACAGGTTAACCGGTCCATGCTCAACACTAAATGCGTAGGATAAAAGTTAGAATACAAAACTATGGTTTGAGAACATTTTGTGTTTCAACGTGATTACACTGTATGTCTTTAGGTTAGGAAGTCGGATTTTAGGGACTATTGGGCGGCTAGGATTTCATAGGAAATAGGAGATCGAAAAATGTCTTGGTACTGTAGTGTAGTCCGATTTTACTGACTTTAGAGTAGGTCTTCCAATAGCCGATTAAACTACTCAGTTTTAGGTTGATGGTGGAACTGGGGTTTTGAGGAATGGCTGGTGAGAAGGGCTGGAGGTTATGAAGTCACAGGTAAGTGATTGTTTTGTGGAGGTGGGGATGGGTTTGTGCCTGAGCACTGATGGCTGACAGTACTGAGCAATGATGTAGCACCCTCTAAGAAAAATCCTATTTAACTGATAATTTGATTACTATTAATCATGCATATGCAATATATTTGTTTAACTATCATTTTGCCCTTCATCATGTCATACAGTTTATATACTTATATATGTGCTACTAGTCTATTCCTGTATTGCATTTCATACTTAGTATCATGCATACTATACTATACGAATATTACTTATGTATATCACATGCATGCATAATCTTCTTAGTTTTACTACTTGTGAGTTACAACATCTCTCATAAGTTATATACATCTTATAACATAACTGGCCATAAAGCAAAACATATGATAATACTATTACAAATACATCCTACATCAAGATTAACAGTTGGTAGTTGGCCCTTTCTGATGCAGAGATCGTCCCTGAGCAAAAGTCTTGGTAACAGTACCTACACGGATGAATAACCCGTGCTAAGCTATAAAGCTTAGTGGGGAATATCTATAGATGGATGACCACTCACAACGGTCATCAAAATATACATATAATGTGTATAATAAATAACATGTACAACATATCATGTCATTAACAACAAATACTTTAAAGCATAAAACATATTCTCATGTACCTAAACATTGTACCCAAAATAAAATGATGACAAGTATTCTCATTTTCATAATTCATATAGACATCAATTTCCATGTAAACATATTCAAATGAAACATATTACATGTGGGCAAGCCAACAATGTAATCCATAATATCAATCTTCAGTCAAATAACTTAAACTGTTTAATTTTTTGATCAATACTATGAATAACGTTTAGCCTGCCTTAGCTTTATCCGTGGATAACGGGAACTATGGATACACATCGGTATCAAAAAGAAGGATATTCGAAGATATCAGATCTATAGACCCAAACGGGGCCAAACTGTACTATGGACCGGTCAAGCAGACCCAAACGGGGTCGCCTATCAACCCAAACGGGGCTGATCATGATCCAAACGGGATCATATATACTATAGACCCAATTAGGCAAAACTATGGCAGCTGCAATTTCCCTATAGGCACCTATCTATCCACATCTAAAACTCTATCGCATGCAGAACTATATTCGTGTTCAATTCACATATTAATACTGTATTCATAGTATACTATTTGTACATATATAGAGTCTTGTAAAACTATAAGTTCTCTAGTGCATAAACAAATATATGCACATTTCATATGTCAAGTTATTCATCTTGCTCATCCAAATCTGTATGACTATATCATTTGCATCATAACATATAAGCATGACTTATAATCATCATATCATATACTTGATCATGTTCTCATTAAGCATATCACATGTCCATAGTCATGCTAAAACATCTTCTATCTCATAGGGCAATTACATGCTCATATACTCATATACATAATCATAAATGTACATACCTGTGGGTACATTCGTATATAGTTGACTTATTCTTATGAGCATGTTACCAATATATATATACCTTTATCATCATTCAAATCATGTACTATACAAAATATCAACATGTTTCCATATGGGCATATACACATGCCAAGGTCATACTATTATAGTCCCTATTTCATAGCATAAGTACATGTCGAAATGTGCACTTTCATGCCATAAGATTTACATGTGTATATATATATATTTGGCATATGACCATCATGCACAAGCCTAATTACATGTATAGGTTAGATATTTCATCACTAGTCTTTATTCGTATACACAATTGAATGCATATGTATTCATATAAATCCTTCATTAATAGCCATATTACATGCTCCATCCAATTAACTTTACTATCACATAAACAAATATCTATCTCAATTTATTAAAAATCATATTATCAAGTGTAGCAACAATCTGCACATAATAGTAAATTATGTTTCTATGAGCAGTTTAAGAAACTAGTCCAAATTCAACCCTAGATTCCATGCAATTAGAGACAGATTTAAGGTTAGGTTTCTTCATATGAAATATAGGTATGAAGGTCTATTTTTCAATGCAAAAAGAATCACTCAATTTACTATTCTGTAGCTTAATTTATGAGCAAAACAATCCAGATGGTTCATTCAATCGTGAAGGGACGTTCGACTCGTGAAGGGCTTCACGAGTGAAGCCAAAAAGGGCAAACCTCACGATTCGTGAAGGAGTTCACGAGTGGAGAAGAAAGGCATATATCACGACTCGGACTAAAATTCACGAGTGACCCAGGATAAGGAAATGCAAGACTCGTGAAGAGCTTCACGAGTCGGACAACAGTTCACGACTCATGAAGAGCTTCACGACTCGGCAAAACACATGTTGTTCTTCAACCTTTCATCGATAAAATCCAGAAAATGCAAACTTAATTTCTGTCAATCTTAACAAAATTTAACAATTAATCCAACATGCAATATAATCAGCCTAATTCCCATACCTTGGCTGACAAATCCTATATCTTCAATCTCTAGCAATATTCTTTCCTTTGCACCTTCTTCCCTCCTCTTCTCCTTCACAAATATCATCATCATCATCATCAGTTGTTAGAGAGTATGCCCTAGAGCCCATGTAATAGGGATGTCTTTCATATGTATAAAAATTTATATTCTTAATAAAAGGCATCATTCATTTATTAATGCTATATTTAAATACATGAGTTTGTAAATCTTAAATTAATAAATGAAGTCCAAGATATTATAAACACAGTGCAAAGGCAATCATGAAGGTGTTCATGATGTGAGATGTCTATTGCATGCAAATATCTTAATATCTAAATATCCCTAGTCATAGAATTAACAAGATAGGACATTGTTAATTCGGACAGACTAGAACATGTTATGCTTCTTGAATGGTTCAAGCAGTGGTTCTCATAACTGTGATTATGGAAGATAATCAAAGCTAACATGTGGATGCTTGTTAGAAGAACAAGTTCATTGGAGACCTACAAAGAGAATCCTCACATGGATATTAAATCTATGTCAGTGAGGAATCTCTTCATAGCGGTTGTGCAAGTATCCTTAGACTTGAGATCACCAAAGTTATCTTAAGTAGCAAGTGGTACACTTTGACTCCATAACTGATTACTTCCAACTGGGAGTGAACATAGTTAGGAGATTAGGTATATCATGACCTACTTGAAGATAATTGAGTGATTGACAAAGGATTCACCATCCCAGATTTAACAAGGGAAGTTATCTCGCATGTTTCTATGACTGCCTTGTTCAGAGAATCTTTGGCCAGAGTAATATGCCAAGATGGATAGAGATCCATGGAGGGCATTTTGGGAACAATGGTTAAATTAATAGAACATACATAATTAGATTTATATGAGTTGACAGAAATCCATACTCAGAATCTAATTGAGATAAGAGTGGTGAAATGAGTAATTGCATGGTAACTATTTTTATGGAAGGGTACAGTCAAATCACATGACTTTCCTGACATTTGGGTAGTCATGATGCCTAGCTAGAGGCCAATCATGACTTGTATAATGATGTATCAAAATATCAATAGAGATTGATAAAATGATTTAAAGGAGTTTGAATCATGTGAGTTTTGAATAGAACTCACAATTACATATTATACTGCCAACATGGACAGGAACCCAATAGGTCACACACATATAGAGAAAAGGGTAAAATGGTAAAATGAAAAGGATAATAATATTTGATATTATTATGAAGGTAGAGAAGTGAATATGATAATAATTAATTAAAGAGTTTGATTAATTATGATCAAATAAAATTGTCCGCGAAACTTTTGAGAAATGTTCTGTAAATTGGACCTAATTGAAATAATGTATTTCATGATTAATTATTATTGTCTTATAAGTGTTATAGGACTACTATAAGTGCTATAGGACTGGTATAATAATTAATAAGTCCATTGGAGGAATTATTAAGGGCCAGAGGAATGAAGAAAGTTGGCGAAAGCCCTTCTGTAAAGGCCACACGCCAAGTCCAATACAGAAGGCCTTAATGGCCTATTTCATGAACCAAATTAATTTATATATATTACATAAGTGTTATGGAACTCACATATTTAATTTGGTTGGATTTGGAATCCATTTGGGTATTTAAATCCAATTAGTTGCACAAAGGGCCAGTTTGTGGGTTTTGTACATAGTCTTTTATGAAAAGTTTAAATTGGATTTAATTAAGCCCAAATGATTATAATTAATTCCAGAGGCCCAATTAATAATTCTCCAGCAATTTTAAAGAGACCAATCTCATTAAGGAGTTGGAATTTTAACCTAACTATAAAAGGCCAACTAATGAGGAATTAGGGTTAAGTGATTAAAACAAAAACAAAGTCTTTTTCTCTAATCTCTCTCTCCTTTTTGCGCCAACTCCAAGCTAGCTTCTTGGAATTTCGGCCATCCCTAGTTAAACACCAATTTGTTGGTTCAATTTATCCCTCTCTAGTGTGAATTACTCATTGGAGGTGTTCGATTTTGAACACTGTGGTTTGCAACAACCCGATGCGAGGTAAAATCAACTGTTCAACAAAAATATATGGTGATTTTTCTTATTCTCATATAGTTATATTGTGTATTCATGGCAAGATCAGATCTAATGGTTAAAAAATTTTAAAATTCCACTCATGTATGTGATGCATGTGTTGAATTTTAACGGTTACATGCATCACATACATGAGCGAAATTTTAAAATTTTTAACCATTAAATCTGATCTTGCCATGAATACACAATATAACTATATGAGAATAAGAAAAATCACCTTTGATTTTTGTTGAACAGTTGATTTTACTTCGCACCGGGTTGTCACAAACCACAGTGTCCAAAATCGAACACCTCCAATGAGTAATCCACACTAGAAAGGGGTAAATTGAACCAACAAATTGGTGTAATACAAGGAGTGGACGAAATCCAAGAGGCTAGCAATGGAAGTGGCGGAAAAAGGGAGAGAGAAATTAAGAGAAAAGACTTTCTTTTTGTTTTAATCACTTAACCCTAATTCTCATTAGTTGGCCTTTTATAGTTAGGTTAAAATTCCAACTCTTTAATGAGATTGGGCTCTTTAAAATAGCTGGAGAATTATTAATTGGGCCTCTGGAATTAATTATAATCATTTGGGCTTAATTAAATCCAAATTAAATCTTTTTATAAAAGACCATGCACAAAATCCACAAACTAGGCCCTTTGTGCATCTAATTGGATTTAAATACCCAAATGGATTCCAAATCAAACCAAATTAAATATGTGAGTTCTATAACACTTATGTAACATATATAAATTAATTTGGTCCAAGAAAAAGCCCTCTAAACCCTTCTTTATGGAGTTGGCGTGTGGCCCTCTTCTGGAGGGCTTTCGCCAACTTTCTTCATTCCTCTGGCCCTTAATAATTCCTCCAATGGTCCTATTAATTATTATATTAGTCCTATAACACTTATAGTAGTCTTATAACACTTATAAGACAATAATAATTAATCATGAAATACATTATTTCATTTAGGTCCAATTTACAGAATATTTCTCAAAAGTTCCATGGACAATTTTATTTGATCATAATTAATTAAACTCTTTAATTAATTATTATCATATTCTCTTCTCTACCTTCATAATAATATCAAATATTATTATCCTTGTCATTTTACCATTTTACCCTTTTCTCTATATGTGTGTGACCTATTGGGTTCCTATCCATGTTGGCAATATAATATGTAATTGTGAGTTCTATTCAAAACTCACATGATTTAAACTCCTTTAAATCATTTTATCATTCTCTATTGATATTTTGATACATCATTATACAAGTCATGATTGGCCTCTAGCTAGGCATCATGACTACCCAAATGTCAGGAAAGTCATGTGGTTTGACTGTACCCTTCCATAGAAACAGTTACCGTGCAATTACTCCTTTCACCACTCTTATCTCAATTAGATTTTGAGTATGGATTTCTGTCAACTCATATAAATCTAATTATGTATGTTCTATTAATTTAACCATTGTTCCTAAAATGCCCTTCATGGATCTCCATCCATCTCGGCATATTACTCTGGCCAGAGATTCTCTGAACAAGGCAATTATAGAATCATATGAGATAACTTCCCTTGTTAAATCTGGGATGGTGAATCCTTTGTCAATCACTCAACTATCTTCAAATAGGTCATGATATACCCAATCTCCTAACTATGTTCACTCCCAGTTGGAAGTAATTAGTTATGGAGTCAAAGTATACCACTTGCTACTTAAGATAACTTTGGTGATCTCAAGTCTAAGGATACTTGCACAATCGCTAAGAAGAGATTCCTCACTGACATAGATTTAATATCCATATGAAGATTCTCTTTGCAGGTCTCCAATGAACTTGTTTCTCTAACAAGCATCCACATGTTAGCTTTGATTATCATCCATAATTACAGTTATGAGAACCACTGCTTGAACCATTCAAGAAGCATAACATGTGCTAGTCTGTCCGAATTAAAAATGTCCTATCTTATTAATTCTATGACTAGGGATATTTAGATATTAACACATTTGCATGCGATAGACACCTCACATCATGAACACCTTCATGATTGCCTTTGCACTGTGTTTATAATATCTAGGACTTCATTTATTAATTTAAGATTTACAAACTCATGTATTCAAACATAGCATTAATAAATGAATGATGCCTTTTATTAAGAATATAAATTTCATACATATGAAAAATATCCCTATTACATGGGCTCTAGGGCATACTCTCTAACAGCATGTAATCGTTAAAATCCAACATGGTATTAGAGCCACAGTTTTGCCATGGATATACAATTCTATATTCTTCTGCGAAATAATTTTTGTTTTTGTTTTGAGTTATTTATTTAATGAACTTTAAAATATTAGATTTGATTGTTCATGTATGAGAAATATTGATTTCTGGTTGTATGTGTGATCAAATAAATTTTGTGGAAACAAAAACGAAATTTTTGAAGGATTGTGATTAGGGTTTGGCGTGAAATCCATTAGGGTTTGGCGTGAAATCCTAGGTGATTTAAGGGGCTGTTCTAATTTAATTTCTTATGAATCCATTAAAACATCATTTAGATGATTTTTTTTATGTGTTTAATATGGAATATTAAGCCGTAGGATCGAACGGAATTAAAATCGAACAAGTTTTGCATGAAAACTAGTTTAGTCAAAAAGTTCGATAAATAGGTGTTCCTCGTGTGTTCTTGATGTGTTCATGGTTAGAACAACTTTTGATCTTCTAAATCTGATATATATGATATATTAAAGTGTTTTTAATCAATTGGATTAATTAAAATGGGCCTTAAATTAATTTGATTAATTTTAATTTATTAAAACCACTTAATGGGCTTAATTATATTTACGGACTTGGTTTAAATTAGTGAATGACTTGGTGGGCCCAAGGAGCTGATTTAAATTAAATATTATAAATATTAATTAAGTTTATTAATGGATTTTAAGGGCTGGAGTGGGCTTGGCTCATTCCAAAAGGCCCAAATGGTCCAAAAGACGTAAAACTAGTTTGTGTGTGAACACATTTAGGGTTTACTTTTATGGGTTTCGGCCCACCCTTGGTTTTAAGCCCAAAATTGATTCTTTTAATTATTTAATATGATTAATTAATTAAATAATTAATTAATATTTAATTAATAATCAATTGGATCGATTATTAAGGCAAGAATACATGCATGCAAAAAGGTTTCCTAAAATGAAAGTTTCCAAAATGGAAAAGGTTTCCTAATTTGATCACATCATCAAAATAACTCAAAATATTGTTTCAAAGGTTGAAACAAAGTTAGTAATCCATTTCTTTATGCATTAGAAAGGCATATAAGGGTGTATGATTGGCATGATGGATAGTTATGGACAAAGCCCAATGCGATTGAGCATTATGCATGTTTTGGTCCAATGATGACTTTCATGTCCCGGCCACTTGTTTTTGGTTTGTATTTCTTTTCAAGTTGTAATATGTAATTAGATTACTTAGATTAGAATTAGAAATAGAGATGGAGACCATTTTCAAGGAGCAAGATGGGCCAGATGGAGATCCAACAAGCTTGAAGAAAATCTAATTATTTTTCTTGTTTGAGTCATACATACTACCTAGGTGTGACCTTTTGATTTCCCTCTTGGCTCGGGGAAATCAATGTAGTGAAGTCCATAACTATACCATATTTATATGCTTATATTTATGTGATAGATATAGGATGCATACCAATGTATGCCAACCATGTATGATGAGACTTAATTAACTAAAACCCTCAAACAAATACTGAGGTATATAATGTTAGAGAGTATGCCCTAGAGCCCATGTAATAGGGATATTTTTCATATGTATAAAAATTTATATTCTTAATAAAATGCATCATTCATTTATTAATGCTATGTTTAAATACATGAGTTTGTAAATCTTAAATTAATAAATGAAGTCCTAGATATTATAAACACAGTGCAAAGGCAATCATGAAGGTGTTCATGATGTGAGATGTCTATTTCATGCAAATGTCTTAATATCTAAATATCCCTAGTCATAGAATTAACAAGATAGGACATTGTTAATTCGGACAAACTAGCACATGTTTGCAGCCAGCTACTGGACAGAACATCTCTACAACAGTTGTGGGGACTTACTATTTTCCTCTTCCTAGTTGATTAGTACTGGAATTAAATAATTGTTATTATGTTCCAACTTTATCCAAAAGTATTATTTCTTTCAGTCGTTTGATGAACGATTATGATATTTCTTTAAAGGATAAATGTTGTTACATTTTTAAGAACAATATATTTTATGCAAAAGCTATCATTGAGAATGGTATATTTGTTCTTGATTTAATTAAAGAAGTACATAATGTGGATACCAAGAGAATGAAACATGATAATCTAAATACCTCATACTTATGGCATTGTCGTTTAGGCCATATAAATGAAAAATGCATGACCAAATTACACAAGTCGGGTGATTTGGGATCATTTGATAATGAATCATTTGATACTTGCGAATCTTGTTTATTAGGAAAAATGACAAAATCTCCCTTTATTGGTAAAGGAGAACGAGCTAAAATGGTTTTGGACTTAATACAGTCAGATGTATGTGGTCCAATGACTACACATGCCAGAAGAGGTTATTCCTACTTCATTACTTTCATAGATGATTATTCCAGGTTTGGATACATCTATCTATTGAAATATAAGTCTGAAGCATTTGAAAAGTTCAAGGAGTTCAGAAATGAAGTAGAGAAACAACTTGGCAAAAGTATTAAAACACTTAGATCAGATCGAGGTGGAGAATACTTAAGTCAAGAGTTTCAGGATTATCATAGAGATAATGGGATTTTATCTCAATGGACTCCTCCATATAAACCACAACACAATGGTGTATCTGAAAGGAGAAATCGAACACTATTAGATATGGTTCGATCAATGATGAGCCGAGCGGACTTGCCTAAGTCCTTTTAGGGATATGCACTAGAAACTGCTGTTTATGTGTTAAACAGAGTTCCTAGTAAATCGGTTGATGTTACTCCATATGAGATGTGGAATAACAAGAAACCCATGCTTTCTCATATGAAAGTATGGGGTTGTCCTGCTTATGTGAAGAGGACAATGTTAGACAAACTAGATGTTAAGTCTGACAAATGTTTATTTGTGGGATATCCAAAAGAAACGTTTGCATATTATTTCTATCATCCCTTAGAACAAAAGATGTTTGTTTCAAGGCATGTTGTCTTCTTGGAAAGAGAATTTCTCCTACGAGAGGACAGTGGGAGTAAAATTGAACTTGGCGAAGTTCAAGACCCACAAATAGAAGATGATCAACCGATTGAACCCGAAACTGAATTTCATAATGATGAGATTATAGTTGAACCTGATTATACACAAAATCCTAGAAGATCTACTAGGATGCGTTCTATCCCTGTGAGATATGGATTTCACATTGATTCGGATAGAGGCATAACTGTAGTAGAGGACAATGAGCCTACAAGCTATCAAGAAGTTTTGAAAAGTTCAAAACGTGATTTATGGCTTAAGGCTATGCAGTCTGAAATGGACTCCATGTATGAGAACAAAGTATGGACTTTAACTCAACCACCTGAAGGGATAAAACCCATAGGGTGCAAATGGGTCTTCAAAAAGAAGACCGACATGGAAGGTAATATAGTTACCTATAAAGCTCGCTTAGTAGCAAAAGGTTATCGTCAAAAAGAAGGTATTGACTATGATGAAACTTTTTCTCCTATAGCGATGCTTAAGTCTATAAGAATACTTTTAGCCATTGCAGCTCATTATGATTATAAGATTTGTCAAATGGTTGTGAAGACAACTTTTCTTAATGGAAATCTTACTGAGGATGTGTATATGACACAACCAGAAGGATTCACATCAGGAAATGGCGAAAAGTATGCAAGCTTCAAAGATCCATTTATGGATTGAAGCAAGCCTCTAGGAGCTGGAACATACGATTCAATGAGACAATCAAAGAGTTTGGTTTCTCACAGAATGAAGATGAACCTTGTGTGTATAAAAGGGTCAGTGGGAGTGCAATTGTCTTCCTAGTTCTATATGTAGATGACATATTGATCATGGGAAATGACATTTCTCTTCTTCAATCTGTTAAAATATGATTATCCAAGCAATTCTCCATGAAAGACCTTGGAGAAGCATCCTATATTCTGGGAATAAGGATCTATAGAGATAGATCCAATAGGTTGCTAGGTCTTTCTCAGAGTACATATATAGATAAAGTATTGAAGAGGTTTAATATGGATCTCTCTAAGAAAGGGTTTATACCCATGGTGCATGGGAAACACCTTTCTAAGTCTATGTGTCCGCAGACACTAGAGGATAGAGAGAGCATGAATAGAATACCATATGCATCTGCAATTGGTTCTATCATGTATGTTATGTTATGTACACGTCCAGATGTAGCTTTTGCTTTGAGTGTCACAAGCAGATTCCAATCCAATTTTAGAGAGGAACACTAGGCAGCTATCAAGAATATTCTTAAGTACTTGAGAAAGACTAAGGATATATTCTTGGTATATGGAAAGGGCAGTTTGGAAGTAAATGGGTATACAGATGCCAGCTTCCAATCTGACAAAGATGATTGTAAATCACAATCTGGTTATGTGTTCATAATGGGAGGAGAAACAGTTAGTTGGAAACGTTCCAAACAAGAAACAACTGCTGATTCCACGATGGAATCTGAGTACATTGCTGCTTCAGAAGCAGCCAAAGAAGCAGCCTGGATCAAAAAGTTCATAACCGAACTAGGAGTGGTTCCCAGCATTGTTGATCCAATTCCTTTATATTGTGACAACAATGGAGCCATTGCTCAAGCAAAGGAACCACGGTCTCATCAGCGATCTAAGCATGCTCTCAGATGCTACCATCTCATAAGGGAAATGGTAGCTAGAAATGATGTGAAAATAGAAAGGGTTCCCACATATGACAATGTGGCGGATCCCCTCACTAAAGTGCTTTCCTAGATTAAGCATGATCACCATATAAATAGCATGGGTCTGAGACATATAAGTGATTGGCTCTAGTGCAAGTGGGAGATTGTTAGAGAGTATGCCCTAGAGCCCATGTAATAGGGATGTTTTTCATATGTATAAAAATTTATATTCTTAATAAAAGGCATCATTCGTTTATTAATGCTATGTTTAAATACATGAGTTTGTAAATCTTAAATTAATAAATGAAGTCCTAGATATTATAAACACAGTGCAAAGGCAATCATCAAAGTGTTCATGATGTGAGATGTCTATTGCATACAAAAGTCTTAATATCTAAATATCCCTAGTCATAGAATTAATAAGATAGGACATTGTTAATTCGGACAGACTAGCACATGTTATGCTTCTTGAATGGTTCAACCAGTGGTTCTCATAACTGTGATTATGGAAGATAATCAAAGCTAACATGTGGATGCTTGTTAGAAGAACAAGTTCATTGGAGACCTGCAAAGAGAATCCTCACATGGATATTAAATCTATGTCAGTGAGGAATCTCTTCATAGCAGTTGTGCAAGTATCCTTAGATTTGAGATCACCAAAGTTATCTTAAGTAGCAAGTGGTACACTTTGACTCCATAACTGATTACTTTCAACTGGGAGTGAACATAGTTAGGAGATTGGGTATATCATGACCTACTTGAAGATAGTTGAGTGATTGACAAAGGATTCACCATCCCAGATTTAACAAGGGAAGTTATCTCGCATGTTTCTATGATTGCCTTGTTCAGAGAATCTCTGGCCAGAGTAATATGCCAAGATGGATAGAGATCCATGGAGGGCATTTTGGGAACAATGGTTAAATTAATAGAACATACATAATTAGATTTATATGAGTTGACAGAAATCCATACTCAGAATCTAATTGAGATAAGAGTGGTAAAAGGAGTAATTGCACGGTAATTGTTTCTATGGAAGGGTACAGTCAAACCACATTACTTTCCTGACATTTGGGTAGTCATGATGCCTAGCTAGAGGCCAATCATGACTTGTATAATGATGTATCAAAATATCAATAGAGATTGATAAAATGATTTAAAGGAGTTTGAATCATGTGAGTTTTGAATAGAACTCACAATTACATATTATACTGCCAACATGGACAGGAACCCAATAGGTCACACACATATAGAGAAAAGGGTAAAATGGTAAAATGACAAGGATAATAATATTTGATATTATTATAAAGGTAGAGAAGTGAATATGATAATAATTAATTAAAGAGTTTGATTAATTATGATCAAATAAAATTGTCCGCGGAACTTTTGAGAAATGTTCTGTAAATTGGACCTAATTGAAATAATGTATTTCATGATTAATTATTATTGTCTTATAAGTGTTATAGGACTACTATAAATATTATAGGACTTGTATAATAATTAATAAGTCCATTGGAGGAATTATTAAGGGCCAGAGGAATGAAGAAAGTTGGCGAAAGCCCTTCTGTAAGGACCACACGCCAAGTCCAATACAGAAGGCCTTAATGGCCCATTTAATGCATCAAATTAATTTATATATGTTACATAAGTATTATGGAACTCACATATTTAATTTGGTTGGATTTGGAATCCATTTGGGTATTTAAATCCAATTAGTTGCACAAAGGGCCTAGTTTGTGGGTTTTGTGCATAGTCTTTTATGAAAAGGTTTTAATTGGATTTAATTAAGCCCAAATGATTATAATTAATTCCAGAGGCCCAATTAATAATTCTCCAGCAATTTTAAAGAGCCCAATCTCATTAAGGAGTTGGAATTTTAACCTAACTATAAAAGGCCAACTAATGAGGAATTAGGGTTAAGTGATTAAAACAAAAAGAAAGTCTTTTTCTCTAATCTCTCTCTCCTTTTTGCGCCAACTCCAAGCTAGCTTCTTGGAATTTCAGCCAGCCCTAGTTAACACCAATTTTTTGGTTTAATTTATTCCTCTCTAGTGTGGATTACTCATTGAAGGTGTTCGATTTTGGACACTGTGGTTTGCAACAATCCGGTGCGAAGTAAAATCAACTGTTCAACAAAAATCAAAGGTGATTTTTCTTATTCTCATATAGTTATATTGTGTATTCATGGCAAGATCATATCTAATGGTTAAAAATTTTAAAATTTCGCTCATGTATGTGATGCATGTAACCGTTAAAATCCAACATATAAGCCTTCCATTAATTTGAGGAGAACCAGAGTTCTTTATAGTGTGGGTTATTGACCACAGTCAAGCTCACATTATATCGAATATGTTTAAATCTAATTAAATGGGACATCTTGTTAGAGAGTATTCCCTAGAGCCCATGTAATAGGGATGTTTTTCATATGTATGAAATTTATATTCTTAATAAAAGGCATCATTCATTTATTAATGTTGTGTTTGAATACATGAGTTTGTAAATCTTAAATTAATAAATGAAGTCCTAGATATTATAAACACAGTGCAAAGGCAATCATGAAGGTGTTCATGATGTGAGATGTCTATCGCATGCAAATGTGTTAATATCTAAATATCCCTAGTCATAGAATTAACAAGATAGGACATTGTTAATTCGGACAGACTAGCACATGTTATGCTTCTTGAATGGTTCAAGCAATGGTTCTCATAATTATGATTATGGATGATAATCAAAGCTAACATGTGGATGCTTGTTAGAGGAACAAGTTCATTTGAGACCTGCAAAGAGAATCCTCATATGGATATTAAATCTATGTCAGTGAGGAATCTCTTCATAGCGGTTGTGCAAGATCCTTAGACTTGAGATAACCAAAGTTATCTTAAGTAGCAAGTGGTATACTTTGACTCCATAACTGATTACTTCCAACTGGGAGTGAACATAGTTAGGAGATTGGGTATATCATGACCTACTTGAAGATAGTTGAGTGGTTGACAAAGGATTCACCATCCCAAATTTAACAAGGGAAGTTATCTCGCATGATTCTATAATTGCCTTGTTCAGAGAATCTCTAGCCAGAGTAATATGCCGAGATGGATGGAGATCCATGAAGGGCATTTTAGGAACAATGGTTGAATTAATAGAACATACATAATTAGATTTATATGAGTTGACAGAAATCCATACTCAGAATCTAATTGAGATAAGAGTGGTGAAAGGAGTAATTGCACGGTAACTGTTTCTATGGAAGGGTACAGTCAAACCACATGACTTTCCTGACATTTGGGTAGTCATGATGCCTATCTAGAGGCCAATCATAACTTGTATAATGATGTATCAAAATATCAATAGATATTGATAAAATGATTTAAAGGAGTTTAAATCATGTGAGTTTTGAATAGAACTCATAATTACATATTATACTGCCAACATGGACAGGAACCTAATAGGTCACACACATATAGAGAAAAGGGTAAAATGGTAAAATGACAAGGATAATAATATTTGATATTATTATAAAGGTAGAGAGGAGAATATGATAATAATTAATTAAAGAGTTTAATTAATTATGATCAAATAAAATTGTCAGCGGAACTTTTGAGAAATGTTCTGTAAATTGGACCTAAATGAAATAATGTATTTCATGATTAATTATTATTGTCTTATAAGTGTTATAAGACTACTATAAGTGTTATAGGACTGATATAATAATTAATAGGACCATTGGAGAAATTATAAAGGGCCAAAGGAATGAAGAAGTTAGAGGAAGCCCTCCAGAAGAGAGCGACACGCCAACTCCAAAAGGAAGGGCTTGGAGGGCTTTTTCTTGGACCAAATTAATTTATATATGTTACATAAGGGTTATGGAACTCACATATTTAATTTGGTTGGATTTGGAATCCATTTGGGTATTTAAATCCAATTAGATGCACAAAGGGCCTAGTTTGTGGATTTTGTGCATAGTCTTTTATGAAAAGATTTAATTAAGCCCAAATGATTATAATTAATTCCAGAGGCCCAATTAATAATTCTCCAGCAATTTTAAAGAGCCCAATCTCATTAAGGAGTTGGAATTTTAACCTAACTATAAAAGGCCAACTAATGAGAATTAGGGTTAAGTGATTAAAACAAAAGGAAAGTCTATTTCTCTTAACTCTCTCTCCCTTTTTGCGCCACTTCCATTGCTAGCCTCTTGGATTTCAGCCAGCCCTAGTTGAACACCAATTTTTTGGTTCAATTTACCCCTCTCTAGTGTGGATTACTCATTGGAGGTGTTCGATTTTGGACACTGTGGTTTGCGACAACCCGGTGTGAAGTAAAATCAACTATTCAACAAAAATCAAAGGTGATTTTTCTTATTCTCATATAGTTATATTGTGTATTCATGGCAAGATCAAAACTAATGGTTAAAAAATTTTAAAATTCCGCTCATGTATGTGATGCATGTAATCGTTAAAATCCAACATGGTATCAGAGCCACGGTTTTGCCATGGATATACAATTCTATATTATTCTGCGGAATAAGTTTTGTTTTATTTTGAGTTATTTATTTCATGAACTTTAAAATATGAGATTTAATTGTTCATGAATGAGAAATATTTATTTCTGGATGTATTTGTGATCAAATAAATTTGGTGGAAACAAAACCGAAATTTTTGAAGAAAAGTGATTTGGGTTTGGCGTGAAACCCTAGGTAATGTAGGGGCTGTTATAATTTAATTTCTTATGGATCCATTTAAAAATCATTTAGATGATATTTTATGTGTTTAATATGTGATATTAAGCCTTAGGATCGAACGGAATTAAAATCGAACAAGTTTTGCATGAAAACTAGTTTTGTCGAAAATTTCGATAAATTGGTGTTCTTCGTGTGTTCTTGATGTGTTCATGGTTAGAACGACTTTTGATCTTCTAAATCTAATATATATGATATATTAAAGTGTTTTTTAATTAATTGGATTAATTTAAATGGGCCTTAAATTAATTCAATTAATTTTAATTCATTAAAACCACTTAATGGGCTTAATTATGTTTACGGACTTGGTTTAAATTAGTGGATGACTTGGTGGGCCCAAGGATCTGATTTAAATTAACTATTATAAACATTAATTAAGTTTATTAATGGGTTTTAAGGGCTGGAGTGGGCTTGGCTCATTCCAAAAGGCCCAAATGGTCCAAATGACACAAAACTAGTTTGTGTGTGAACACACTTAGGGTTTTTCTTCTGTGGGTTTCGGCCTACACTTGTTTTAAGCCCAAAATTGATTCTTTTAATTATTTAATATGATTAATTAATTAAATAATCAATTTATAATTAATTAATAATCAATTTGACTGATTATTAAGGCAAGAACACATTCATGCAAAAAGGTTTCCTAAAATGAAAGTTTCCAAAATGGAAAAAGTTTCCTAATTTGATCACATCATTAAAATAACTCAAAATATAGTTTCAAAGGTTGAAACAAAGTTAGTAATCCATTTCTTTATGCATTAGAAAGGCATATAAGGGTGTATGATTGGCATGATGGATAGTTATGGACAGAGCCCAATGTGATTGAGCATTATGCATGTTTTGGCCCAATGAGGACTTTCATGTCCCGGCAACTTGTTTTTGATTTGTTTTTCATTTCAAATTGTAATATGTAATTAGATTACTTAGATTAGAATTAGAAATAGAGATGGAGACCATTTTCAAGGAGCAAGATGGGCCGGATGGAGATCCAACAAGCTTGAAGATAATGTAATTATTTTTCTTGTTTGAATCATGCATACTACCTAGGTGTGACCTTTTGATTTCCCTCTTGGCTTGGGGAAATCAATGTAGTGAAGTCCATAACTATACCATATTTGTATGTTTATATTTATGTGATAGATATAGGATGCATACCAATGTATGCCAACCATGTATGATGAGACTTAATTAACTAAAACCCTCAAATAAATACTAAGGTATATAAGCCTTCCATTAATTTGAGGAGAACCAGAGTTCTTTATAGTGTGGATTGTTGACCACAGTCAAGCTCACATTATATCGAATATGTTCAAATCTAATTAAATGGGTCATCTTAGCTAGCCCATTAGTTTGTTGACCACAGTCAAGGCTAATGGTTCTAGAGGCAAGATTAGGGAATGCATATATGATATGCATGCATCAAGAGTTGATAACCTAATGATCCAATAGTTATGTAGAGGCACAATTGGTAGAGATACCTACCTTTCAAGGGTATGGAATTTGGCTTGTTGACCACAGTCAAGGTCAAATTACATATCAAGGATTGGATATTGGCCCACTAAGAAAACCATCGGGTTTTCTCGGATTATATAGTGAGGGCTATTAATTCATAATAAAATAGTGGGAGTAAATGGATTAATTAAAGACCTTATTAATGCATACATATATATGAACATACTCTCATATCTTTTCTTTTTCACATCTAGGTCATCATCATGAGCACATCAAACATTAATATATTATCAATCTTGGATAAAAAGCTGGTTGGCAACAACTATTCTGACTGGATCAGGCAAGTGAGAATTGTTCTCAGGGCTGAAAAGATCCATTATATCTTGGATAAAGATCCACCACCACTTCCATCAGATGATGCCATTGATGAGATCAAAGGCATTTATCGAAAATACATGGAGGATAGTGAAGCAGCAGCATGTCTGATGCGGGGTGCTATGTCCTCGGAGCTTCAGAAGCAACATGAAATGATGGATGCTAGAACCATCGTTTTGCATCTAGAGGAGCTTTATTCTTCTCAGGCTAGAACTGAGCAATATGAGATTGCTCGAGCTCTATTTAGTTGCAAAATGGTGGAAGGCACTTTAGCTGCTGCTCATGCAATGAAGATGTATGGGTCTATTGAGCATTTGAGTAGACTTGGCTATGTTATGGATAATGATCTATACATAGATTTAATCTTGTACTCGTTGGCTCCAAGTTATGCACCTTTTGTGCTTAACTTTAACATGAACAAGATCCAAGTATCCATTCCTGAGTTAATCAACATGCTCAAGACAGCTGATGGATCATTTAAGAAAGATCCAAAAAATGTCATGGTTGTCACTTCTGCTAAAGGCAAGAAGCAGAAGAAGAAGAAGAAGAAGATAACCAAGGCGCAGCCAAAGAATGGTGGGATCTCCAAGAAGAAGGTTGCCAAGAAAGAGAATCCCAAAGGAACTTGCTTCCATTGTGGAAAAGATGGTCATTGGAAGCGTAACTGCAAGGCCTATCTAGATTCTCTTAAGGAGAAGAAGCAAGCTATTGCATCTACTTCAGGTATTCATATGATTGAAATTAATACTTATTCTATTGCTTCTAAACAATCTTGGGTATTAGATACCGGATGTGGATCTCATTTATGTAATGATCTTCAGGGGCTTAGAAGCTTTAGAAGAGTTGGAAAGGCAGAGATATGTTTGCAGTCAGCAACTGGACAGAACATCTCTACAACAGTTGTGGGGACTTACTATTTGCCTCTTCCTAGTGGATTAGTACTGGAATTAAATAATTGTTATTATGTTCTAGCCTTATCCAAAAGTATTATTTCTTTCAGTCGTTTGATGAACGATTATGATATTTCTTTGGAGGACAAATGTTGTTACATTTTTAAGAACAATATGTTTTATGCAAAAGCTATCATTGAGAATGGTATATTTGTTCTTGATTTAATTAAAGAAGTACATAATGTGAATACCAAGAGAATGAAATATGATAATCTGAATACCTCATACTTATGGCATTGTCGTTTAAGCCATATAAATGAAAAACGCATGACCAAGTTACACAAGTCAGGTGATTTGGGATCATTTGATTATGAATCATTCGATACATGTGAATCTTGTTTATTGGGAAAAATGACAAAAGCTCCCTTTATTGGTAAAGGAGAACGAGCTAAAATGGTTTTGGACTTAATACATTCAGATGCATGTGGTCCAATGACTACACATGCCAGAGGAGGTTACTCCTACTTCATTACTTTCATAGATGATTATTCCAGGTTTGGATACATCTATCTAATGAAATATAAGTCTGAAGCATTTGAAAAGTTCAAAGAGTTCAGAAATGAAGTAGAGAAACAACTTGGCAAAAGTATTAAAATACTTAGATCAGATCGAGGTGGAGAATACTTAAGTCAAGAGTTTCAGGATTATCTTAGAGATAATGGGATTTTATCTCAATGGACTCCTCCATATACACCACAACACAATGGTGTATCTGAAAGGAGAAATCAAACACTATTAGATATGGTTCGATCAATGATGAGCCGAGCGGACTTGTCTAAATCCTTTTGGGGATATGCACTAGAAACTGCTGTTTATGTGTTAAACAGAGTTCCTAGTAAATCGGTTGATGTTACTCCATATGAGATGTGGAATAACAAGAAACCCACGCTTTCTCATATGAAAGTATGGGGCTGTCCTGCTTATGTGAAGAGGACAATGTCAGACAAACTGGATGTTAAGTCTGATAAAAGTTTATTTGTGGGATATCCAAAAGAAACGTTTAAATATTATTTCTATCATCCCTTAGAACAAAAGGTGTTTGTTTCAAGGCATGCTGTCTTCTTGGAAAGAGAATTTCTCCTACGAGAGGACAGTGGGAGTAAAATTGAGCTTGGTGAAGTTCAAGACCCATAAATAGAAGTTGATCAACCGATTGAACCCGAAACTGAATTTCATAATGATGAGATTACAGTTGAACCTGATTATACACAAAATCCTAGAAGATCTACTAGGATGCGTTCTATCCCTGTGAGATATGGATTTCACGTTGATTCGGATAGAGGCATAACTGTAGTAGAGGACAATGAGCCTACAAGCTATCAAGAAGTTTTGAACAGTTCAGAACGTGATTTATGGCTTAAGGCTATGCAGTCCGAAATGGACTCCATGTATGAGAATAAAGTATGGACTTTAACTCAACCACCTGAAGGGATAAAACCCATAGGGTGCAAATGGGTCTTCAAAAAGAAGACTGACATGGAAGGTAATATAGTTACCTATAAAGCTCACTTAGTAGCAAAAGGTTATCGTCAAAAAGAAGGTATTGACTATGACGAAACTTTTTCTCCTGTAGCGATGCTTAAGTCTATAAGAATACTTTTAGCCATTGCAGCTCATTATGATTATGAGATTTGGCAAATGGATGTGAAGACAGCTTTCCTTAATTGAACTCTTTCGGAGGATGTGTATATGACACAACCAGAAGGATTCACATCAGGAAATGGCGAAAAGGTATGCAAGCTTCAAAGATCCATTTATGGATTGAAGCAAGCCTCTAGGAGCTGGAACAAACGATTCAATGAGACAATCAAAGAGTTTGGTTTCTCACAGAATGAAGATGAACCTTGTGTGTATAAAAGGGTCAGTGGGAGTGCAATTGTCTTCCTAGTTCTATATGTAGATGACATATTGATCATGGAAATTGACATTTCTCTTCTCCAGTCTGTTAAAATATGGTTATCCAAGCAATTCTCCATGAAAGACCTTGGAGAAGCATCCTATATTCTGGGAATAAGGATCTACAGAGATAGATCCAATAGGTTGCTAGGTCTTTCTCGGAGTACATATATAGATAAAGTATTGAAGAGGTTCAATATGGATCTCTCTAAGAAAGGGTTTATACCCATGGTGCATGGGAAACACCTTTCTAAGTCTATGTGTCCGCAGATACTAGAGGATAGAGAGAGCATGAATAGAATACCGTATGCATCTGCAATTGGTTCTATCATGTATGCTATGTTATGTACACGTCCAGATGTAGCATTTGCTTTGAGTGTCACAAGCAGATTCCAATCCAATTTTGGAGAGGAACATTAGGCAGCTGTCAAGAATATTCTTAAGTACTTGAGAAGGACTAAGGATATATTCTTGGTATATGAAGAGGGCAGTTTGGAGGTAAATGGGTATACAGATGCCAGCTTCCAATCTGACAAAGATGATTGTAAATCACAATCTGGTTATGTGTTCATAATGGAAGGAGGAGCAGTTAGTTGGAAAAGTTCCAAACAAGAAACAACTGCTGATTCCACGACGGAAGCTAAATAAATTGCTGCTTCAGAAGCAGCCAAAGAAGTAGTCTGGATCAAAAAGTTCATAACCGAACTAGGAGTGGTGCCTAGCATTATTGATCCGATTCCTTTATATTGTGACAACAATGGAGCCATTGCGCAAGCAAAGGAACCATGGTCTCATCAGCGATCCAAATATGTTCTCAGACGCTACCATCTATAAGGGAAATCGTAGCTAGAAATGATGTGAAAATAGAAAGGGTTCCCACAGATGACAATGTGGCGGATCCCCTCACTAAAGCACTTTCCCAGATAAAGCATGATCACCATATAAATAGCATGGGTCTGAGACATATGAGTGATTGGCTCTAGTGCAAGTGGGAGATTGTTAGAGAGTATGCCCTAGAGCCCACGTAATAGTGATGTTTTTCATATGTATGAAATTTATATTCTTAATAAAAGCCATCATTCATTTATTAATGCTGTGCATGGGAAATACCTTTCTAAGTCTATGTGTCCGCAGACACTAGAGGATAGAGAGAGCATGAATAGAATACCGTATGCATCTGCAATTGATTCTATCATGTATGTTATGTTATGTACACGTCCAGATGTAGCTTTTGCTTTGAGTGTCACAAGCAGATTCCTATCCAATTTTGGAGAGGAACACTGGGTAGCTGTCAAGAATATTCTTAAGTACTTGAGAAGGACTAAGGATATATTCTTGGTATATGGAGAGGGTAGTTTGGAAGTAAATGGGTATACAGATGCCAGCTTCCAATCTGACAAAGATGATTGTAAATCACAATCTGGTTATGTGTTCATAATGAGAGGAGGAGCAGTTAGTTGGAAAAGTTCCAAACAAGAAGCAACTACTGATTCCATGACGGAAGTTGAGTACATTGCTGCTTCAGAAGCAGCCAACGAAGCAATCTGGATCAAAAAGTTCATAACCGAACTAGGAGTGGTGCCTAGCATTGTTGATCTGATTCCTTTATATTGTGATAACAATGGAGCCATTGCGCAAGCAAAGGAACCACGATCTCATCAGTGATCCAAGCATGCTCTCAGACGTTACCATATCATAAGGGAAATAGTAGCTAGAAATGATGTGAAAATAGAAAGGGTTCCCACATATGACAATGTGGCGGATCCCCTCACTAAAGCACTTTCCCAGATTAAGCATGATCACCATATAAAAAGCATGGGTCTGAGACATATGAGTGATTGGCTCTAGTGCAAGTGGGAGATTCTTAGAGAGTATGCCCTAGAGCCCATGTAATAGGGATGCTTTTCATATGTATAAAAATTTATATTCTTAATAAAAGGCATCATTCATTTATTAATACTATGTTTAAATACATGAGTTTGTAAATCTTAAATTAATAAATGAAGTCCTAGATATTATAAACACAGTGCAAAGGCAATCATGAGGGTGTTCATGATGTGAGATGTCTATTGCATGCAAATGTCTTAATATCTAAATATCCCTAGTCATAGAATTAACAAGATAGGATATTGTTAATTCGGACATACTAGCACATGTTATGCTTCTTAAATGGTTCAAGTAGTGATTCTCATAACTGTGATTATGGAAGATAATCAAAGCTAACATGTGGATGCTTGTTAGTTGAACAAGTTCATTGGAGACCTGCAAAGAGAATCCTTACATGGATATTAAATCTATGTCAGTGAGGAATCTCTTCATAGCGGTTGTGCAAGTATCCTTAGACTTGAGATCACCAAAGTTTTCTTAAGTAGCAAGTGGTACACTTTGACTCCATAACTGATTACTTCCAACAGGGAGTGAACATAGTTAGGAGATTGGGTATATCATGACCTACTTGAAGATAGTTGAGTGATTGACAAAGGATTCACCATCCCAGATTTAACAAGGGAAGTTATCTCGCATGTTTCTATGATTACCTTGTTCAGAGAATCTCTGGCCAGAGTAATATGCCAAGATGGATAGAGATCCATGGAGGGCATTTTGGGAACAATGGTTAAATTAATAGAACATACATAATTAGATTTATATGAGTTGACAGAAATCCATACTCAGAATCTAATTGAGATAAGAGTGGTGAAAGGAGTAATTGCACGGTAACTGTTTCTATGGAAGGGTACAGTCAAACCACATGACTTTCCTGACATTTGGGTAGTCATGATGCCTAGCTAGAGGCCAATCATGACTTGTATAATGATGTATCAAAATATCAATAGAGATTGATAAAATGATTTAAAGGAGTTTGAATCATGTGAGTGTTGAATAGAACTCACAATTACATATTATACTGCCAACATGGGCAGGAACCCAATAGGTCACACACATATAGAGAAAAGGGTAAAATCATAAAATGACAAGGATAATAATATTTGATATTATTATGAAGGTAGAGAAGTGAATATGATAATAATTAATTAAAGAGTTTGATTAATTATGATCAAATAAAATTGTCTGCGGAACATTTGAGAAATGTTCTATAAATTGGACCTAATTGAAATAATGTATTTTATGATTAATTATTATTGTCTTATAAGTGTTATAGGACTACTATAAGTGTTATAGGACTGGTATAATAATTAATAAGTCCATTGGAGGAATTATTAAGGGCCAGAGGAATGAAGAAAGTTGGCAGAAGCCCTTCTGTAAGGGCCACAAGCCAAGGCCAATACAAAAGGCCTTAATGGCCCATTTCATGCACCAAATTAATTTATATATGTTACATAAGTGTTATGAAACTCACATATTTAATTTGGTTGGATTTGGAATCCATTTGGGTATTTAAATCCAATTAGTTGCACAAAGGGCCTAGTTTGTGGGTTTTGTGCATAGTCTTTTATGAAAAGGTTTAAATTGGATTTAATTAAGCCCAAATGATTATAATTAATTCCAGAGGCCCCATTAATAATTCTCCAAAAATTTTAAAGAGCCCAATCTCATTAAGGAGTTGGAATTTTAACCTAACTATAAAAGGCCAACTAATGAGGAATTAGGGTTAAGTGATTAAAACAAAAAGAAAGTCTTTTTCTCTATTCTCTCTCTCTTTTTTGCGCCAACTCCAAGCTAGCTTCTTGGAATTTCAGCCAGCCCTAGTTAAACACCAATTTGTTGGTTCAATTTATCCCTCTCTAGTGTGGATTACTCATTGGAGGTGTTCGATTTTGGACACTGTGGTTTGCAATAACCCGATGCGAAGTAAAATCAACTGTTCAACAAAAATCAAACATGATTTTTCTTATTCTCATATAGTTATATTGTGTATTCATGGCAAGATCAGATCTAATGGTTAAAAAATTTTAAAATTTCGCTCATGTATGTAATGCATGTAACCGTTAAAATCCAACATCAGTTTCCAGCACATTTACATTTTCCTCAGTCAACGTGAAAAGAAGAAAAAGATGAAGATGATGAAGGGTTACATTAAGATTTTAATTACCTTAATTTACTGCACTATACTCTTGATTAACGCACAACATTATCATCAAATTGCTTAAGGTAATTCAATGAAAATCAAAAGGATGAAAAAGATGATTTTCTGGTTTTTCTCTCACAATTGCCGATCTCAAAGTCTCACACAGCCACCTCCATATTCCACTAACTTCTTTCTATTTATATAAGTGGCAAAATTTCCCTTTTACTCCCTCAACATCTTGCATGCCACAAAAATGCCACAAACCTTTATGCATGATAGACTTTAACCCCTCCACTAACTCTTTTTCAAACATTAACCTATCCATTTAATCATTCTTTCAAATTAACCTTGAATTAAATGCTTCTATTCACAATTGGCCACTAATATGCCACAATTACAAATTTACCCCAAATTAATACCTTTTACTTCAATTACACCCTCAATTAATATTAAAACATACTCTTTTATTTTATTTTCATGCAATTAACATAATAACATGATAATTTACCCCCCTTACTTAAACATAAAAATATGCAAAGTAAATTAGGGTCATGTTAGGGGCCTTACAATAACCGTGGCAGGGGAGGCGGAGTTGAGGTCGTTGGACTGAGGAAGGAACTGCTGCGTTCCAGATGGGGCGGGGTTGTTTGCTTGGTTTTCTTATTGGGAAGAGATTGGATTGATCTATGAGAAAAGTCCATATTCCATGCTCACCGCACCAAATGATTACAGGTTTAACGAGAATGCTACTTTCGAGGGTTAGCTACAAAAGAAATGAAGGTCCGGTTGGTTTTCAACAAGGGAGTATCCGATCGCTGACCAATCGGGTAGGAGGTTTTCAGGCGCTGGGGCCCTCGTCCTGCGTTCCTAATGGTAGGAGGATCAATTGGGGAGGAGGATCCAATTTGGCACTATGGATATTGTTCGCTTTGGGCTAGAGCCCTCAAGGCTTTGCTTATGGAGTGCTGCCCCCAAAATGCATCCACAGGGAGAAGGTGTCCATGGCCTTATAAGGTCCACTTTCAACTCATCTCTAGCCGATGTGGGATATGAGTTAACATGCGTTATCAGGCGGTAAAGTTATAATTCTTGTTATCAAAAGTGTGTTTTTCTCTAATAATGAAAATCCATGCATCTTTTCATACCTGTTTTCCCTCCTTTTATAGGTGTTGTTGACGTGTTTTTAGGAGGTAGTGGGATGAGGTTCCCATTACTCTCGGCCACTAACTCTTCTTCTTTGGTTCTCGAGGAAAACATGGAGACAGGATAATTGCTTTTCCATCATGGTGATTGTGCCTCTTATTTCCAACCGAACTGTGAGTAATACAAACAATCCGGTTGACTTGTGTCATTGGTCGGTATGGGGAAATATGAGCTAAGCGAATTACCTAGCTCTGTTGGAGATATTAGCTCCGAACTATAACTTCACTTATGTTATCATACTGTATTCACCAAAATAGCTATGCGTACAATCTTTAACCTAAAATCACCATTTTTGACATTGAAGAAAGTAATTTTGTTCTAATTTCACTGATTGCAACACACTTGAATGTGATGTAACAAACTTAGCTTAGATGTCTTCGTACTGATTTATACAATATTTTTTTAGTGTCTATGGTATTTTTTTGTAATCCGATGATGTGTACCTATTAAATTTATCTTAACCTTCTATTCAAAGTGATTAATCAATCCTTGTTTTGTTATAACTGAAAAAGTTTTTTTTTATGTCTCAAATGTAAATTTAACTATTCATAATTGATAGATCGCATGCAGACCGATCGGGTAAGACGTATTCGGGGGTTAGGGTCCTCATCTTGCATTCCCGATGGTGGGAGGATCTGATCGGGGAAGACCGGATCAGGCTCTATGGATATTGTCTGCTTTGGGCCTGGACCCTCACGGCTTTCTTTATGGGGTGCTGGCCCAAAATGCATCCACGGAAAGATGGTGTGCATGGCCTTATAAGTTTATATCTAATTTACATTTATATTCTCATATATAATATGTCAATATAAATTTGTATCTAATTTACATCTCGCATATTACCAATCATTTTTTTAAATATTAACAGTGAATTCAAAACAATACATTTAATGTAAATTTGATAATTGTATATCAACAATAATTTTTTTTACTTGTAAATTCATTATCAAATATAAAATTTCTCAACACCTAAAATTTTGAATATTTTATTATCCATTTTAGCAAACATTGTTATACACTCGTGTTATACAGTATAATCACGTTTATAAATTATATGGTCAATTTATTGAATTTTATAACTTTGTAATATAATTTTTTTAAAATGATTTGATGATCTTCCAGATAATGTCCTATGCAAAATCCAGTAGGCTCATTCATGGACGTTGATGACTCATATTATGATCAACAAAAGCAGATAAATTGTTTCATTATATTAAGAGTGGCCTCACGTTTCCCGAAGTGAAAATGCTACTTTCCCGAGCCAAAAAGCTAGAATAAAAAGGCTACAGGCTACTTTAAACTATTAATCTCTCCTTATCTAAATAATTTCCACTCTCCCATCCATCGACTATCTCATTTATCAAATTCGGGAATTCGTTCGTACTAAAAGCTTTCAACTTCCATAAAAGGTGCTTACAAACTTCATTCTCATCTTGCATTTGTATATCAAAACAAATTGAGAGAAAATCTAACCATGCCAGGGCATTTTGAAGTCTATATAACTTATGAAATTATGCAGTTTGGAGCCATGGTATGATAATATATGTTAAATTGTTTAACATTGCCATATATCCGATATTAAGATTATATTATGACTAATGTAGGCATAAATCTTAAATTTGGTTTTGTTAATTTTTTTTTTCTATTTATTAAATATTTCAGCTGCTACCCGAAGGAACTCTGAGTGAGTTTTATAGTCTCAGTACGATGATTTTCGAGCTAAGAAGCCTATCATGCGAATCATTCAACGTTAGGGTCCATTTCGTAAATGGACGAGCTTTAATGTACGATGGCTTGGAACTATTCTTCAAAAGATATAGAATAAAGTCAAATTATAAGTGTATTTTTTTTCATCATGCCCCATTATACTTCTATGTAATGGTTTTGGACATAAACGGAGGCAATGTGGAGTATTCAGATAAATGTAGCGTTGGTATGGAACAGACAATGAAATTTTTACCAAGTTTCCATCCAAGCCTAGGTAAAGTGAATTATTTAATTTTTTTCCTTTATTTAAATTCCGTTGCCGCAATAATTGCTTTTGAACTATATATATATATATATATATATATATATATATATATATATATTAATTAATAACTAAAATTTTGTTTGTTCTTCTAATGAACCATTGAAACCGCATTTCTTATAGATATTGCATCGCCATGGTCATTCTCTATTATCTACAAAAAAAAAGCCTGGTACTATCATGTGGTAAAGGAATCTGTGTTATTACAATTTATTTTCATTAATGTACATGAACTTGTATCTTATACCGTACTGTTGGCTATGGTCAAACTGTTCCACCCCGTGAAGCTACCAAATATCTGGGTATATATTGCCTCAAAGTAAAACTGCGCAAGCTATATCATAAGACATGTACAGTTTCTCCCTATCCGTTCTTCGTGTCTTATCAATGCAAGTTAATAATGCTAAAGAATGGGCAGAAGATATCCTTTCGAATAAGCTTCGAGGGTGGATGGGTACGGTTTGTCCGTTTTTACGACCTTGATAAAGGAGACTTTTGTTCTTTTATTTAGTCCCCCGAAGATAAGAAGACATTCATTGTGAAGGTTTTCAGAAGTGGTATCGAAATATGATTTAATTTTATGTTCTTTTCATAATGCACAATGCATAGCGTATGAACAATGTTTGTGTCATTTTTTTATGGTTTATATATTTATGTCTATCTTTTATGTGTCGAGTAATAAATTCTAATTAAAATTTTAAAAATTACTCTCCTTTGGTAACTGACATAATTTATTTTCAACGTTATTTACTAATTTTTGCATGTAAAAGAAATGCAAACTTGATATGTTACGGTATATGAAAATCATATTTAATTTCTAGCTTTATAAACTTTGCTCTATGTTTGCAATATATCTCAAATGTGAATATACCTAATATGTCAGTTGACATAACGAATTAAACGACATAAGCTTGAAAATTACACTCTTTTCGGTATGTCAACATTGGCATCACTTTATCTGATATTAAAAAAAATGCATCATTGTATTGTACATGAAGTTAACTGGAAATGCTTATTTTACATATTTAATAAGCGGCATGATTATAGTGTGAAAAGTAACGATTCTTGTATGTAAACAAAATTCAAATTTATATGTTACGGTTTAAGAAAATCATATTTAATCTCTAACGTTATAAACTTCGCTCTGTGAATCTTTTATGTGAGCTTTACCTAATATTTCATTTGACATAACGAATTAAACGAAATTAGCTTGAAAAATTCACTCTTTTCTGTATGCGAACATTGGCATCACTTTATCTGATATTAAAAAAAATGCATCGTTGTACATGAAGGTAACTGAAAACACTAATTAAACATTTTTAATAAACGGAATGATTATAGTGTCAGCAGTAACCCTTAAGAAGATAGTCTTCAGGCGGCAATTGCATAAGAATTGACTAAAAAATTAGGTACTGTATTCGGATGATGCATAAGTTAATATGTAAATTACGTTAGTGTATATCATAAATGTATGGCTTTAAAAATTAATACCCTTGCTTAGGAAGAATAAAAATATTTGGAAACATAGACGCAGTTTCTTCAATAAAAATAAATTAAATTACATTATACAGAGATCCATGATTCCATATGATAGCACTTTGTGTTATTAATTATGAAATTTTTTTATAATCATGTATAAGAAAATGAACTTTAATTCCTTGCATACTATAAACTTTTCACTGAGTCTTTAATAAGTCGAAAGGTGAAAACCCTTTAATATCGAAGCTGAATAAGTGAATACGTTGAAGTCAATTTGGGGATACATAATCCATTTGTTTTTCCAACATAGTTCTTGCATCTGATGTCTGGTATGAAAAAAGGCAAACAAGTTTTTTCAATTAGATGCAATTACTATTGATTAATTTCATTCGGCCACGCAATGGTTTTAAATCATCCTAAAGGTTACGCTTTCCCCTTGTGTAAAATTGTACCCAATATATTCAGTGTTGTACGATTTACATCCAATGTATTCGGTTACTCATGAATAGAAAAATATATCCGTTTCCGTCAAAAAAATTTCAACACTGGAGAAATTCCAAATGGAATACAATGTAATAAAATTAAATCACTTCTTGTAATATGTTGTTAGACCGAATACAATGTAGCCTAAATTGCATTAATGTGGAAGGGATACGACGTGTGATAAACTGTACTGGGATTTTTCCTAGGTTAATATGTCAATTATGATTGACTATACCATAAATATATGCATTTAAAAATTAATACCCTGGCTTAGGAATAATAGAAATATTTTGATAACATCGACGTAGTTTCTTCAATCAAAATAAATTAATTTACATTATAGAGAGATCCATATGATCGAAATCCGGATAAAAGTATGCAATTTTTTTATCCATTGATGTATACGAAAATTAAATTTAATTCCTTGCATTCTATCAACTGCATCCGGAGTCTTTAATTAGTCAGAAGTGAATACCCTTTAATATCCTAGTTGAAAAAGTGAATAAGTTGAAGTCAGTTTGTGGATACAAATTGGATTCGTATTTCCTAACAATCCTAATAGGATGGTTGCGTCCGATTTTTGCTTGGAAAAAAAGTCAACAGAGTCTTTTCAAATAAATACACTTACTGTTGATTTAATTTTTTGGGCCACGTGAGGGTTTTAAGACATCCCAAAGATCATTCATTCCCCTTTTTATGTAAGCGAACCCATAATATACACTTTTGTCCGATTAAATCCAATGATTTGGTTACGCATAAATAGGAAAAATATTTCCGTTTATGTCAAAATATTTTCAATAAATTATTTTGCATCAAAACTAAATACAATGTATTAAATTTTAATTACTTGGTTTATTATGTTTTTTTGGACTAAATACAATGTTATATTAAATTGTATATGAGAAAGGGATTTCGTATTTTTAAGTGCTAATACGACAATTGCGTAAGATACATATAGTAGCTTAATGAAGTAAATGATTTTAGTTCCCATATCTGGTTGAACTTCCCCCCTCGATGAACGAAGCAACTGCCCAAAGATATATGATAAGATTTTCCCCCCAAAATAAATGTCACCATCCTTATTAATGCTTCTATACATTTCTTCACACCCTAATGCTCTATACTGTTAGAGTCATTTGTGAGTTATCATGAGGTGTGTTAGGGGTTAGCACTAACACTGTAACAACTCCAAAAAAGGTAACCCTATTATATGTGGAACCTGTAATAAATGTAAGTTTTAACTTGTTCATTTACTTTCATTCTTTTTGCCAGGCATTTTCCATTTTCTTCCCTCAATCCAGTCTAATGGTTAATCCATTCTGCATTGTTATGACGTGGATTGAGCTTTACTTTAGAGGGTTTGTAAGTCTGTTATACTATGATTCTTTATACGTTTATTGTTGTTGTTATTAAAGCATACACACCTGTTATGGTCAATGATTTTCATAAATGAAAATTTATTTATTGAGATGTTTTTTATTCATTTGAAATAAGATGATGCTTAACACAGTGTAGTAAACGTATCTATTTTTTACGTAGTTTATACCGCAAGAATTCATCCAGGACCAAGAGAATGTATTAAGTACTTAATGCTGGATCATGATACCAAACAATCAGATTTGGCCAATGACACTTGAACAAGGATACGATTATGATATATTAAATGACAACAAATCCAACTTCATTTATGCTAATAACCTAAATGAGAATGATCTTATTTTGTTCACATATAGAGGAAACCTTTTATTTGACGTGATTATCATCAATGCCGAGGGTTATGAGGTTCATTATGGGTATAAAGGTGAAGAGAAATTCTTGGCTGACTTTGAAATTGGGACTTTAAAGCCCTCCGGGTATTGGAAGTTTAGCGTTGAGTGCATCAACTTGGATTGGAATTTGAGATTGGTAAGTGTCTCTCCTTTCAGTATTTAGATATGCTTTTCTCCACGTTAAATTATTTAGACATATCCATGGAGCCTCTTCTCGGTTATTTGGCTGGTGAACACATTAGTATAGAAGTGTGCAAAGTTAAATTACGAAAGTTAAGAATGCTCTACGACAACAGTTCGACAGAAAACAATTCAACTTGTTGGTTATTTTTACAAGAGTCATCCCAAGAAGAATTCAAAGAAAGGATTTTATGCGCAGGCAGAATTCCGAGCTGGATGGATCAACATAACAAAAGATCACAAAATGGTTCTAGGGGATGTAATAACCTTAATCCAGTCAGCTTTCGATCTCTTTTTTTTTTACTTCTATATTACTAGAGATGGGATGATCATGCACTAATAATTAACATGTTATTTTTTTGTGTATCATTATTCAATAATTAATGATTATATCAAATTTGAGCCAAATCAGTTTGTTTAAAGTAATATTTTGTTATTTATTTTTTTTTAATATAAATATTATCAAAAAATTGGTTGCAATTGTTTGGCATGTTTGCCATTAGGAAAATATGATAACGTATTACTTTGTATACACTAAGTTAAGAACTAACTATGATGAATTGACAATGAAAATATTTTATCAACTATATTCGATTTCAATTCAAGAATATATTTTATTCCCTGACAGCAAAATTAAATACACTTGTAGATGTAAACACGTTTATATTCCTAATGGGATATCTTTCGTCATTCTATTCAACTAATGGAACATAATAATGCAATATATTCACATTGCAGGTAACCACATTATATTAATTTTTTCCTAAACATATTAATGAAAAGAGTTAAAAAAATTTAAATAAAAAATAAAGATAATGAAAAATATAATATTTGACCCAAACTAATACAGTTATGTATTATTTGGCAGACTTAATATACAATATTTTCATTTTGCCCAAAGAAATTGAACACAAAATGTTCTTCGATAGATGCATGACAAGAGGATTATAGATCAGAATAGGGTTAGGGAGGTGTGCGATGTGAAAACCACCGCATAATCTTCCTCGTCATGAAATAATTTGAACTCTATCGTGTCAAAAAGACGCACTGCCAATGCGTTTGTAAGCTCGATAAAGCTAACATTGAAGTATCCTCTCGCGACTTCATCATCCGAAGTCAGCAATGGTGTATACTTCACATGCTAGTACCAACTTCTCACCCTGCACCACATCTACGTAACCTTTTTCCTCTTGTCCAAGTATTTTGCAAAATGTGTTGGGATAAACTGCGTTTAAATTATAGTCTTTAAATGGTTGATGAAAAATATTTATATGCACTCAATATAAAGCAGAAGCAAAAATTACAATAAATATTTTACTTTTAACCCTAAAAAAATTTACCATTTTGGATAGCAAGTCATTATCAGATATTAGCAGACTAAAAGTTTCTATGTTGTCTCCCAACAAAGAAATTCTCAGCCATGCCGTATTGTCCTAAAATATTGCATCGTGTGGTGCCCTACCATAGTCGATTTGATTGTCGAACTCATAAAAAAATTGCATATTAAAACCAATTGGAGTGAATCCGTACATCATAACCCTTATAGGGTAACCGATGGAGTAATGGTTTTGTATACGCTTAATACCTTCAGAAAGGTAGTGTAGACCATCTTCTTCATTGTATAGTGTCTTGATTCTGAATAAATGGAAGGGCTTCTCACCAACTCGAACAGTAATGCACGCATTCAATTGAAGCCTCAATTCCAAAATCGATCCTTTCAGCAGTCTTTGCATATAATGGATCATCATATTATAATTGACAAAAAAAATATAATACGCTAAAAGGAAGAGTGTGGTATATCACAATGAGGAAAATATTTTGGTGAGCAGACTTAAACTCTATGGCAATGTTCAATGCAATGCTTAAGCGAATTACCCAGTGGTCGGCCTGACGCTATATTGTTACAATGAATGTGTCTCTAAACCTCTTCCTGTAGCTTGTAATATATGCCATGCCCGGTAATATATTGTGTTTCTTGGTCATTACAATTGATGGTGGTGGTGAACGGTGTATTGTAAACTTGTGAACTTATAGGGAAGCGAAACCACGCAAACCTCTCCACTATAAATATTATCTTAATGATTCTTAGTGGTTTTTGGGTGACAGTTGGCATTGTTTTTTTTTAAATTGTTGGGTGCTTTGAACTACTTCTATGACTCTTCGTATTCAAAATTATCTTTTTTCATATCAGTCAATTAGAGTAGTAGGCTTTTTGTACACATGTAATTTTTTGAAAGTTGGTATTGTATATACTGACTCTGCCATTTTTAAATTTATTTATTTAATTACATTACGAAAAAGCCCTCTTTTTTTAGCTTTTGTGGCAAGTGATCAGTCATACAGACCTCAGTACTAACTGCCATAATCTATACTCCTCCCTTACTAACCCTGTGAAAATTTTCTATCCCTCTCTCGATCCATCTCTTGAGTTAAAAATTGTCTTCAATAAACATCTCGCATTGTTTACCCATTCTATACCACGTTCATCTCTATATTTTATCGTGGATTTCGACAGACGCATACAAATTATTTGTTTCAAATGCAATTTCATTGTACCTGCTGGCTGTGTATGAAGTTTGGGTTTTCATTCGTAACTAGGATCTTAAGTTGAATTAACGGTAAGTTACAAACACTATACCAGATTTTTCTCTAGTTCTATTAAAAATATTTTTTTTACTTTACTAATAATATATGTGTGCATGCGTGTTTGTTTGTGTGTGTGTTTATTTATTTTTATTTTTACTTGTAATTATTATGAATAATTTTATGTAAATTTTAAAATTTTTAATTTTGTTTATATTTTAAGGGGTATAATTTTTTTCATGAGTTCGGCATATACATTATATTAGATTACTTTTTTTCCATACTTTTTTTCATGATTTAATCGTATACATTATATTAGATGACTTTTTTTTTCATGCGTTAAGTGTATACATTAACCTAATGTGTCGTTAATCTTTGATCTAATTTTAAATTTTTTGTTGACAAATATCAAGTACTTTGATCCACAAATTTGAAATAAATGGAGGTAAGATTTTATTTGGCAAATTATATGTTAATTGTTTGACTCCGTTATTGCTCCCCTAATGCATCGTTCTTTTATAAAAAATATTTTGAATGTATAGTAATATTTTGAGATTTATCCCTTTCCATTGTATTATCGGTTTGATGGTATGTATTCCCATGAGAACGATCACGTCGATAGCAAATTTATGTTTTCTATGGAATTTGAAGCAATTGAACTGATTAAGAAGACGTTGAGTAAGAACTAACTTACGATGTTCGAAAAATCATGTTTTGGATACTTTTTAGACATGCCAAAGGTTGTATGTCAAGGGAGACTCATTCATTCCCTATTACTTAAGGAAATTCGTCAATTACATTGGCATGAATTAAGGCTGAATTTTAATGGCATAGTGTTAAAATTTGGATTTGAAGAATTTTTAATTGTCACTGGTCTGATGTGCAGAGGGAACTTTAAATAACATAATTTAAGAAAAGATTGTTCTGAATTTATTGATAAATATTTTCAGGGACAGAAGAAGATAACATCTGAATTAATAAGGAAGAAGTTTTTATGTGGAAAATGGAAATCTAGTTCAAATGGGGTCAAATTGGCCATCCTCTATTTTGTGACCAGCTTCCTTCTTCCGGGCGTACAAACCAGGATGGTTAAGAAGGAGCTTATAGCTATTGTTGACAATGAACTATACAATGAATATCCCTGGGGGCAGGATGTGCTCAAAATGACAATCCAAAGCCTCAAGGGAAGTCTGCATAATCGTTAATCAAAGTCCTACAGGTTAAGAGGATGTCCCTTGGCCTTTCAAGTATGGTTTTACGAATGTTGCTCTGCAATTGATCTGAGGTTTGCTCTGCATTGCGGAGAAAAGTATCCCAGAATATTAAGATGGAACTTTCATCATCAGATGCATTTTTCGACTTTCCAACAATATTTTTTCAATGAACAGGTAATGACCTTTGACTTGTTATTTATCTCCTATTTTTATGATTTATTTAAGTGGTTTAAAATGTTTTTTTGCATTAATGTGCATACCATATTATGTTTACCTCAGATACTTTAATCACATTGTATTTGATTGCGGACACTAAAAATATAGCGTCGTAAATTCAATTCAATATATCGATCAAGATTTATTAAGATACATGAATGTATTTTGTATTACACTTTAAATTTAACGGAATGTATGAATTCATTGGATACTTTGTTTTTATTAAATCACCTTTGTTTGTTTTTTTTATGGATGGTTCAAGTTTGAATGTATTTGTTTTAATATATGTGTGTTTATAAATTTAAGTTCTCTGTTTTGTTATAGTTGAAGTTGCATAATATTTGGCCTACTGAGGAGGAGACGGAACTATATAGTGTCGACTTGTCTATTTTGAATATTGTTGGGAGAGGGGTATATATCGAGGATACCCAAACTCCCACCACACATCGAGACTCAAATCCTCAATCGTTTACTGAATTTAAAGACAGGGGACAAAATTTAGCAAAAAAAATAAAAGACATAGACATGATGTAAGAGGTCTGATATTTATATGCAAGGCAGTTGGAATTTATGAAGGAGATCACAATGATTAAAAAAGGGATTGAATCTTTAAAAGATGATTTATCCAACAAAATGTATGAATTTGAAACTTTCAAAGCTGATGTGAACAAAAAGTTGTGTTCACTTTCTCAAGTTGGTACATCAGCTAATACAAATGTGGGCGCAAATGATCCGGTTGTCACCACTCAGGTAACTATTATACTCGCTACTAAACTTATCGCTAAGTATAGTTTGTTGAACTAATTATTGACATGTCAGCAGGCATCTGGTCCTACTTCCAAAGCCATATCAATGGCTCATCCGTTTGACGTCCCCGTTGAAGCTGAACTTGACATTGTAAATCTAACTGAATTAAATGCATGGGTTGATGGAGGCAGTAAATATTCACGAAAAACCAGGTAAAATGATATACACTTTTGATTGGGATTTCGCATCTTCAGTTTCTTTATGGTCGTGCATTTGTAATATGTTTAAATAAATAAATATATATATATATATATATATATATATATATATATATATATATATATATATAGGAGAGGGAAAAAAGGGTTCATGATGACGAACACGAACCTTTGGAAGAACCCTTTGATTTTTGCGTGTTAAAAGTTACAGAGAAGACATGGTGGCACACGTTGGTGCATCCTGGAGAGCAGATCACAAGTTTGGTGACTTTACTAGACCATTAAAAGTCAATTAAGCAATAATTTTAATTCCTTTATTATGTGTATACGATGTAACATAAAAATTGTTTACACTATATTCACTTAAACCTTGTATATATAACTTATAGTCACTTATTCATTTCAGCATATGGATGTGATCTTCTATTTTCTAAGGAAGAAGGGAAGGCTCGATAGGAGAATAAACAGTTCTTTCACGACAACTGACAACCTTTTTGATCAAGTAATACAATATACTTATAACAATCCAGGAAGAGACCCTAACAACCCTTCATTTGTAAATGAAGGCCATAGGGTAACCAAGTACATTTTTGGCCAAATGATGATGTACAATAAGCCATGGATGGAAGTTGACTACATCTATTTTCCCATTAACATGTCGAATGTACACTGGATATTGGCCAGGCTGTCTATAAGGGATAGATAAATTATTGTCTATGACTCTATACGTAGCCGAATATTGAAATCGATCGTTAAATGTGCAGTTTCTACATACAGTAAAATTATTCCTTTCTTTTTTCGTCTTGTTGATTTTTGAAAAGGCCGATCCGATGTCAACGATGTTCACGGTAAAGAAGGTACACATTTGATTGACGTTGTGTACAATACGAAACTACCCTTACAAGAAAATAGGTATATGTTATAATTATATAGGACATTGGATTGTTCATGATTGGTATTACCATTTATATGGAATTGAAATTCCTTTTGACATCTTTATTTTTTAGTGACTGCAGGGTATATGTAGCCGCTTTTGCAGAATATTTAATAGAGGGGAAGACAATTCCCATGAAATTCAATTCAAACAATTATAGGAAGAGATTAGGCCTTTTGTTATATCGATACGGAAAGGATAAGCAATGAGGAGTAATTGAAAGCGATCATGAAGACTCATTGCCAACAAGATTGCATACATACATGTATATATCTGAAATTCAAGATTTTTTTATTTTTTACATTATTTAACAAACATCGTGTATGTTGTTTCAACATTTAATTATTATTTGTGTTATATTAATGTATAACCAGATAAAATAATGCCTTTATCTGAAAATATAATAGCATAAACTTATGTCAATATATAATTTCTTGACAGGCTGGATGCAAAGGAAAAGTTAAATATCCAAAATTTAAGCTAAATATACTACTTATTATAGAGTACGGCTGATTCAATGGCATAACAAATCAGATTACATTGTATTCGATCAATACACAATGTATTATTTAATTTATAATAACAAAACTATTTATGGAATTACCGTATATAATGTATTATGTTAATACATAATAACAACATTGGTTATACTGTTTTCGAGAGTATGTGAATATGAGGTCGTTATATTACTAGTTAATATATTGTATGAATATTTTACACTAATTGAATATGACAGTACAATGTAGTATTTTAATTTTATATTTGTTATAGTAACATACTTCCAATTTATTGAATTGACGTGAAGCATCCCAAAAAAAATTTGAAATGAAAAAAAAAAACTTAAAGTGAATGATATAATAAAACCTAATACATCATATACATGACATACCAAATCTTAATACAATGTATTCACTAGATAGATGAATATATTGTATTCAGTTGTATTTTTCTAGTGTCATCAATGATTATATTCGATTATATTATGTTGTGGTACCGTAACATCGAATACAATGTACTCGCATTCTCTGAAGAATATATTGCATCATTTATAACCCACTATATTACATGGAAACTTACTTAATAATGTAGTTTTTTTTTAATTATAGAAACATGAAATTTTATAATTTAGGCATTAAAATACATTGAAATTCAATTTTGTTCATAATACCTCCAAACAACATGGCTTCAAGATCGGACCCAAGGAGGCTTAGTGTTTGATGCAAGGACAACAGCATACTCGTCATCATCATAAAAAATGTAAATTCAACTGTGTCAAAATATTAATTTTAGGGAAAAATAGCATAAACCGACCCATATTTGTCTTGGACCATCAACGGTTAACCAAAATATTTCACCTCTCGTTTGTATTGTTGCTTGCAGACCGAATATCATAATAGAGGTTGAGCGTAGAGATGTCAATATAAGAATTTAAGAACATGAGTTGAGAGTTTGAATTGGGTTAGTCAGTTTAGGGAGGAGAAGAGACAACTGTTCAATCTTGAATGGGGTGCAGGGAGACTAACCGGCCTTTCTGATAGAGATATATGTAGAGTAGCCTTTTTAGTACATGTGGAAAGTAGTTTCTTAATTAAAACTGGTTAAAATTTGAATGTTACAAATTACCCCTTGGTGTACTTACAATGAAAACAAACATGACCATTTGTAAAAGAAGACGTATATATAACAGCCTAAGACTCTGTTTCTCACTTACTCCATATTTGTTGGAAATTTTACTCTCCCCCCAAGTATCTTGGCTAATCGTCGGTGTCCTATATCTCATTTGCTTAACCAGCGCTTTTTCATTTTCGTTACTCTCATTGATAGTTGTTTGTTGATATCTAGTAACTGCTATCCCTCAAGTATTTGTTCCACTGTCCTCGAACCGAAACTGGGAAGATTTTGTTGCTTCAGCAAATCAACAATTCCAAGGTAGATACGTTTGTAATTTCACAATATAAATTTGATTTATGTCTTTTAAAAAGTATAATTTTTACCTTGATTGTGTGGATGTGTGTGTTTGTCTGTGTGTGTAAGGGGTTTTTTTATTTTCATATTTTTTTAGTATCATTTTATATATTCTAAAATCTGAATTTATCTTTCTTACTTTGGTGAGTGATATTTGGGGTAAGCATGTATTTGATGTTCGCAAATTGCCAAGAAATAATCAACAAACAACATACATTGTTTAATAGTTAGGGAAACCAATCCGAATGCAATGTATTACACAACCGAATATAGAGTTCTTTATTTCATTGCCAATTTGATTTTGAACTGAATACAACCTGAATTGAACTAATTGGGCAAATTGTATACATTTCATACAACCCGATATAAGTGCTTCAATTTGTTTATCTACAAAATTATGTCGTTGTTATGTATCTGTTAAATTTGCAATCTTATATTTACTTTCCATTATTCAATATATTACAATTTTTGTTTTGCAATTTTCCTATCATGCTGTTAGTTATGCACCAAATTTATCCTTCACTTATATGGTCATATCGAAATATAAGTTAATCGTAAACTTCATTACATTCACCCCGATAATACCTTGTTTCTTTGACAGATAATGATGGAATTGATCAAGCCTGAACGAAAAATAAAGGTATTGAACTTTATTATTTATTTTAGAATTTTCAATCGACTTATATTTATATGTTTGTTTATTTTATATATAAACCTTTTTTAAAATCATTGACATAAATTTGTTAGCATATATTGAGGTTAAAAATGATATAATTTCACAGCGCTCTTGTGTAATATCTTAATGTTAAAATTGTTATATGTTATGTCTGTTAAACAGCAAGTCAGGAATTCGAACAAAGATAGCAAATATTGTGATGTTAGTAAAGTGAGCTTCTGCATGGATTTCAAAGAAATTTAAAATATTAAAGCAATATTGAATGACAATAAAAAAAAGGATGTTCAGTAAAACATGTTTTGGATATTTTTTGGACATGCCCAAAGTTGCTGCTCAAGGGCAACTCATTCATTCACTATTGCTGAGGGAAATTGTTACTCAGAACAGGCAGCAATTATGGGTAAGGTGAATGATGTAAAATTGAAGTTTGGGTTAGAAGAATTTAAGTATGTTACTGGTTTGAAGTGCGAAGGAGACTTCAATAAAAGTGAAATATCTAACGATGGTGCTGAGTTCATCAATAGATATTTTGGAGGAGCAAAAAGGATGACAAGGAACATGGTTAAAGATGTTTTTATGGAAGGAAAATGGGAGTCTGATAAAGACGGGCTTAAATTGGCAATACTCTATTTTGTTCACAGCTTTATTATGGCAGGAGTGAAGAGTAGGTGGGTGAGGCCAAAGGATATTGCAATTATTGACAACAGACAATACAACGACTATCCTTGGGCCAGGGACTCATTTAACATGACCATCTAAAGTCTTAAGGAAAGTCTTCGCAATGGGATACCCTCGTCCTACAGGTTACGAGGTTTTCCACTGGCCTTTAAAGCTTGGTTCTTCGAATGTTGTCATAAAGTAAAAGCCAGGTTCGCAAAGGATTACGGGGACAAGCAACCCAGAATCTTGAGATGGAAAATACAAAATTACTCACATACTCGGATGATCAATAGCTACCTTTTCCATCAAAAGGTGACTTTTGTTTAATTATTTGTAGTTTGTTTATTTTTTTTTAATAAATCTTTGTTTACAATTGATATGTACTTTTCGTTACATTTAGATTGCAATGTTCAGCATGTGCACTGTATTCAAATACATTGTATTCTGCTATTCAAATAGTTTAGTAAATGCTATGGCATAAAACTGTATACAATGTATTTAAAAAATAACTACAATGCAATCATGGTACACATAGTGTATTCATTGTATTATATCATAAAAAAGCTATGTAAAATGTGCTAAAATAGGAATAATGCATGTGACGAGTTAATTTGAGAAAAAACGAATAATGTTTATCCTATTGCCGAAGAATGATATGTCGTCAATTTACTAGTGAATTTGGTACAACTTTTTTTGTTATTACTTGTTATATTACTGTATTGTTATATTATTAACTTACAATTATTTTTATGTTTGTCATCTGTCTTAGTTGGATGTACAGAATATCGCAATCCCTGTCTAGCAACCCTAAGAAAGATATGGTGATTATAATTTGACGGATATCCATATCCAAGAGGTTGCTGGTGATGAAGGAAATGAGCTATTATACTTGACTCAAGACCCACATGAAGAGCATGGGGACGAACATATCACCAATCCCATCGGGTCTACTGGCCAGAAAACTGGTCTAGCTGACGGAGGAGTAAGTAATAAAAATTTAAAACAGGACGGTTCACAACACGAAATGGCAAAAAAGGTGCAAGTACTATATAAAAGTCAACTGAAATTGAGGAAGGATATATCCAAAGTGAAAAGGGATACATACACAATGAAAAGGGATATATCCATAATGAAAATGGATATGTCCACAATGAAAATGGATATATCCACAATGAAAATGGATATATCCACAATCAAAAAGGATTTGTCAACATTCAAAATGGATGTTGCAGTAATTAAAAAATGCTACCATTGTAAAATCGTGTGTATCAGAAATGATGCACATAATGAGCAATTTGGTGGCAGCTATTAATGCAATTCCACAAAATCCACAACACGATGATAAGGATGGCGGCATTACATTAGAAAAAGATAAAAAAAAATGTAAGTTATTTATTTATTATTTGTTCTTTAAGGAAGAAGGATTCAACTAATTGATTACACATGCTCATTATATAATGTTTGATTTCAAATAATAAATAAAACAAGCTTTGCAATGTTAACAACGTATTTCTAATCTCATTAGGATGGTGTGTCATTCCATGGCGAAGAAGAAAAGGGAAAAGAATATGAGGTACATCATGAAACTGATGTTGTTCTACTAAATGAGGGATAGGATAAAAAACATGTAAGCTTTTTATTTATTATTTGTTACTTAAGGAAAGCAGGATTCAAGTAATTAATTACTCATGCTCATAACATAATGTTTGATTTCTTGGAATAAAACAATGCCATAATTTTAAACTGGTATCTGAATTCTAATTAGGATGATGTGTTGATTCATCGGGAAGAAGCAAAAGCAAAAGGACCTGAGGAAGATCATGAAACTAATGTTGTTCTATTTAAGGAGGAACATGAAGGAAAAATACATCAATATCAGCATGAAAAAGACCACAATTATTCCGATTTTGATAATATTGTTGGTATTATATTGGATGCAATAAAGATTTATGAGGTAGAAAGAGAGGAAAAATTGGGTGTTGATGATAATACACATCAGTCGTCTTCATCACTAGATCCAAAAGAAAAATTTGCTATTGAAGATCATGAACACCATAGCGATCAACTCCGCAGAAAACATGAAATGCAGATTGATGAATAGCAGCATAAGAAGCGAGATTCAACAGATACAAGTGTAAATAAAAATGTAAGTTGATTATTTAGATCCATTTTTCAACTAAATGTTTCAAAAGAGTTGAGTACATTGCAAATGATATGATTAGTTAGTGCTATGTTAATACAGCTAATTTGTATTAAATTTTTTGCATTGGTTTGTGACAAATTTTCGAAGGATGAATTGCCGATGTCAACAAACAAATGCATCGAGAAATCTAGAAGGAATGATCATCCTTTCAATATAAGCATTGAGCAATAGCCTAATTTATTGAAGTTAAAAGAATTCAATGCCTGGGTTGACACTGGCATCATAACCAAAAAGACAGCCAGGTAAATTGGTGTACACTCTTGATATTCCGATTGGTGCATAATTTTTTTTTTTTGTGTTTGTGTTGTTGTATATTTCGATTGTTGTATAAGTTTAGTTTATGTTTGTGTTGTTGCAATAAGTACAACCTTTATAGTTTAATATATTATTATTTTTATTTGTTAAGGGACAAATGTAAGGTGTATGCAATAAAATACAGACAGTTGAAGGATGCATTTGATTTTACATGTGAAAGTGTTAGAGAAAAAATATGGTGGTATACATTGGTGTCTCCCGAAAAAGAAATGATAGATTCAGTATGTATACATAATCGAAAAGAATACAATGAATTCGATTTTGATAAGGGCAGACAATGGTCTGTACCCAACAACATAATACACCGTATACACTACTAAACAAACGTCGAATTTGATGCAATATTTCTTTAATTTTTGCAGCACATGGATATAATTTTTTTATTATCTAAGGATGAAGTGCAAGCTCGATGGCAATGTATAAGTTCCCTTCACCATAACAGACTGTATGTTTGATCAAAATGTCCAGTCAATACACGAAAGTTTAACCACAAACCCTGAGGACAAATCATTTCTAACATACAAACATGTGCTGGTTGAATATATACTTAGGAATCACATAAAGCGCAATTGTCCATGGGTCGAGGTTGATGAGATCCTTTTTCCCTATCAATGTTGACAGAGTCCATTGGATTTTGGGAAGGCTAATATTGAAGGAAAGAAAACTTGTCGTGTATGACTCTCTACCTTTACCAACTCTAAAAACATGTGTAGACATCGTGGTGAAAGCATACAGTGTTGTGATTCCAATGTTCTTAGACCTTATTAATTTTTGGACCGAAGTAAAGGACATACCAGATGTATCCAAATTTTCTGGACGTCATCCCATTGCCACCGAGTCTTATGAGAATCTCCTTTGATAAGAAAATAGGTATTTGTGATACATGTTTATAATACATTTACTTCGGAGGCAGTGAAATAGAAATTGAATTGCAATTACTTAACGTTTTTGGCCGTGATTGCGGAGCATATGTAGCAGCATTTCTGAGTATTTAATTGAAGGGAAGTCAATTCCATTAAACTTCGATGCACATAATTATAGAAGGCGCCTTGGACTTTTGCTGTATTTATACGGAACGCATAAGCAAGAAGGACGAATCGATAGTGACGATGGGGGCCACGTAGATAGTAGGAGGAAGATAAGCGAGATATAATAGATACGTGTAATTTTTTTAATTTAAATTAAAGATGTACTACAATTTTTTTATAGATTTATTGAAGTCAAATTAACCCTAGAATGAAATGTTAGGTTGAAAAGTCCATAGAAAATATCAAAATACAATGCATCGCATTTTTTTGAATTCATAGAAAGCCAATACTGCAAAAAATTTGAATACGTTAATTTAGTCAAAATTTGTTTACAATATGCATGATGCATACATTGTATACGATTTTAAGCAATATTCTTCAAATGGATACGATTGTCATTATCTTCTGTAGTTTAGTACTCCCTCCAGTTTTTAATGAGTGACGTTTTAAGTTTGATGATATATTCTTAAAAGAATGATGTTTACGTTGTACACAATATTTTAGTTTAGTTTATCCCATATTTGCTCCACAATGTTTGTGCTCATATTAAATCAACATTATATTCAAGGAAATCAAAGAATTGCAATCTTCAAGTAAGAAAATGAAGAGTTTCTGCAAATAGCTAGCTGTTTAAGAGATAAAACATAAACAGCTAGCTATTTAAGACAAAAAAAAAAGCAATTAGTTGTTTAAATGAAGACAACTAGCTGTTTTAGAGATAAAACATAAACAGCTAGTTGTTTAAGGAAAAAATTTTGGTGAAATTTTTTTGGCAGTAAAACAAGTTCATGGCACCAGAATCTGCATTGGGATAATGAAAACCTTATAATTAAGCCACATAATTATAAAGGAGAGAGAATATTAGTGTGGGAAATAGAGTTTTAGGAAGAGATAAATAAGGACAAATTAGTCATTTACATGGAGTATTTAATAAGTTATTGGTTTTGAAAAAACTGCAAAATGTCATTCATTCAAGAATGGAGGGAGTACTTAAACATTGGTGGAAAATTTTATGGATAAAGCGGTAAAGCCTATCAGTGTTAGGAAACAGTGAATTGTAATCTTGCATGTGCATGTTATACATTGGAAACCATATGTATACATCGGTAGATGTCACTAAATGTATTGCTGCTTCAGAACCGTATAAGGTGCATGCCAGTTAATTGATTATAATGTATTCCATTTATACGCAATCACACCACAGGTTATAGGTAAACAGAATACACTATATTCGGATTTGTCTATTTAATTTAATTTAAATTGTTAAAGGCATGAAGGGCATAGCATTCTATGTTTATGTACTCATGCGCATAAAACGTTGTAAAAATGAATCTGGATAATAATGATACAACTAACATTGCGTTGATTCAAAAAAAATGAAATAACACAGTACCATCTTCTTAATCAAATAATGAAATGAACCCCATTGTGTAATAACAATGCATGGACATCACAGGTGTAACAACTATAGAAACGATGTCAGAAAACGTATTCGACGATAACTTCATCATTCCTTATCAACACGAGAATATACTTGACCAGAAAGTGATACAGGCCGATAACAAAGTAGTTAGCCATACCCAGTAAAGGAGTATAGCCAACCGACCACATCCGTCTATACTCCGTGCACCACATCTGCACAATATTTTACACGTACGGTTTGCGAGGGGAAACAACAAATATGTTTTTAAATAAATAAGATATTTTAATTTAACGGTTGTAATTTAAACATAAAATTGCATGGATCAAGGGACTTACTGCTGATGCATTTGGACTCAGGAATCTTGCGAAATATGGGTCGCGTGGGCTGTAAAACGAGCTGCGAGGCATGGCACTCAATTAGCCCCTGCTTATCAAAACAAGGTTGATGGATGGGGGGTAAAAATAAAACTTGTAGTCGTAGTTAGAACGTAATATATAGCAATGAAAAGCTACATCAATTCCCATGTAAATTCAACAAAAAAGGAACTGCTATCACTAAAAGTTGAGTAGCCTTTTTGGAGGCACACAATAGGGATGCATCTCTAAATTGCAAGCGTTAATAAATTTTTTTCAACCAAAATGGGTTGTTTTTTTTCCTTTATCTATTTAACTGCATATATAGTTTCGAAAATTTGTTGATATTGAATATAGAGTATTTGATGACCGCATTACTGTATATAACTAATTAATCAATGAGCATTACATTATAAATAATGTTGTTGACAATTAAATTTAATGCATTCGATTCGAGCTAAATCATACGTTACATTCACTACACAAGATTATGAATATAGCGTGTTGACATTAACCGAATAAACTTAATACATATTAATAAAACAAGTGGGTACATTAGATAAATAAATTTCCTATTAAAGATAACCGCATCAAATCCAAAGAGATGATAAAAAATAATAATAAAAAACAAGATTAATAAAATGTAATAAAGATAGAGGAGAAAAAATTGTTCACATTACATTCATAGATATAAACTAATTATTTAAATTGAAAGAGACCTTCATGTGGTGGAAGTTCCCCTCCTTGTAGTAGAAGCGGAATTCTAGCTCATCGCCTTTATGAATTTTCTCCTGAAAAACAAATCGTGTCCAATTTGTATCTAGTATGCCCTTGTCTATATCACCAGTTCCCCAATTAAAGTATGGCTTATACTTTATCTTGTACCATAAAGCATATGTTGGGCCTCTAACTCTAACGTGTCATTCCTCCCTACCAAGAACATTCACAACTATGTGTTTGGGCAAGGTTTGCATATGACAATCAGAAGCAAAACGAAACCATAAAAGTTAAAACAATCAGAGCCAGGCAATATCAAATGGACACTGTAATGATATTGTTTTTGCTAACCATTCTCTTGATCCAATCACTATTATCCATCGCTACAGTAAAGGCCCTTAACTCTTCATCTTCCTCGGCCTCGTAATTATCCACATCGAAGAAGTCAGTGTCCGAATCTGCTAAAAGCAATTGAACAAGAATATGTTACAGGTATAATAATGATAATAATTAAAAAATCGAAACAAATGTACAAATATTACTACCTATTCAACCGACATACCAGTGATGAAGTCATAATTTTGAATACGATTCAACTCCAGATCTGGTGATCCCAAATCATCATATAGTGGTTCCATATCGCTCTCGTCGGAGGACACTTCAATCACTTTCGGGGACTGTACATTTATAATCATCCAAACAAATCGTTATGATGTTATATTAATCATTGATATGAAAATAACTCTTACAATAATCAAGGAAAGAACCCATGAGGAATACAAACAACAATACTCATTTTTTGCTACCCGATAATCAACAGTAGGTGGTGAGTATGAGCTAGATGAACTCGCCATTTAGGGATCTTTTGTCAACTAGTACTGTTCAGAGAGATAACAATCACGTACCGATATATTTTTTTCCTCTGAAAATTTACACTATTGAATAAAATTTCAACAGACTCTAGGGTTAAGTGTTAATTTATATGGCTTGTCAATGGACCCTTCACTTATCCACACAAAATTTAATTGTATTAGATACAGTCCAACCACCTCCCATTAAATACAAAAGACCAGATAAATCCAGTCTATTTATTATGGTATAAGTTTATACATTATATTACATTAAGTTTCAAATATTAATACAATATATCACTAGGAAAAATTTTACCTGAAATATTCAAGAAAAGCTTTAGAAAAATTTAAAAAAAATTAAATTATTAAATATATTTAAAATTATAAAATATGACTCAAATGGATACATTTTTTTGGCAAACAAATGCACATTAAAGTTGAACACATTGCAAGAGATCACTACATTAGCAAATATAACCAATTTATTATATACTCACGTATTACTTTGTATATACTAAGTTAAGAACTGATTATGATCAATTGACGATGAAAATATTTTCTCTGTTGTATTCGATTTGAATTTAAGAATACATTTTATTCCCTGACAACAAAATTAAATACACTTGTAGACGTAAACACGTTTATATACCTAATGGGATATCTGTCGACATTCTAGTCAATTAATGGAACATATTAATACAATATATTTAGATTGTAGGTAACCACATTATATTTATTTTTTCCCAAACATATGATTGAAAAGAGTTTGCAAAATTTAAATAAAAAAATAAAGATTATAAAAAATCTAATATTTTACCAAAACTGATACAGTTATGTGTTATTTGGTAGACTGAATATACAATATTATTATTTTGTTGAAATTGAACATGTTGTATTTGATGAATGCATTGGTAAATATATCAAATTTATTATATATTAATATAATACATTTTACACTATCGGGAATCAATTTTCCAATGATATATCCCATCAAACTGTTACATTATTTACTTTACCTCATCGTCCAAGGGTATTTGGGCATGACAGCAGATGTCATCATAGAGTTAACGAACCACTGCAGTCTAAATCTTGACGGACATTATTTACTTGCATTGAGTTAGAGGTCGGAGTGAAATGCGAACTGGACAGTGTGTTCGAAGCTGCCTGGGCAAGAGGCGACGTATTGGTGTTCAGGTTATGTCCACTAGATTGGGTACTTCAATCTAGGTTCCTTGTAGCCCTCGGTCGCCGGATAGTTTGGCCCACAGATCTTAATTGATTTGTCTTGGCCGCCCTCAGGAGGATCCAGGACATGTATATGGCTGCCATCGTTGAAGTTGTTGTTGTTGCCAACACCGAAATCATTGTGATGTGGGCTAGACTCTGAAGCTGTTTGTGGAAAAACTTTACTGGACATTTCTGCTCTCAGCTGCCTTAGGCGATGTAGAAACATCTCATGTTTGTTACGCTGCAATGCCTGATCAGCCGCTTCATGGAAGATTATCTCAAGTTCTTTGAACTTCGGATGCTGGGCAGAAAGTTATGGGTACCAACCGTGAGGGAAAATACTCGTATGTGCCCTTTGTATGTCCTTTCTCTATCTGGCAAACAAGTACCTTTCATTAACATGGCTGATGGACTTGTAATCTAATATTTTCATGATGCGGCAGCATATAATGCTGCTTGATTGGAAGCTATTGGATGTGCATAAAAAGTGTTGTCCATCTTCAATGTATTCAACGTCGTACACAAAATGCCTATGGTACCAATTATTGACCAGGCATCTCACTTGGATTTTAAACATTTTCAGTTTGGAAACATCATTCAAATTATGCATTGTACGATCTGGAGTGTCAACAATATGGCAGTACACCATTCTCTTAATTTGATTTTAAACTTTGTGAAACATCTCGTGAGTGAAGACTTGCTGGAATTTCTTCTCCCATTGAAAATGAAAATGGCACTTGGAGACTTTATTCTTTGATTTATACTCTGCCAAACACTCCTTATCTATCTTGTCCCGGATGGCAAGCTCGTACTACTCAACAAACTATTTAAGCGTGCTCGTAGGTCGTATGAACCCATCGAAGTATGCATGCATACCCTCACTTCGTTGGGTAAACAGCATACCTGAAAAACCACCAAAGCGAGGTATTAAACATGCATTTAGGCATTACATACCTGCCCAAAATGAATCGTTGGGATACACAGGAACCCAAAACTCCCTTTTCTCGTACAGCTTCACTAGCCATTGGTTACCTTTGAGGTCGTATTTTGTTAAGAAAGCTTGTCAATTTTCCTCGAAAAACTCTACTGTTAAGCTATCATAAACCAGACCCTTGAAATCATTTCGAGCATTATTGAATTCTGCAATGTGTTTAAACTTCTCAGGCATTTTGGCAAGGATATGCCATATACAAAATCTGTGTCTGGTATTAGGCATAACTTCCCTAATTGCCTTTTTAATTCCTTCACGTTGGTCCGTCAATATGCAATCGGGATGAATATCACCCATCGCATATAGCCACATCTTAAACAACCACTTGAATGTGTTCGCATCTTCATGGGTAACCAGAGCACAACCCATTAGAATTGATTGGGCATGGTGGTTGACATTGACTACAGTTGCAAAAGGAAGCTTGTACTTGTTGACCAGGTATGTTGTGTTAATGCTAGTTACATCGTGAAAATCCTTGTACGCTGCTTTACATCTAGGATACACCCACAAAACATTGGCCAGCCTGAATTCCTCATCCAAATCAATTGAGTCGAAAAATTTCGGATCATTGACTTGCATCGTTGCAAAGAGTTTTTCCATGGAATTTGCATCACCCTCATCCTGCAGTAACCTCCTTGTACAATCAATGTCGTTTCGGAAATCCATTGCTAAACAACTCATCTTATCTGTGCCGCTAGCTTCATATTGAACCAGCCTAATACTCTTTGATGGCCTTATTCCAGCAAAATCTTGCATCTCAAGCCTCCTCCTGATGTTATTCATTACAGCCCTATAGGCACTCATCAACCTTGACATATCCGGAAACAATTCCTGATTGTGTGTTGAAACGACCGATGAAACCTCCCATATTCCGTTATCCCTTAAAATAGCATTCACTTTTGCAGGACAATTGAGCTTTTTAGACAAGCCTTGAGCTTGAGGTTTTCTTCCCTTGTCACAACTAAAGGTTACATATTTACGATACTCTTCATTACACTTCGTCGCTGATTTCTTAAAAACACTAAAACCTTTCAGTCTCGAAAACTCTTTGTAAAATTTAAATAAATCATCTACATTTAAAAAATACATTCTCGTACTAGGACCTCCCTCAACGGAGTACTCAAAATGATTCTCACTTTCAGTGCTGCTATCCTCTGCTCGAATTTCCCCATCTAATTCACTATCATCGTTTAACAAACTATCATCTTCATCAATTCCAAATAACTCACCAAATAAATTATGATTTCCTTCAGATGATGATGCAGGATGCTTAGCCATGGAGATGATCAATGGATTTTAGATTTTTGTTCAATGAGGAGATTAATGGTTTACGTTAGTATTGAAGGAAAAAATCATAAATTACAATTTGATGTGATGTGTATTTACAAATTTATCAATGGCGCCCCATGTATGAGTAACTTTATCCAACTCTATGTTCTTCACACTAGCGGCATTTGCAGGACTCTAGGACAGTAGCGCCTAAAAAGTTTTGACTATACAAAAAATAACTTGAGAATCTCAAGAAAATAACCCATCCCTCCAAACTCAATTGCACGGCAAAATAGTGTGTATTGTATTGTTTAACAAAAAAAATCATTGTGTTTATTGTTTTTGTTCAAACTAAATTTAATGAATTCTATTTAAGCTAATTGATTATTATATACTAACTACATTGAATACACTATATTCACTTTGTTCAGAGTTCATTTTTTTAAGTGTTTTGTATTATTTTTTTCCCTGTTCCCACAATCCCTTAAGTTATCCTGGTAAGGATAAAAAGCGAAACAAACCGAAAGCAACTAGGTCATTTTGTATATTATATTTGTTTAACGACGTTAATTTAGGATTTCATAATTTTTAAATTTTAGTTTTATGCTAAACCGAACCGAATTGCCCTTAAATTTTCGTTAGGTCTTCGTTATGTTATCTTGGAATTTTGGTTCGGTTGGGTAAAGTTCTAAAACTTCTATTTATCGGTTACATTTTTCACCGATGAAAGCTGATATAGTGAAAGCAGAATTTAGTTAATTCAATTTCTTTGAGTCAAATGTATTCACTTTGAAGAAATTGAATGCAAAGTATTTACTTTGCTTTTGTACTAAAGATAGAGAATAGGAAATAAGATTTGGTTAATTATTTCTACTAATTGGTCATAACAAGGCAACTCAATCAAATGTTTCAAGATTTATTTTTCATTTAAAATTAAACTATAAAACGATTCATTTTTATAATTTTTTAATTTAAATATTCTAAATATTTATTCAGATTTCGTTACAACTTTTTTTAATTAGAATAATACATGAATTATTTATGACATTTTTGACTTTAATATCTTTTTAGGTGTAAGAAACATATATGAAGATTTATAAATTAGTAAGTGTATACAGTGTAATACATATTAATTAATAAGAAGGTTTATTAATTATTAAGTGTGTATAATTTATACAGTAATTAATGTCTTATATACATTACATAAGTGTATATAATATACAATTTATTAATTAATAAGTGTATACAGTGTGCTATATTTTTTTGTCCAAACTTAATAAACTGTATACAGTATAATATTAACTTTTTTCGAATTTAACAGATTGTATTCACTTTAAATGCTGCATTCTAATATTATTTTCGAATTTTTATTAGATATGACAGTTTGTAATGAAAAAATTTATAGTTTCAATATATTTTAATGGCTTGATGACCTTTTTATGAGTTTAATATGACTTAAAATAAAAATGACTTAAAATTAATTTAAAATGACTTCAAATACTCTACTTTTAAAAAAATTAATTTTTTCCAAAAAAATATTTAAAATACATATTTATATTAATATACTCATTTGAGTTACTTAATTCGAGCCATTTACCGCTTTCCATAACCAATTAATATTCCTATCAGATGCTACATGGATTTGTTTGGTTTCCAGAAATTTCAGATTTTTACTTTCTAATAATAAATGCTTAAATAGGGTTGAGACACATAATACTACGCGAACGCCCTAAACAAAAAAACAGAAAAGCTTTACTCTGTTTTCTGTTACCCCTCTCTCTCTCTCTCTCTCTCTCTCTCTCTCTCTCCGGTTCCAGAAAAACCGAATTCTTCTTTACACGAAATTCTCCAGATCCCAGATTTCAGAATCTTTTTAAAGGTTTTATTTTCCACTTTCTCTTGTTTAATTTCTTTCTTTTCCCTAACAAAAATAGCATTTCTGTTTACATTTTTTTATCAGCTCTTTCTGTTTGGTTGCCGAGAAAGTTGTATTTCTCATATTGTTCGTATTTCCCAGAAATGGAAGGAAAATGAAATTAAATGAAGACGGAAAGTGAAAGAAAAATTACCCTTTAAAGTATTTTGTCATTTAGTTTGAAAAGTTGAATCCTTTAACGGTATTCTTAGGTATAAATCTTGACTAATAGCCATTTATTTTATGAGTTGAACCTTCCAAAAAAAGCTGATATATGTTTATAATTGCAGGGTGAAACAGAGTATAGAGAGAGAGAGAAATGAAGAACTCGGTATCAGAACAGAGCTTTTACATAGAGAGTGAAGAGGAGGATGAAGAGAAGGAACTAAACAGAGGAGAAGAAGATAATGGAAATGAATCAGATTCTGATGATTCTTTGGCTGATAATCATCAACAACACAGTAAACCTGGTTCTTATAATACTTCTTGGCCTCAATCTTACAGGTTTTTTCTCTTTTTTTTTTAGTTTGATTTTGAAGCGCTTTTTTTATAGAATTCTTTTGTGTTTTTACTTTTTACTTTCTATTTCCCCTAAATTTTGGGCATTTTGGTCTTATTTCAGTCAGACCAATTTTTTTTTTAAAGAAAATAAAAGAGTTCAGAGTTTACATTTTTTTTATTTATGTAAAAAAAACACAAATCACGCCATTGCTATATTAAATGGTTAGCATACAATAATGAAAATTTTGGTTGAATTTAGTACTTTTTATATAGTGATGATATGATTCGAGAGATGGATTAATTACGCTTAAGACACGCATATGCGTAGGCCATACGGTAGATTGATTTGATAATGTTGCTCCGAAACTTTCAAATAGATAAATGTTAGTTTTAAATTTGTAAAATTAATCAAGTCAAATAGTTCTATTTGATTGAATTTTTATCCTGTTTGCTGGAAGTTACAAGACTATTTATTCCATATTCGACTTAAATAAGGCTATCTTGACTCAATTTTATAACATCAATCCATTTGGAAGTTTAATGATAACATAGCGTGTTTATTCGAATAAAATTAAAAATATGTTTATTTCTAATTTTAAAATTAAAATGGTAAATATTGGGTTAACTGATTTTCGGACCATTCGTTGATTTTGTTAATTAGAAGAATAATTGAAAATCGATAAAATTATTCATGCTACAAATTTAGGAGGTTAGGCAGCGAGAGTAACCTAGTGCGCCTCATTTGGTGAAAACCGATCATGGTTGGGGCTAAAGCTACAAAACTTTTGTGCGCTATTTCAATGAAAAGGACAATAATTTTATGGTTATCTATCTCAATTATTGGAAGCGGAATTGTCGGGGTCTGTGTATTAAGGGTCACAATTTTTTTTACCGGTGCATAAATGGTACGGAACTTTCGGTATTTCGGTGCACAGTTCACGAAATAATAACTCGACCATCAACTAATAAAAATTCTGGTGTCTAAACTTTTTAATTCTGTATATATTATATTTTGATTTTTTTTCTTCCCTTAATTGGCTGTTTTGATAATTGGATTGAATAGTAAAGAATGTGCAGGACACTTGTACCGAATTAACATAGTAAAATTAGTGGGTCTGTCTATCAACTAACAAAATTTTGAATTTTTAATTCCATATATATATTATATTTTAGCTCTCTTTTCTTTTTTCATCATGCGCCCACTTCTGGCAATCATATACTAAACAATTTAATTTTTGAATAATTATGTAGGCAGTCGATCGATTTATACAGCAGTGTGCCTTCTCCAAGTATAAATTTTCTTGGAACTCCAACACTATCAAGATTAGGAAGTTCATTTCTATCAAGTTCATTAACAAGAAGACACACACCAGAATCACTACCTTCAGTAACAAAACCTCTGATTACAAAGGCAGAAGATGAGCAATTCACTCCTCAACAAAGACGAAGTTCTCATTCTCTTCTTCCTCTAGTTCCTTCAAGAAAACCTTCCATCAGAAAGGACAGTAAACCTTCCCATGAACTTCCCATTTCTCGCCATAGCTCCTTCGCCCAAGCTGTACTTAATGGTAACCTTCTCTTTTTATTCAATTCAATCATCATATTATATGCATATTAATTATTATTAAAATTGAAAATTTTGGTAAAAAAAATTAAATATAATTCACAATGTAGATTTGATTCACTGAAACAATGACATTGGTGTTGTATTCGTAAATTTGGGTTGGGATAATATAAGATTTGTAATTGTCGCTACCATTTATTAAACGTGTGCCTATAGAGGCCACTTACCCCATTTGCATTTCTACGTTTCCAACCCTAATCCTTTCTGTAGGGACCACAAACCCCACCATTTATTTATATTTTTATTTAGGTATAACAATGAATTGACGGGCTTAATTATTTTAGTCATCATAAAACCATATACATAATAATGTTATAGTCACAAAAATATTTTTGTAATTGTAAAATCATCAAAAAGAATTTTATTACTGCCGCCAATAGTAAATTTGGTCAAGTCATAAAATTTGAGTCAAGAAGTCTGATGTGACATTTTATAATTGTTTATAATTGAATTATTAAAGTCAGAAATTCTAGGATCCAGCCAATTTTACTTTGGGTAATATTAATGAAAACTTAATAATTTTACGGTTACAAAAATATTTTTGACTATAACGTTATTATACCTATATTTTTGTGACTACTATATTAACTAATCCATGAATTAACGTTTAACTTTTTGTTTTCCTTACAAGTTTGATTAATTTTCTATTCAATTTTAAAAGTAAACTCCAGTTCAAGATACTACTACAGCCAAAAAGAACATATGGTCATCCTGGGTTCCAGCAAGAATTTCTAGGTTAGATTTCCGTTAGAAACCAAATAAAAATCTGATTGAAAAGAACTGTATAAATCAAGATGTGAATTGTAATAGAATAAAAAAGAATATGGTTTGAATTGAGAATGCAATTAAAAATTTGGGTTTTAATTTAATGTGACGTGTGTATGACAATTATTCCCTTAGGTCCACAGTGGTGTAGCCGCCGTGTGTCTGCTGTGGAATCTTGTATTTTAGTAAACTGTAGAGAGACTAAATGTCTCATCAGCTGAAAAAGATATTACCACCAACCAAACACTGCCTTAAAAATCTGCATAATTTACATGTTATCTGTCTTGTTGTTTTGTCCATTTCTCATTATTTTCCTTTATGGACATAATGTCATTCATGGCTTCTGATCTGGCACCTTTATCTCTTTTAGCACATGCACACATTAAACCTGCATCTTAGAGTTGTCTTATTTTTATTTCTGATCTAAAAATTAGAACAAATTGAACTCTTAACAAATTTTTGACTTTTAATTAAATCATATGTTAATTTTGAGTAAAGAAAGGTTGTAAATTCATTTGCTGTGCATTAATACACGTGATCAAACGGTTCGCAGCATTGGGTGTATGAAATCATTGCTGTAACGAATAGGATTATTTTTTTCATTAAAAAAAAAAAAATGCAGGGATGAATGTGCTATGTGGAGTTGGAATACTATCAACATCATATGCAGCAAAAGAAGGGGGGTGGGTTGGGCTATCAATATTGTTGATATTTGCAATTCTTTCATTTTACACTGGTACTCTTTTACGTGCCTGCCTTGATACCCAACCTGGCCTTGAAACTTACCCTGATATTGGCCAAGCTGCCTTTGGTACCATCGGTCGGATCGCCATTTCAGTATGTCCATTTATTTTTTTAAATAATTTACTTTCTAATTGAATTTTGAATCCAATTTATTAGTAAAATGACTTACATTCTAAATGTTTTGTTTTCTTGATGCAGATAATTTTATATGTGGAGTTATATGTAAGTACAACTGGCTTGTTCTGTCTCATGTATAGTTGTATAGAGAGATTTATGGATAGGGAAGGTAGATGCCAAAATAGGATTATACTTTAATATTATTGGATCTTGTTTTAATTTCTGTCTTTTGCTAATTAAAATTCAAGTGACACACAAAGCCAGCTGCCTGCCTCCCTCACATTCTCTGATCCTATTTGTCTGTAACCAAAATAAGTGACCACTCGTGTTTGCCTCCTACTTGACCCGTGCTGCCAATCAGGGCAAACATAAAATTTTACAGTAGGGGGCAAATTTGATTGAAATTAATATTAAAGGGGTAAATTAGTTGAATCTAATATTAAAGGGGAAACTATCAAAACTAAAAGTTTAAATTTGAAATATACAAAATTTATTGTGGGAAAAAAGTTAATTTTAAAAGAATAAGGGGGGACAATTGCCCTATTTGCTTCAACATATGCCTTTCTCTGTTGCCAATAACGTATCTTTTATAGCCTATGAATCTGGTTTGACTGTTTTGACTAACTCAAGGTTTGTGGCTAAACTCCTTGCACTTGTTCGGTTCTTACTAAATTTAATGACACAAATTAGTTAAAAATAGAGCCTATTCCCTAAATTACGGGCCTCACATTAATACTAAATGATATTCGCTTTTGGCTTTTGAATTTGTACAGTACCCCACTCTATTCAAGTATAATACTATATAGTGGCGACGCTAGGTGGAAAGGAAGGATGGCAATTGCCCCCTCTTATTTTTAAATTTTTTTTTTATTTTACATGTATATATATATATTAAATAAATAATTTTTTTCATTTAAAATTTTATTTTATCCCCCTTATTTTTCTATGAAAATGTTATAAAAGGATCTTGTAATATTTTTGCCCCCTTTATTTTTCAATCCTAACTTCGCCATTAATACTATATTGATATACAACCATGTCAACTTGTTTGATGTTTCTAATATTGGCGTATACTAAAGTATAATTTGTAATTTGGATTTTAACCTCTGATTATTAAACTCACAGTATAAGAAAAATAAAAGTTAGTTTTTATCACAAGAAAAATTATTTTTTGTGATTTATTTTGATTAGTTTAATGTTTTTGATTTGCAGGCATGTTGTGTGGAATATATAATATTGGAGAGTGATAATTTATCATCATTATTCCCAAATGCACATCTAAGTATGGGTGGATTTGAGTTAAATGCTCGCCACTTATTTGCACTACTCACCACTCTTGCTGTTCTTCCCACTGTCTGGCTCCGAGACATGAGCGTGCTTAGTTACATATCCGGTAATTAAATTTATTAATTTGCTTTATTTTCAAATTTCCAATATATATATATATATATATATATATATATATATATATATATATATATATATATATATATATGAAACTTTTCTTTTTAATTTTTTCTTTGGGGGATTGATGCAGCTGGTGGAGTAATAGCATCTGTATTGGTGGTGGCATGCTTATTTTGGGTTGGTTGGGTTGATAAAGTAAACATTCACAGTAGTGGCCAAGTACTCAACTTGGGAACTCTTCCTGTTGCTATTGGTCTCTATGGCTATTGTTACTCAGGACATGCTGTTTTTCCCAACATCTATACCTCTATGGCACAACCTAACAAATTCCCTGCTGTTCTTCTAACTAGGTATTCTTTCGTTTTTTCTATTTTTCTAGGATCAGATTATTTCTTAAACTGATATTAGTTTCTAAATTTATTGAAAATGTTAGATTTTACCCTCTACAAATATACTTGTAGTACATGGCACGTGAACAGTGTTGGATAATCTGACATTTATAATAAATTTAGAAATATTTCATATGATTTTATTGCATACAAGAAATAATCAATTAAACAGTGATCACTTAAGAGAAATTTATATATTATCTCTTTCTTTATTTCATTCAGTTATATTTTTTTGTTCTATTAATTCAGCTTTGGTATATGCACATTGTTGTACGGTGGTGTTGCTTATATGGGATATACAATGTTTGGGGATTCAGTAGAATCTCAATTTACTCTAAACATGCCTAAAGATCTGGTGGCCTCCAAGATTGCTGTATGGACTACGGTATGCTCATTATTCATTACTTTTAATTGTCGCTATTGATTTTTTATTTTTTTCTAATTTTGCATGTCCTGCAAATTGATGCATAAAAAAACTTTTTTTTTTTTTGTACGCAGGTAGTTAATCCTTTTACCAAATATCCTTTTTGAAGAATATTATTGGGAGTAATTATGGTTATATAATAAGTTAATTGGGATATAAAAGGATAATTTTTCCTTAATTAGAAATAAGTATGCATTAACCATATCACCAGTAGCAATGAGTTTAGAGGAATTGATACCATCAAACCATCTCAAGTCTCACATTTATGCGATCTGCATTAGAACTGCACTGGTCTTCTCTACTCTGCTCGTCGGTCTCTCTGTTCCTTTTTTCGGTTAGTCTCTTTCTATTTGTATTTTTTTTTTAACTATTCGTTCTGCTTAATTTCATGGAGAGAATCAGTGTTCGAGGATTACAATTACTTAACAATAGATATTGAGGACCTGACCCGTATATTCTATATTTTTTTTACTCAAATCCGATCTGGTTCATTAATAATATGATCCATTTGGATCAATCTGTTTATAAAAATATTTATGGCTTAATATTATATATGTATAATTTTTTTTTTCAAATAATTTTTTTAAAAAAGATTAATAAAACTAATGTCATAAAATTTGATCCATTTATAACTTGATCCGTTTAATAATGACCGTTTAGGTGATAATCCAATATATTCTAATTCAATTTATTCATGACCCATAAAATTTTGATTATTTTATAACTCGATTTTATTCATTTGCCCCAATATGAACTTAAGGGTTAGTTGTATTATGACGTTTAATTTCCATTCTCATAACTGTCTTGATATAGAAACATGTCAATTTGTTTTCAAAAATTGTGTAATATATGTGTTTTTTTTTCTTCTGATCAGGTCTGGTGATGTCATTGATCGGATCTTTACTTACGATGCTTGTGGTAACTTTTGATATTTTGATTTTGTTGAATTTAAGAAAAAATATATAATTTAATTTCTATTTATTACTTGTATTATATTAACAATTTAATTAATTTGGCAGACGTTGATACTTCCTTGTGCTTGTTTCCTGAGCATATTGAGGAGTAAAGTAACTCGATTTCAGGTTTTGCTGCCTTCTCTTTTCTGTTATAATAATAATAATAAAGTACAGATTTCAATTCATAGAATAACAAATTAATAATAGTTTATTTGTTTATATATTTTTGTAGTGTATATTTTGCATAATAATAATCGGGATAGGCGTCGTGTCAGCAGCGGTTGGATCATACTCGGCCATCACCCAAATTATTCGGAGCTTGCGCGGCTGAATTAATTTTGTTGATTTTGAATTACATTTCCATTAGTTTATTTTCTTATTACTCTTCCTTTTCAATTTTCAGACTTTTTGAAAAAAGGAAAAAGTGTATTTTGTTTCTTTTCCATGCATATTTGCAATTTTGGTAAAATAGTATTCTTCACTAAGCTAGTGTGGACCTTAAAACATTAAAATATTGAATAATTAGCTCCAGCTTAAATTTTAATAAATTACAGGAGATATTTTAGTAAACCGATATTAATCATTCCTTAATTTGTGAGTGCGCGGAAAGAGTCCAAATTCTTTCTTTGTATATGTTATATTTTTCAATTTTTATTTATATCTTTTCATTGATAAATTATTTAAAGGTAATTATTTATACTTCAACCAATCTAAGAGTCTATCAAAATTTTCAAATGATTAGAGTTAAATTCTCAGTCACTCATCCCAAATCAAACAAAAATTTAAAAATAGGGCAAATAAAAAAAGTTGCATAATGAAAAAAAAAAGTTCTCAAAAGTGATATTTTTTAAGTGATACGAAGGAAATATTTTCTTCGCTTGAGTTGTGCTGAACAAATTGCAATGCTAACAAGTAACAACATTTAAGGGGTGAGCAAGATTTGGATATAACAAACTAACTGAACAAATCTATCTAATGCAATTATTTGGTCGAGTTAGTTTTGTTATAAAATCAATTCATCTTATCTTAGGACTTAAGTTTTGCTGAGATGGACAAACTTTTTTTAAAAGTATATAAAATTAACAAAACAAAAATTAGCTTCCAATGCATAACTTGTAGTTGAGTAGATCCGTAAGTGCAAAGATGCACGATCAATAAAAGACAACTATCAAAACTTTAGGCTGGCCAGTAATCAATATAAAATGTAAAAAATTTAAAATAACTTAAAGATTTAAAATAATTTAATGTTCAGTACTCAATAAAAAATGTAAAAAATTTTAAATTAAAATTTTTTAAATAACATTTTCATAATTGGATATTATGTTTTTACTGTAAAAAATAAAATAAAATAAAATAAAGGCCCAATATATAAGGAAACACTCCAACTTGGCATCATTTTTTTACTTAGATACATGAACTCAGTTAATGACCTGATAAACCTTTAAAATATAAAAATATACTAAGAAAACAACCGACGGAATCGATTTTTCGGTTAATCTAAATTTTAGTTTTTGCTCACCACTATTAGTTAAGCATACTAAATTAAATACTCCGCAAGTAAGAAAGCTAAGGGAGAGATACAAATTACTTGAGGATATAGCCATTCTGGCTTGTTCTTTCACTACAAAAAAAATTCATTTTACTGATGAATTTTTACCGACGAAATTGTGATTTTATCGACGAAAAATGACCTTACTGATGGTTTTTTTATTATTTTACCGACAATATAAATTAAAGATATATTAATTAATAATTTTAATATATAAAAAAAATAATTTATACAAAAAGTTGTCTAAAACTTGTACAAATATTGTATAAATTACAATGCCAAAAACATAAAACTCAATACTAAATACTCTTAGAACATTCTTAAAAACAATGAAAATTTCAAATTATTAAACCTATCCTATGCTTGCAACCACCGCGTTAATCAACCTTCAATGTAAAATTTGAAACTGGAATGATAATCAACTGCAGAATATCTTGTCTAGGTTAATCTGCTTCAAGTTTTGGTATATCTTGCTTAGGTTAATCTTGCCCAAGTTAATCTGCCCATGATGGACAACTAAAGGTCAGTTGACACTTATTATACTCCACAAGTTATCTGAATTTAGACTAACAAACAAATATCTTATTGCACTTGCAAAAACAAACAGGCAGTAATCAAGTTTTCTAGAAAGTAGTTGAATATGTGAAAATTAGAAAAGGCTTGCTCCGAGATCTAATTCTAAACTGGGCATCCAGGGTGCTTAAGCAAGCACATAAACACAAGAGAAGAAATAAGATAAAACAAAATCAAGACTACCCCAAATGGTACAAATAACTTTAAACTCGTGGTGAGCATTGTCCTAAAAATGAAAACCTATATTTAGCTAAGGGAAAACGCAACAATTAGAGTTCAATTACCTGTACTCTTGAATGCTCGAATTGTTCTACCAGTAATTGCCCCTGTAAAGAGTAAAAATTCTGTTAAACAAAATTCTTGAAATGAAAAATTACATAGGAGTAATGGAAATATGCTCCTCTTTTGCTTCATGTGATGAAGCTTCTCATAAAGATGATGAAGGAAAGAAATCAGAAAAGGACACAGCTATTGACACAAGTACACAGCCTACCTTAAAAAGTGAAGCATAGATGATGGAGAGCAATGGAGAAAAAATTTCATAAAGATTAAAAGCTTTGGCATCTGAGATCATACTTCAGAAAATCAAGACCAAAAATCTAAACTGACGCATGCCAGAAGCTATTCCAACAATCATAATGCCCAGATTATAAGAACATAAAAACTAAAAACCTTAAAAGAAGTAGAATCAGTACATATTGAACTTGAAATTGATTACTGTAAATCAATTGAAAAAAAAGAACATATCTGAAAGAAAAAAAATAGGGAAAGAAGATTGGTATGATAATAGCTTGGTTAGAATAACTCTGAATAGAAGATTCCACACCTCTGAGCACAATATATATGCAAAAACAATTAAGTGATGGCCATTATACCAAGGACACAAAATTTGACCATTGTAGGTTGTAATGACCCAAATACAAGTCCAGTAACTCAAAAACTAATGGCCTTTATTTATTTTAGTTGCTTATTTTTATGGGAGCTGTAGAACTTTCATAAACTATATCCAATTTCAGTTACCTATTCCCTACATGTTATGCATGGGGAAATTTGAATGATGTGCTGCTGAACCTTTCTGATGTGATTATTGCTAACTAGGTCATGGAACACTGAAAAATTCAAATAAAATATCTGAATACCTTAGGTAGGAATGGCATCTCTGTACGAAACTTGAGTTTATAAACAAATAAAGGCTTTGTATATAGTATTCTGACTAGTTGTGCTTTCAGATAAGTTTTCATCCATGTAATATCCATGATTTCAAGACAAAAGGGTCATATGCAACAATTCCATTTGTCCATGTTAAAACTAATCTATGATTGTCAGAAAATTAAAAATGATGGTGAGATTTTCCAAGTAGAAGTATTCTTTTTCCTTTGAAATCAAAAGAATGATGAAAACACCAAGAGAAAAGTGAATGGAAAAATAAAGGAACTTACTAGATGCTTGTCACTGACCAATTTCTCTTATCCTACAAGTGTGATATCCAAAACAAACTAGTTCACCACCAAAACTAAAATATACAAATTGTATACATCCAAAGAAAATTAGAAAGTAAGATAACCTACAACCAAATTGTAAATAGATACCAGCATTACCAATCAAAGAAAGGTACTAAAGTAAAAGCATAATTCCTCATTAAAGAATTACAGTTCTTACAGAACTAAGGAACTATAAATAAGTCAAATGAGGCATAAGTAAAGAGAGATAGAAAAGCTTAAGACCTCATGACCAGATGCATGGTACCAAAACTTAAATACATCATCTCAAGAACCTCTAATGAATAGATTTTTAAAATCAAACCACAAAATTAAAACAAATTTTAAGTAACTGCAGTACTGAAGACACCAACAAGCACTCTGTAGTGTTGGATAGTCCTAAAAGAACTCCCTGTAATTGAAGTTTTGCTTACTGAAGTCTTAAAGGATTATGCTTACATATCCTCTAATCAAATGAATTTTCTCAGATATTTATTGATGAAATCAAGTTTGTCGGTTACACAATTATCGAGTTTATTAATAATTTTATATTGTATCTGAGAGTTAAACAAATAACTCACATCATGGTGCAGACCAATATCTTGATGGTTGGACTAGAGACCAGTCTGAGAGAATGCATCAGCTCCCTACCATCAACAAAGTAAACCATGGTCAATCTACTGAAGCTTTTAATAAACTTGATTCATTTTTCAAACAAACATATGCAATTTGTTTAATTTTAATGTTAATATTAATGTGCAGAGGTAGATTTTTATTTTCTAAAAAATAAAGTAAAAGTATAAAAATTGGTATATGTTTGTATATCGTATTAAAATATAATTTTTTTATTTAAATATTCATAAAACGAAAAAATGTTGTATATATAATTAAAACATATGCATACAACTAAAATATATTAAATATTAAAAAATATAAATCATATTTATATATCGTATTAAAATATAATTTTTTTATTTAAATATTCATAAAATGAAAAATGTTGTATATATAATTAAAACATATGCATACAACTAAAATATATTAAATATTTTCATAAAAAAATTATATATAATAAAAATAACCTTTAAAATAAATCTGCATTTATGTTACCGACAAATATTCCATCGGTAGATAAACTAAAATGTTTGACATCCTTACTGACATATATTTCCATCGCTATACCGTCGCTACAAAATGACGCCATTATTTCCCGCCAATTTTACCAACCATTTTTATGTTCCGTCGTTAAAATTGTCGGCATTTCGCAATTTTTTAATTTTTACCGACACATATGTTTTTCCGTTGCTAATCTATCGGTAATATCTCATTTTACCGATGGATTTTGTATTCGTCGGTAAATTCCATTTTTTTGTAGTGTTTGTTGATGTCGGTGATATATGACCCATTCAAGAACCTCCAGAATAGTTCATATGCTTTCAAAGTAGTTTGGAATGCAGGGTGTAATTTCCACTTCACCTATTTGACCAGAGTATTCTTTAAGGTTATGGAATTACACCCAACCAGTTAAATCCAAACGAGTGGAGGATAATCACCTGCTTCAAGGTTCTATATAGGTCACTCAACCTTGCTCCTTCACTTGAGTTATTCTCTTATTTTTTTTTCTACTTATCTAGTTAAGAGGATGAGATGGGATATTATTTTATCATGAGAAATAAAAAGAGACTTTTTATACTTCCTTCTTTAGTAAAGGGTTTCAGAGATAATTTTTTTCTAATTGGGTAAAAGGGAGGTTTTAGTGTAAGTCTGCACCGATCACCCTCTTTTGAAGGACCCGAATTTTAGATTTGAGCTGTTCAAGTTTGATATAGAGAAATTGATGAAATATATCAAAGACCATAAAACAATTTGACCAATTTAGAGACTCTATTAGCCTCTTTTGACGAGCCTATTGAACGTGAGCCTTTAGGACTTCATATCATGGTTCATGTATAACTGTCTATGTTATTTAGATTTTTTATTCTTCCACATGTTATGCTAACTTGTCGCTTCTCTTTCTTGTCTTCCTCTTTTTTTATAGCTCCAATGGATCCTGAGATAAAAAAGTAGATTACCGAACTGGCAAATAAGGCCCAACAATTATGGAAGAAAATAAAATCCTATAGGGGCAAGGATTGGATTGCCCATCCTGCTAGAGTAAGAAGATTAGTCTTGAGGGATGAAACATGTAAAGAGGTGGAAGTGGTTCATGCTCAAGCAACTATCACTTTAGTCTTTGCTCTATCAGATCAAGTAGGGGGTGAGGCTCCTTTTGAACAGACTATGTCGGAAGGACCATCTGTTGTGGCCATTATGCCTTTTTCTGAGATAAAATCACTCCCTCTTAAAGAGGCATTATCTTAGAAGTTTGGCTAAGGATATTCTATTTGTAACCCTCAAGTGTTGGATTATCAAAGTAGGGGCATCATGTCTGAGAAGAACATTAATGACATAGGTTCGGTTACTTAACTGGGCAGAGAGCTAGCTGAAATCAACCTCAAAGACTATCACATAAGTGCTTGTGTAGTTAAGTGTTAGAAGAATTTTCTAAGTGTTTAAAGTTCTTACCTTTCCTTTTAAATAGGTCATTCAGAGGGCTATATGCCTTTGTAGTGAGAACTTGGCTTGGAATAAGAAGTTGGCAATAAAGAGTCGATCAAAACAAAAATTAAAAGAAGACTTGGAGGCTGCTAAGACTGAACATGCCTCTCAGCTTCAGTCTATTCAATCAAAGTTGTCTTCCTATATAGCTCAACTTTATGATCGAGTCAAAGAGTTTTAAAGGAAGGTAGTATTGGTGGAGTCAATCAATCAGTAGTTCCAGGGGAGATTGGACTTTATCCATCAAACCCATCAGAATGAGTTGGTTGATAAAAAAGACTAGCTGATAGTGAAGCTAAGGGACCTCTAAAGAAACCTTATAACTCATTTATACTTGGAGTGTAAGAGGCACTTTCCTTTTTAAGATTTCTATTTTTTGGAGGATCCTACTAGTTTACCTGATCCACCTACTGAGAGTGAGGACAAGGAGAATCTTGCTGAGGTTACTAACCAGCTCGGGGAAGACAAGGAGTTTGATAAAATTTCTCTTTTTTCTTTATACTTTATTTGTTTTTTTACTATACCTTTTAAAGTTTCAATCAATGAAATGAGTTTTTTTCTATCTAGTTGCTCGTATTATTTTGGTTAGGCATAATATTGTTCGAGTAATAATTTTAGAGGTGAAATATTTTTAAGTGTTTGTTCTATAGGTTTAGAAAAATTTTAACTTAGAATATATGACAAAAACCTTAACTTGGGAAAACAAGATAGATGCTTGTATGTGCCTTTGGTCGAGTTGATTGGAATACAAAACTTAAAGCAAATCATTAAAATTAAAATATAAGTTAATTTGATTAGAATTAGGGATTATGATTTAACTTTGAGAAAAATGATTATGATAAATGTAAGGCCCCAACATATACCCTAGTGGTAATCGGTTATGTTTAGGATGAATTCGGTAGATAATATAAAGAGATAAGTATTGGAAATGTAGGAAAGGACCAAGAGGGAATTAACTCAAAAGTCAAGGGCATTATGATAAATTGATTAGGTGACATGCACATGCATAAACATAATTAGAGAGACATAAAGCATGGATTAAATTAAAATGATCAAGAAGATTGAGGAGGTAATTGAAGAATTAAAAAAAAAGGAGGGAGTAAGGTGTAATTTTTCTAAGACCAACCAAATGGGCCAAAGAAGTTATAACTTGTGTATCTTTGGAAACCTCAAGAAAATCTCAAGGTAATTAAGGAGAAAAGTTATAACTTCTATCCTAAGGTTCACTTGACCTAGAAGGACTGTTTTACTTATAAGTTGAGTTATAAAGCTTAAAATTGGGTAATTCTAGTTGAAACAGAAACTAACACACATAGACCTAAATTTCTTATGAAGAAGTAGAAAATTGATTCTACCCCTAAGAATATTAAAAACTAGCTTGAAATGTAACACTATCTGTTACTCTATCATTGGGAACAATCCACACTATCAGTAAATCGTCAGTAACTTTAATGAATAAATTATTGAGTTAATTTAGTATAAATAGCGACGAATTTTTTTCGTCGGTAATGTTGTCGCAAATATATTTAGTATAAATAATGATACAATTAAAATGACAACGACGGATTTTTTCGTCGGTAATTTGTAGGTAACATAAAATCTTTCTTTTTTATATTTTTATAATTTTTTGCAAGAATTATACATTTACTGTTTGCAAATTCCAATTTAAACACAATAGATTCAATACAAATAGTCTAAAATTTAAAATAAAGATATATATTAATTAATAATTTTAATATATAACAGAAATAATATATACATCATAACTGCGGTGTAAATATATTTGTATTGTGCACAATATTTTGCAGATATAGAAAAAATTATCTAAAATAGTCTAACTGTTATGCAAACAATACCAATATCGGTATTGTGCACAAATTTTTGCAATGCTATACAAAAAATTATCTAAAACAGCCTATGTAAATTCACAAGCACTAGCTAGGATGTATCGTGGCTATCCATAATGGTAAAAGGGTCTGTGGTGGGCTGTTGATCCTCATTTGCTAATTCTTCATATACTTTACTTGTTAAAACTAGTAGTAATTTGTCAGCCAAATTTTCTATCAATTTGTCTATGGGGACATAAATCATTCTAGGCATATATGCGTTAACTACCTCTTGCACAATATTTTGTATGTCTTGTGCTTTTGTATGTTGTGCATGCAACGGTGAACCTGACTGTGCACTTGACCCATGTGGCCATTAGTTTTGATGCTAGTGAATTGCATAGTAGACTCCATTCCTTATTCTATGCAAACTAGTTATCCATCACAATAAAATGTCACATACATTGCACAGATGATACAAATGCATATTTATCTTTTACAAAAATAAAAAAATATGCTATTTTATTCCTCATGTTTTCCCCTATGCAAAGTTGCAAGAGATTTGTGCCAGTACTAATGGCAGTATAGATCAAATTTATGGTGCTCAAACAACACATACATATCCTCAAAAAAGTAAAACATTCAAAGTAAACAAAATAGAGTCATAAAGAGAGGAGTAAAAAACAAGAACAATCAATAAAAAGACCAGAAACAACTCAAACTCAAACTTTAACCTAAGACATAATAAAGCAAAGGGATGTCATGTATTTAACACCAATATAGCAGCTTAAAATTTTACTGTACAGAGAAATGCAGGTGTTTCCTTCTAGTAATTTAGGGGTCTTATGTTCACAAGGCTCATAAGATCATTATTCACCATTACAGAAACAATTTAAAAGAAGAAATTGTAATGAGCAAAATAAGGTTATGATTGAGAAGAAGGAGAAGAAAGGAGGATGAGAGAGAGAAGAATTGATTATACTAATGAAAGAGTGTTGTCTTGGGTACTTGGTTAAAATAAATTATACTAACATTAAGACATACAATCAATGGCTAAAGAATAGGGATGATTGAATATTTAGAGAGATACAATCAACCTAAAACCCAAATTAATGGAGCAATTTTCAGTTACGTTTCAATGTAATCATTTTCTTTTAATTACATTTTATTACTTCAAAAACTTGTAGTGAAAGAAACTTTATTATCTTGTTCTTACGTCTAAATCATCATCCACTATTGCTCTCACCCTTTTCCTTTATTCTTGAATTCTGAGATTCTTTTTATAATATGATTGATTTCAGAACACCAAAGAAATTAACACAGATTCAAAAGAGCCAACAGCAAGCTCATCAAAATAAAAACAGAGACAACACTGATCTTTATTTTATCATTATTACAACAACAATATAAAATTAACAAATCCCATTTAAAATCATACTTATGCACTAAACATCACTAATTTTTTCAATCTCTATACCAGATAAATCAACATCCCCACATATAGTCTTTGATAACATTAGAGAAAACCTATATTCCAAAGAAGGATAGCAATCAGATAGTAGATGAGATTCAATTTTGACAAACAATACTTGAACAAGTTTATTGTACACAGATGTGCAAATGCATGCATGTATATTACTAGAAATAACAGTAGAAATACACACCTTGAATCTATATACATCCTTTGATGAGCTCAGTCAATAATACTCCCTTTATCTTTGGCTTTCTAGAGTTGGTTCCAAATGCACAATCAGCAGGCTATGCAGTAGTTTCTTACTTGACTGGTACAGTTTCTTACATTTGTAAAATAATAATAATAATAATATTGAGTTTAGTATGGAAAAGGATCAAATAAACCACTTACAGCTCTAATATCATGTAATTATAATTAATTCAAATTAGAGTAATACAATCAAACTAACTAGAACAATATTGCCATAACAAAGGAATCATATTAAGCATCTGAATTCAAAGAAATCCCTTTTCCAGGTTAATTCAAGAGGAGGGCATAAATGAAAGTATTCTTTTTCTGAAAGGATTCACACTTCAAAGATATAGTCTAATTCTCCAATCAAAGTGAAACATGGAAGTGTAATTAGTAAATGAAGATACAACCAAGTAAATGAGAAATTATTCTTCTAGATAACCAAAACCTATAGCAATGAATTGTATTTTTCTGCTCAAGGCAATTAGGGCAATACGTCTATACCTGATTATATTATAGAAAAATGAGTCACTAGTGTTATAGATAGTTTATTTCTTTAGATGATTGTAACTTCATGCTAGCACCAGGCTAAGTAATTACATTACAATTTGATCTTGAAACTAGTAACTTTCTATTTTTGCCTAATTAATTCTATGTAGCCTTCGTGGGTAAGAGGCGAGTTCAATCATATTGGAAATTAAGTTAAAGTGGTTGACACCTTCAATGCCACATGATAACTGCAGAATTGAAATAGAGATATTGCAAATTAAGATGTAATGAAATATGACCAGAAGATGAAGAACATAAAGTACAAAAATATAATAAAGAAACACATCTTTAAAAAAGAAAGGCTATGATATTGACATAAAGTTTATCACCACCATATATACATAACCATATAATGATTTCTTTTTCTTTAATGTTAACCATTTATTTGTGGTGCTCTCCATAACCGGTTTTGATCATATCTACTAGTTTAGTTAAATTATAGTTTCTGTAGGTGACGACTAATGCTAATTAGAAACATAATAGTAAAATTCGTAGGTGACGAATAACTCCACATAAGAAGACAAAAAAATAAATAAATTGAAATGAGAGAATAATAAATAAATTAATTAATTAAAAAAAGAAACTCTATAGTTTTTCATGACCACTGCTCAGAGATGAGATTAAACTCTATAGAAAAAAAGCATATGAAATTCAATTACAGCAACATAAAATTAACAAATCTTATTTAAATTCATACTTCGCATGGAATATCACTAATTTTTTCAATTTGTATAAAAGTGAATCTTATTTGTCATTTGTGGTTTATAGTCTTCTACTTAGTACAAATGCAGTTGGGACAAGAATTGGAAATATATCTTCAAGCTAGACATTTTTAGACTTCTTGCAAAACTAATGGATTTAACAACTAATAAGTATATGGAAATTGACAAAAAAATTATCTACCTTGAGGACGCTTGCCCTACCAGTATGAAAACATTTTGATAATATCAATTTAGCACAAATAATTAAATCAACTCTCCTTAAAACTTTCTAACTGTTAGCATAAACAAACAGGTACAAGATACTACAATCAATCATACCAATATAGGCTGTAACATTTTTTACCTCAATTTGCTTCAGTTCAACCTCCATGGCTGCTTTCTTGCTGTTCTCCCATGATACAATAGAAGATAGTTTTTCATGAACTTTACTCAATAAAAGACCAGCAAACTCAAATTCTTAAGTTCATCAAGAGTAATCATATGAATGGAAATTAAAACATGGAAGGAATAACATATTGAGCCTCAAGAAATAAAGCAAACTAAATAAATATATAATGAGGAACTTCTTCTTCAAATCTTTTCCAGATGCAATATTATGTAACACTGCAAAACCACGGTTGATTTCATATGCGAGAGCTGAAGCAACCTATAGGAATGGTTCTTCTAAAAGATGAACTTCTGGGATACGAGGTGGGGTTTTATAAATGGTACAGAAGCATGGCTAAAAAAAAATGACTTCAAGTTATATACCATGTAAAATGCCTTGTTCAAAGATAATGCTGGGTTATCCTCCAAAATGCCAGATATTTTAGTACTTATTCATTTTAGTTCTCATTCAAATCAAAGAAATTCACAGAAAGCTTAAGAAAAATATCATGCTATTTTAACACTTCAGCTTTTGCCAAACCAAGGGAATGGTTCGGGGAATAAAAAGAAAGTTAGGGTACAGGCTATGAAAAATTTCACTTACTAGGAACTAGAGTATTCAGTCACTTTAGAACATATAGATGGATAATAGGGGCTAAATTGCCAATGTTATGAAGGATAGGGTTGAAAAAGATTAAAAAAAAAGACTAGGCAGAAATAGTGTACATGATTTGGTTAAAGAAAAAACTAACTAAAATAGGTTGCAAATCGGAAATATTGTCTGATTTTGAAACTAAAATCATGTTGGAACACATTTTTTTTTAGTTATTAGGTTGATCATGCCTTTGCTTTCCTATTTAATTGTTACAACAATGCATCTATCCAAATTATCAAAATAATGTTATTGATGTTGTTTTTTTCTTACGATACGAACTATTTTTATCATAACTTTTGCTACAAGTGTTAGATTGCTTATTATAATATGTTTTCGGAAAGTTCATTTCGAGATGGTCATTTTATACAAGGGTAAAGCCCGTTATACATGGTTTCGAGCACTAAAAATGACGTTTTGGCTTTCGTTTTTTAGTTTTAAGTTTTAGGGGCTTTTTAGGGGTATTTTCGTCTTTTTTTATTTTCAGTCATATAAATTTTTTTGTTTCCCTAGTTTTGGGACAAAATTTGACATTGAATAAAATAGAAGTTACGTTATTACCTTGTTGAACTACCTTGATGAGTACAATAAAGTTAAAAGAAAGAAAAACTACGAAACATCCAGCAATACCAAGACTTATTCTCATATAGTTAAACTATATGACGAGTTAACTGACCTCCCAAGTTCTAGACCACCTTTATAAGTTGACAATCCTCTGCTGGTGTCTGTAATGTTCCTTGAATTTACTCTAGTAATTGTCCGCAACATAAGACATGAAGAATTCAAGAATGGCTAATTATCTATTTTTTATATATAAGCCAGGAATGTATTAAACATAAGCAAGAACATTACAAAATAGGGGATACCAGCAGACGTGTGCAATTAATTCATGCATACTACAACAAACGCCATGTAATCCCTAAAAATAAGGCAAAATAAGATTCACTCTCAAGACTATTTTCAACATCAAGAGAGTAAAAAACACTAGACAACTCATGAAATAACATAAAACAAAACTGCTTTAATATCTCAAAATTAAAAAGTAAAATCAACCAAACTTTTTGTCTTCAAACCCAGGAGAAACCAGAACATCAGCAGAATCATGATTTTATGGTACCAAACTACAAAAAAAAAACCTTGACAGAGCATCTCACGATTTTATGGTACTAAAAAAAACCTTGACAGAGCATTACGATTTTATGGTACCAAACTAACAAAAAAAACATACCCTTGATAGAGCATCATGATTTTATGGTACCAAAAAAAAAATTCCTTGATAGAGCATCATGATTTTATGGTACCAAATTAACCAAAAAAAAATTGACAAAGCATCACGATTTTATAGCACCAAACTAACAAAAATAAAAATAAAAAAACATACCTTGATAGAGCATCAGCATGAGTATCACAATTTTATGGTACCAAACTATCATTTCCATGATCTGATGGGCTAATTGACTGACAAAGCGAAGGAAACACGAAGGAGAATCATAGATAGATTGAACAAGGGAGAGAGAGGGAAATGGAAAAAAAAACAATAGAGCGAATGAGCAAGGGAGATGGATAGAAAACTCCGATGAGATGGCGGTGGTGGTCAAATCACGGTGAAGGGAACCTCACCATCGAAATGGCGAGGAGGGAGAGATGTTCGTGCAGCTGAGAGAGGGTTTGAATGAAAGAGGGAGACTAGGGTTTGAATGGATGACATTGGGATTTTTTTACCCTTAAATTTTTAACCCTATAATTTTTTTATTTATATTAACCATCAAAAATTTTATTAAAAGACTACCGATGGACTTACCGATGACCAAAACCATAGAAAAAACTATAATTCCATTGCCTTAATTTTTTTGTCATTATTTTGTCGCTATATTAGGCGTTAAAATTTTTCTGCATTTTTTATCGACGCAATATAAATCCATCATAAAATCTGTCGGTACATGCTTGTGTTACCGACGAAAATTCCGCTATTACCAAAGAAAATTGCTAAAATTAATTACCAATAGACTAAACCATTGGTAAATAGGTCACTAACAATTGGTGCTAACATTTCCCGCCAAATATACCGACGAATGTTTAATTTTGTCCGTAAAAATTTTGTCGTTTATAAAATTTATTTCTTTTACCTACCCATTTTCAATTTGGTCGATAATTTCTTGATTTTACCTACGGAATATGTGTCTATCGATAAAATCCATCGATAAAATCAATTTTTTTTGTAGTGATAGAGGAACAGCTTTTTAAAAGATACTTTGCCTATAAATTCTTTTTACTATGTCAAAATTTTCTCACAAGTTAAGGTAGTAAGGCTGCCAGGTAAGGAAAACAAACCCAAAATCAACTTGGATGGACCACCCAATTGACTTGGCTAAATCAAAATTCTCTGAACCGAACAGAAGTAAAGAACCCAACAGGTCACTGCCCATTTTTTCCCAAACTTGATTTTTAGGCCCTGGAACATTACCAAAACTTACTCGACCTTCCCTGGACACTTATAAAGCACTTTAAACATAAAAATAAGAGTAACATGTGTCATGAAAGGCATGTAAATCATAATGGAAAATTGAAATATAGTTATAAAATGAACCTAAACATAAGGAAACATAAGTGATAATTGTGAATTATACTATGTTTTTAGTGTGTTTTTATGTTTTTAATTAATTAATTTAGTTGTTTTAGGTTTAAGAAGTTACAAAAGAAAAAAATTCTTCTTTTGGCAAGATAATTCAACTATAAAAAGCATCAAAGCAAGGGAGATTAGTTGATAAGGGAGATTAGTTCATAAGGGTTTCTATTGAAGTCATCAAGAACAAAGTTTTGAGCTTCATGAGTATTCTATCTCTTTACTTTAATTGCTTATTTAGTTTTCATCATGTTTGGTAAGTAGTTTTTCTTTTTTTGCTAGAGCAAACTTGAACCCTTATATTTTTATTGTAATGACTTTATTTTGAGCTTTAATTCAATGCAAGTTTGATTATTTCTTAGTTTTGGACAACTTCTTATCTTTGGTTGTTATTGAATTAATGATCAACTTATTTTAATTAATAGTTGATGATTGATTTATGCATGAGTATTGGTATGTATGTTTTTGGGTTAGTTCATTAGTATTAATGCATGATTATATTTTGAGTTAAGGCATAATTATGTGTTAGTAAGGACAGATTAACACTAAGAAAAGTTAAACCACTGCTTCTGGAGGTGGATAGATATAAGTAAAGTTTTTCTCCATGATTCGGTTGGCTCAATAATGGTGGATTGGTGAGAAATTGCTTGAGTTCTTTTAAAGGTTTCTGGCAATCTTCCCCCAAGTAAAGACATTGCTTTTACTCAATTTTTTAAAGAAGGGCGTGCATCATTTGGCAGAGGATGAAATAAATCTACCTAGCATTATAATTTTTTTCGTTCAATTTTTTGACATCTTTCATATAGGTTGTGTAAAGACTACTGTAATCTCTACTGATACTTGCCATCACATATACCATCTTAAATAACATTCCTAGTACATTTGAAGAGATTAACAAAGAAAACTTTAAATTACTCTATACTGGCTTTTATCCTGTTCTTATACCACATTCTACTAGATATAATAATTACAAAGACCAAAATAAATTACAACTGTACACAAAATTGGACTCTTCCTATCTCTAGTGTTAGCCTTGCTGTAGCAGATCTTGTCTCACTAGAAGAAAATCTAGCTTTAAGTACATACACAGATAAACACCTGTACTAAGCTTACTAGCTTAGTGGGGAACAAAGAAAAATATTTTGGAAATAACCTCTTACTGTAGCTGCCAATAACATACACACACAGGCATAGTATTAGTTAATAAAATCTGAAATCACAATATAAAGTTTCCATAACAACAATACAAAACTTTACTATTAAGTTAAAAGTGTATATTGCAATCAATAACAATCATTAACTAAAGTTAGGTGTGCTATGATGCCCTATATTCCTTCATATTATATAAGTCGAGTGATATTATTGTAGTTACTATGATGTTGTAGCAATATATTATTGAATCTAGGTGATGGGTCAATAGTTTGATTTAGCATTTCGATGCTTACATTTACTTAGTGTCATTAGGTTACCATTTATTTGGTAAAATTTTCAGCAGTATAACGGCTTATAACTTATGCTACCCAAACCTGCAAATGATAAATTTTACACTCCCAAATAGTAATCTCCACCTTCAACACTCCAATTCCATACATGGTACTTCTATTATCAGTCATAACTCATCAATCCAACACGGTGGTCACATCACATATTTCGACACATTTACTAACATTTAAAATTTATTACATGCCATATTCCATACATCAAGTCCAAAATGTAAATACCTAGTTACATCATGTTACATTTATTTATATATGCATCATATATCCAAGAGGTCTTCATATGTACATGCCACTGGTATTCCTTCGCTATCTCTTTCCTCGACCTATCCCTGTGTGCAGTCAAAATAAATCACGCGCTAAGTAACTTTGTTGCTAGTGGTGGATATAACTACACAAAATTTCATCTAACATGAATTTAAGCAAAATTACCATTTTGCCTTTAATATTTATTCTACCTAAATAACTTTTAAAAAAATTTAATCACTTAGTATGTTAAATTACAATTTAATTTCTTCATTTAAATATTTTTTAGAGTTCCCTACATTTTGGAAAAATTACCATTTAGTCCCTAAATCTTTCCTTTGTCACCTTTTATTTTATTTAACTCTAATTTTTCACCTTTTTGTTACCTTTGGCTTTTATTTCATTTTAGATGGTAAATTTCTATTTTAGTCCTTATATTAGCTTATAAGGTGGCAAATTACAATTTAATTCCCAAACTTTTCCTCATTTACAATTTTGCCCTTTTGCATCTATTTCATTAATTTAACTTCTTTAATCACATTTTCAAAGCTAAATTACCATTTTACCCCTATTTTTTTCGTAAATATATTTTTTCCCCTTTTAACCCATTTGCTCCCATTTCCCATCCTTTTCATTATTTTATTACATCTTTAATATCTTTTATGCTATAATTATCTTTTTCTTCCGTTTACTTACAAAATTATGATTTTGCCCTAGCAATAACTGGTGAAAATCCTCAAACCGAATAAACGGGATGAGGACTCCAATGATCCCAATGAACTGGAGGGACCGCACGACACTGGTTGCGATAGCCAAATTCTCTAGTATGTCCATGTCTAAATGTAAATGCACTGGAGGGACCGTGCAACACGGGGTACGATACTAGATTTTTCAGTGTACCATATAATGTGCCGACAAAACCAATTTTAGTATACATACTCATCAAATCTCACTTTACACTACAATATGTTAGTCCTTATGGCTAGCCATTATATCCTAGGGTTCTGGATTATCCACTATTTACTAAAGGTAATGTTCTTTCTATATCACATTATATTTTACATCTTTACTCTTATTTATCTGACTTTGTCATTATTCCTTTGATTTAATTTACACCCACTCACAGTTGCATTGATATATTTCTCATTTTTATGTATAATATCACAAGGAAATAAACCATGTCATTATCCTATCATATACCATTCGACCACTTCATAAAGTTCCACCTACATTATGTTTCCTCCTCCAATCACATGTCATTCATATCTCTATATTCATTTCTAGCATCATTATACTAATGTATACTTGATTTACATTAAAATCATTAAAGTTACCTTACTTCCATCATTATGTATCCTTAGGCATTATTATGTATACTTATTATTTTTTATTTTAGTCACACCCATCATCTTTCTACTTTTCCTTCTCCTTCTCCTTTTCCTCCTCTTCCTCCTCCCCTTCCCCCTTTTCCTCCCCCTCCTCCTTCTTTTCCTCCTCCCCCTCCTCTGTTTCTTCTGTTAGTGTAATCCCTAGCCCCAATGGATTGTAATAAAACACTTTAATTAATTCGGTTTGTGGGATTAGAATAAGACCTCATTTAATCTTGCTAAATTTTATTGTAGATTGAAAATGGCTTCTTCAAACAACAATTTCTCATTGCGATCTATCCTTGAAAAGGACAAATTGAATGGCTCCAATTTCATAGACTAGTCTCGAAACTTAAGAATAGTTCTTAAGCAAGAGAAAAAGTCATATGTTCTGGATGCACCCTTGCCTAAAGAACCTGGCAGGAATGCCTCTGCGGTTCAAAAGGAAACTTTTGAGACCAAGAAGAGTGACTCCAATGATGTGACCTGTTTGATGCTGGCCACTATAATGCCTGACTTGCAAAAGCAATTTATGGACCAAGAGGCTTATGCGATCATGGTGCACCTCAAGGAGATGTTCCAAGAGCAAGCTCGTCACGAGAGGTTCGTGACAACAAAGACCTTAATTTCTTGTAAGATGGCTACGGGTACTCCTGTTAGTATCCATATACTCAAGATGAAAGGGTATCTTAATACTCTTGAGAAGCTTGAGGTACTAGTGCCAAAGGAATTGGCTACTGACTTGATCTTAGGTTCATTGACTGATGATTATGATCCATTCGTGATGAATTATAACATGCATGCAATGAACAAATCAGTCACTGAGCTTCATGGGATGCTTAAGAATGCTGAAGAGAACATTCGAAAGACTAATCCTGTATTGATGGTTCAAGGGGGCATTAAGAAGGGACTCGCTAAGGGAAAGGGAAAGGGAAAGGCAAAATCCAAGAATGACCTGGCTCAATTCAAGTCAAGTGGGAGTGCACCTCAGGCCCAATCCAAGCCCAAGGCATAGAAACTCAAAGAGAGTGAGAGCACTTGCTTCCATTGCAACAAGATAAGGCATTGGAGGAAGAATTGCGCTCTCTTTAAGGAAGAACAAAAGAAGAATGGACCCAAGGCGTCCAATTCTGGTATTTTTATTGTTGAAATTAACCTTTCTATTTCTACCACTTGGGTATTGGATACCGGTTGTGGTTCTCACATTTGTTCAAATGTGCAGGGGCTAAGAAATAGGCGGTTACTTGGGAAGAATGAAGTGGACCTCCGTGTGGGGAATGGAGCACGAGTTGTTTCCATGGAGATAGGCGACTATCACCTCACTTTACCTTCTAGACTTTGTATTGTTTTGAATAATTGTTATTATGTGCCTGCTATGAGCAGAAACATTATTTTAGTTTCATGTTTGGATAATGATGAATTTGATTTTGTTATTAAAAATGGCAATGCTCATATTCGTCGCCAAGGCATTTTCTATGGCAATGCCATGTTGCAAAATGGCCTTTATATCCTTGATTTACAAAACAAAAAGTCCATATACAACATTAATACAAAGAGGGTTAGATCAGACGAATTGAACCCTACTTACTTCTGGCATTGTCGTTTAGGACATGCAAACGAAAAATGCATTTCAAGACTCCACAAAACTGGAGTTCTTGGGTCATTCGATTTAGAGTCTTATGACACATGCGAGCCATGTTTACATGGAAAAATGACAAATAGTCCTTTTAATAAGAAAGGTGAGAGGACTAATGGCTTATTGGAACTAATACATACCGATGTATGTGGACCTTTAAGTACACATGCTAGAGGTGGTTTTAGCTACTTCGTGACATTCACAGATGACTTCAGTAGATATGGCTATGTCTATCTAATGAAGTACAAGTTTAAAACTTTTGAGAAATTCAAAGAGTTTAAGAACGAAGTAGAAAACCAACTTGGAAAAAGTATAAAAGCCATTCGATCAGATCGAGGTGGCAAATACTTAAGCCAAGAGTTTGACAATCATCTAAAAGAGTGTGGTATTATTTCACAGCTCACTCCTCCCAGAACGCCACAATGGAATGGTGTGTCTGACAGGAGAAATCGAACTCTGTTGGACATGGTTTGATCCATGATGAGTTAAGCTAATCTTCCTATCTCTTTTTGGGGTTATGCATTAGAAACTACTACGTTTCTATAAAACTGTACTCCAACTAAAGCAGTTGAAAAGACACCATACGAGGTATGGACTGGGAAAGAACCGAATATGTCTTTTCTCAGGATTTGGGACTGTGAAGCACATGTTAAGAAATTAACATCTGACAAACTAGAGTCCAAATCTAGTGTCTGCTTATTTGTGGGTTATCCTAAAGAAACAAAGGGATACTACTTTTACTCACAAGCCGAGAACAAAGTATTTGTTGCTCGCAAGGCTGTTTTCTTGGAAAAAGAGTTCCTTCTCAAGAAAGACAGTGGGAGTAAAGTAGAACTTGGAGAAATTCAAGCGCCACAAACTCCTATATAGGATGAGTTGGAACTGGGATCAAGTTCACAACCAGTTGTGGAATAAGAACCCATTACATAAGAACCTAGAAGGTCCGGTAGGGTACGTCAGGAGATTGAGAGATATGGATTTCTAATCACTGACAGTGACACTATTGAGTTAGTAAATCGTGAGGATCCTACTACCTACCGAGAAACTATTGAGATCCCAGACACGAAAAATTGGCTTGAAGCCATGAAATCCGAGATGCAATCAATGTACAATAACCAGGTTTGGACCTTGGTTGATCCACTGGAAGGTGCTAAGGTAATTGAATGCAAGTGGCTATTCAAACTCAAAGCTGATAAGACCTACAAAGGTAGACTAGTAGCAAAAGGTTTTCGACAAACTCATGGTGTAGACTATGACGAGACCTTTTTGCCTGTAGTCATGCTCAAGTCCATTAGGATCTTGCTTGCCATAGCTGCATATCATGATTATGAGATATGGCAAATGGATGTCAAAACTGCTTTCCTCAATGGAAATTTACTTGAGGATGTGTATATGACACAACCTGAAGGTTTTGTCAATCCCAAGCATCCTAAGAAGGTTTGCAAGCTTCAAAAATCCATTTATGGATTAAAGCAAGCATCCCGAAGTTGGAATCTTCGTTTTGATGAGGCAGTCAAAGAATTTAACTTCATCAAGAACGAAGATGAGCCTTGTGTGTATAAGAAGGTTAGTGGGAGCATAGTAGTATTTCTGGTCCTATATGTGGAAGACATCTTTCTAATTGGGAATGACATTCCAACATTGCAAAAGGTTAAGCAATGGTTGGGAAAATGTTTCTTAATGAAAGACTTAGGTGAAGCCGAGACAATACTTGGTATTCGAATCTATAGAGATAGATTGAATCGGCTCTTGGGACTAAGTCAAGAAAAGTACATAGACAAAGTACTAAAGCATTTTAGTATGGGAGACTCAAAGAAAGGATACATACCTTTGGCTTTGGGAGTTCCTTTGACTAAAGAACAGTGCCTTAAAACCAAATAGGAAAGGGACAACATGAGTAGAATCCCATATGCATCTGCTACTGGATCTATCATGTATGCTATGTTATGTACTAGGTTGGATGTTGCTCATGCATTGAGTATAACCAGTAGGTTTTAGCAAGACCCTAGTGAAAAGCATTGGTCTGCTATAAAGGGGATTCTGAAGTACCTGCGAAGGATGAAGAATCACTTCTTGGTGTATGGTGGTCAAGAAGAGCTCGTCATACAAGGTTATGCCGATGCTGCTTTTCAGACCAGTACTCAGGATTCTAGATCGCAATCTGGATTCATTTTTGTTTTGAATGGTGGTGCTGTCAGCTGGAGAAGCTCAAAGCAAGAGACCGCTGCCGACTCAACTACAAAATATGAGTATATTGCAGCGAGTGAGGCTGAAAAAGAGGCTGTTTGGATTAAAAATTTCATTTCTGGATTAGGAGTGGTCCCAAGCATCCTAGATCCATTAGAAATTTTTTGTGACAACAACGGGGCCATCGCATAGGCAAAGGAGCCCCAGTCACACCAGAAATCCAAACACATACTCAGGAGGTACCACATGATTAGAGAAATCATTGATCGTGGGGACGTCAAGGTTAGCAAGATAGCAAGTGAAGACAATGTAGCATATCCTTTGTTGAAACAGTTGCGTCCAAATCTTTACAAAGCTCATTTGAGAGCGTTCGGTCTTAGGGCTATGCCCAATTGGGACTAGTGCTAGTGGGAGATTGTTAGTGTAAGCCCTAGCCCCAATGTATTGTAATAAAACACTTTAATTAATAAAATGAGGCATTTGTTTAATCCATTGTATTCCGATGCATATAATTGATAGAACTATCCAAGAATGTTGTTTCAGTTTAAGTTATCATGTGTGAGGCATATGGTTGTAAGACCTTGAAACAAATGAGACTTCATTCTAAATATCCCTAGTCAGTCATTGTTATGGGAATAATAATGAATTAAGACTAGTATGCTCTCTTTGATATTATGAGTTCTGTCTTACGGATCATTAGGACAAGAGTGTCAATCAGAGATCATAGATACATGTTAAAGAATATGGTATCTGGATACGATCCGCTCATGAGAACACTACATGGTACAAGTCATAAGTGTTTCTCATATGCAAGTTTTGTATCGGAGTTCTTAGACCTAAAATCTCTATGAAACTCTTTATGAATTAATGTGTGCTTTGACATACACCTAACGTGCTCATAACAGAGTGACAAGTACGGGTATGATTGGGTATGCATTGATTCATGTTAGAGAGCATGAGAGAAGTGAAGGGATTACCCCTCTCGATAAGAGAGAAAATATTACCGGCCACTTGATCAGTGAACTGAGAAGTGTATGGCCATACCGAGATGAGATAATGAGTAATCATTATTTATCTGAGAGTTCAGTGTCACTGGAATATCAAGAAAGGAATTAATATATATATAAGGATGACTAGTTCCATGCCTTATATTAATTTTGATATTTATGGGTAAGGGACTATGCAAAATTGCATTAGGTCACTAAATGCCATATGCATTTTCATTTAATTTGGAATGCTATAATATCTTGCTAGAGTATATATATAGCCTTTGAATTAATTCATTACCAACATTAAATGGACCTATAGGATCGCACACAAAGCATTGGACTTAAAATATTTAAATAAAGTATTAGACATTAGTCTGGGCTTTTAATTAAAGTTAAATTAATGTGTGTAATGGGTTTTATAATTGCTATTGGACCTTGGTCCATGAGAGAGAGAAATTCAGCCCACAAGATTTAATTATAATTAATTAATTATCTTGTATTAGTTCAGTTAATTGAGTATTAAAGCCTAAAAGAATTTAAATTAAATTAAATCATTTAAATAATAGATGTAGTGGCCGAAATTTCAAGATGGAAATCAAGGAATTTTGGCACATGCTATTTATTTATATTAAGTGATTTCATTTAATTAAATGTCTTATGTTTTATTTCAAATTTGAATTTTAAATTCAAAGGAGTTTCATTCAAAATATATTACTTATTTTTAGGAAGTGATTGAGGTTGAATTAATTATCTTGAGGTAGTAAATTCAGATCAAACACTTGCCAAAAAGATAATAATATATAAAGAAATAAAACCCTAGGAGAAAAGAAAGTTTTTTTTGGCATGAAACCCTAATTTCTCTAAGTATGGCGTGAACTTCATCTCCCTCTCACAAAATTGTTTTGGCCAATTTTCACAAGGAGAAAGGATTGTTCCTCATTCTCTTGTGATCTTGGGTAGTAATAGCAACCTAAAAGAAGTACAAAATCAAATTTTTGTAGCTTCAAACCATAGCCATTACATAATACTTTAAAAGAGAGCTAGCAATCTCGATTTTAAGCCGTCGGTGCAATTGTGTGTGTGAGAATAGAGGAAGTGGTGTAAAAGGCTGTTCCTTGGCATTGGTGATCAAGATCTAAGGTGGATAAAGTCATCTCGGTTGCTGGTCATCACCAAACTTAAGTTTTAAAAGGCATCCAAAGTTATAAGTTTTTAAACCCTAAAATTGCATGTTTCGATTCTTGCTTTGGATTTGTATGGTATGTATGATGAAAAATTTTGTTTTTTCGCTGTGTTATCATCACATTCATACCATGTCATATTCCATCATCATCATCATCATCTTCTTCTTCTTCTTCTTCCCCCATGTCATTGTCTTTCCACCATAGGCAGCCTCCTTCTAGCATGGTTTTTTCTCCTCCTCATTTCCATCATATAGCAATAGCCCCACCTCTCTTTCACCATTTCACTCCTCCTTATTATGATGACCACTCTATTTTTGCCCTTTTACTATCATTTTCCCCTATTAAATAAGAGGGAAGTTCTAATTCTTCCCTTAATTGGTTGATTATGAAAGAAATTTGTGGAAAAAGGAAGAAACCCACACTTAGGGATTTTGGGATTGAGGGAAAAATTTTAGGTGTTTAATTAGTCTTTAAGTTAATTAAACATTAAAGTAAATAACTATCTAAATTACTTTAATTTATATGGTTGCATGTAAGGCCTCTACTTATACCCTAAAATGATGTAAGAGATATTACTCAATAATCTTATTAATATATGCTTGAGGGTAATGTAATATAGGTAGGCACCTAGAGGTAATTGTTCCAAATGTGAAAGGGCAATTTGCTCATTGTATATTAAGTCCTACATGAATCTAATTAGGAGAAGATGTGATTTGGGGGTTCAATTGGAAAAGAAAAGAAAAAGAATTGGGGTTAGACTAAGAAATTAAAGGAGTTAAAAGACTTAGGTGTAATTTCCCTAAGGTCGACAATTAAACCAATAGGGAAATAACACCTAGCTCCTCTGGAAGGCTCTTGAGAATTTTAAAAATTTAAAGGATTAAGGGATTAAGTTGGCCGATCATTCCAAAGAAAAAAAAGGGGTAGCCATTTTCTCCCTAACTAACCTCTAAATTGCATGTCTAGCTAACTAAGAAGAGAGAGAATTTAGTGCTTAACAACTTTAAGGTAATAGCCTTTCCTCTCTTCTCCTTTACTTCAATTTCTTGTAATTATATAAGAAATTAATGAGGTATATGAGTCTTTAAACATGTCAATTGGTGATTTCATTATGTAGAAGAAGAGAAAGCTAAAAGAAAGGAGAAGGTGGTGGATAAGGCTTAAAGAAAAAGGGTTAGCTAAAAAGGTATGGGAACTTTACATAATGTGAATGTGTTTGTTCTTGAATACTGCATCGTGAGATTGTTTTAAATGTGCTTGTAAGAAGAAAACGTGGATATAGGGCTATCTAGTGCTTAAGAGCTGGATTTATGAGAGTCTAATTGAGATAGCACAAAATTGTAACCTAGGATCCACTAGACCTAGTTGTATTATTTTGCCTATAACTTGAATTATATAGATGAAAATTAAGTGATTCTAGTTAGGTGAAAAAATAGACTCATGGACCTATACTTCATATGAAGAATTCAAACTCTAGTTTCCCTTGTAAGATGATAAAAAATTAGCTTAAACCTTAGTTATATCTATTGCCCTGTCACTGGGAGTAGTGTGCATTTTTTAATCATTATCTAAAGACTTATAAGCTCAAATGGGATATTTATTGAGTTTTTAAAAACTATAAACATAGATAAACAACTTTATAAAAGACCACTTAGCCTAAAAATATCGTTTAACAGGTTTAAAACATCATATAAATTAAACTTGGAAATCTGTCTTTAGGATTTTTGGGCCAAAATGGTATCTCACGGTCACAACCAATTAGTTTCCACCATGAGCCCCTTCCAAAATCAATTCATTACCTATCTTATAGTCACAACCAATCAGTCACCACTATGAGCCTCCTATGTTTCCTCTTATACCCGATTTTTAGGCCTCGAATTGTCCCCAAAACTTGTTTGAACCTCCCTAAATATTTTTAGAGCATTCTAAACATAAACATAAAGGTAATATGTGACATTAAATATGTGTAAAGCATAATGACATATGGAAATAAAGTTATAAAATGAGCACTATTACTAGAAAACAAAAATATATATGTGATTCAAAGTGTTCTAATTTAGTAATGCAAACTTATGCAAATGTTTGTGTTCTTAAGAATATTCATTGATGATCATGGTTATACTATTGTGATTGTTGTAGTTAATGAATTAAACTTGTTGACTAAAGGATGTGAAATTGGATTAATGCCTGCATTTAGAGCTTGGTTATAGATAGATAGGTATGCCTATAGGGTACAGATGTAGCTGCCACAGTTTTGACCCCATTTGGGTCTATAATATGTCCCCTTGTCTTGATCTCGTTTGTGCCCACAAGTTTAATACCTTTGGGTATCCATAGGAATAATACCTTTGCGTATTCATATGGTTGATACCTATAAGTATCCACATCACCCGTTATCCATACCCATAGAACCTAGGTAGGCTTTTATAAGAAATAATGAACAGTAAAATCTTAGTACTAAATAGTGATATGCTATATGTGACTAACTATGCACTGTAAATCATATACACAACAATGTTTTCCTAAATAAGTACAATACAATGCTTAATGATATAAATGTATTCTATTATTGTTGCATGTTGCGTGTGCACGAGAATGACCACTATGAGTGGTTGTTCATATTCTTATTTTTTACCACTAAGCTGTATAGCTTAGCATAGGTGTTCATCTGTATAGGTACTTAAGATAGGCCTTTCTATTAGGGACAAAGCCAAAGCAATAAAGCCAACACCAGCTTAGGAAGAGTTAAAGTATGAAGATGATGATGTCTTTTTGGCTATATTTTGTTATTGTAAATTTCATATTTTGCTAAGAAAATGTAATGTAAAGGTATAATGTAAGGAATGACATTATTATAACTATGATGTATAAAGAAACTTCATCTTACATAGCTTATTCCTATGCATGGATATGATTACAAATTATAGAGAATTATATGATGTGTAAACAAGTGAGATATAACATGCATTGTTGTATGAAGGATGATGCACAAAGTAACAAGAACTAGGAAATGCTATAGTAGTCCTTACATCTTTGGTATCAAAGCATGGTTTAGGCAGTTCTAGCCGATAGGAGTTTAAGAATATGCATGTATCTAATGTTATTGGTGTTGGCTTAATATTGACATCCTTGTGTTTCTTTAGATAGTAACTTAAGGAGGAAAGAAAGTTAAGAAGTGATAGAAGAGATTGCAGAAAGAAATATGCTTGTAAGATCAAATCTCTCCGATCCTGAATATTTAACATCTACCCAAGGTGATGCACCTATTGCCACACTTCGGGCAAATTTATTGAAGATCTCACAAGATATGGCCTAGATTTTACAGAGAATGATGTCACCAAAAACTTCTATTCTTGAAAGTAGAAAGGACAAAGCAAAAATATTTCTAGGCACTACTTGGGAGGAATCAGAAAAGGCAGAACTTTGGTTGGAAAAGATTGACCAGTGTTTAGGAAGTGTACTAGATTAGCTAGTAATATAGAAAAATAAGATTAAGACCTTCAATATCATACCCAAGGAAAACTGTGTAAGTGTAAACTTATTTCAAATTTTAGAATGAATATTGTGTGCAAAGAGTAAGATAAATCCCAAGTTTTGTAATGATGAAGATTTAATGAACTAAAAATAGAAACTTAAATAACTAATGTAATGAAGTCAATACAATTAAGTGTAGATTTAAGTAAAGAATTCTAAACTTAAAGCAAATAATGTAAGTTGGTAAAAATTAATAATAAAGACAACTTTTGCTGAAGGACTATCCACCTTAACTAATATTGCAATGACTCCGTAAAAAGGAACTCAAGTGATTATGGAAAAACCAGTTATATAAAGCCTGATAACTTATTCAAATTATCAATCTACGTATTAAACCTTTTTGCTCATAATAATTCAACACCTAGCATAAGAATTGGGTTTTAAACTCCTACACATCCATTAAACTCTTTTTCAAGCAAACTTAACTTTAATCCATTCTTAGTTCAACTTTTCTCATTTTTAATCCACTTTTATTTACACATAATTACCTCAAATTCAGAAAACAATCATGCATCAATACTAATAAACTAAACCAAGAACATTCTTATCACATATCATATGTGAATCAATCACCAACTATTAATCAAATAAGTTAACAATCAATCTTAACACAATCTAAGATACAAATTTGCACAAAACTAAGAAATAATCAAACTTGTATTAAATTAAAACACAACTAATTCATTACAATGAGAGTTTAAGGATTCAAGTATCCTTTAGCAAAAGTAAAAGAACTACTCACGGTTCATTTTAAAATTGAAGAAAAATAAATAAGAATGATACAAACACTTAGAATCTTTCAACTGGTCTTGAAGTCTTTGTAGAGTCTTCAATTGTAGCCTCTAAACCCTAAGTGCAAAACTAAAATAAACTAAAACTTTTAATTTGTAAAAATCAATTCATCTCCTCAAACTGGTGTTCTTTGCTGCTTAAATAGAAAAATTAAAAGAAATTCGGCTGTCAAAGCTTCCCAAACCAGAAAGAAGTAGAGCCCTATTCTAATTCAACAAACTGGACTCAGTAGAGTGAGATTTCACTCCATCGAGTGAAGTTCCACTGTGTTTAACCCTTGGGATGACTCGGTAAAGTGAGATTTCACTCCACAAAGTAAAGCTTTTCTTTATGCCCTATTCTACTTGCCTTGCTCGGTAAAGTGGGAATTCACTCCACTGAGTGGCTACCCTCTGGACTAAACATATGAATCTTTGTCTTTAAAAATCCTTTCAAAGCTGAATTTCCTTTTTTGCCCTTGAAACTTTATTTTTCTTCAATTTCACACCTAAAAACACCAATTTATGCAATTAAGTACATGAAAATATAAACTAAAAAATTAACCATTAAATTAAATAAATAAACACCAAAATGACATAATAACCACACTAAACACATATTAAAACATAGTATAATTCACAATTATCAAATATCCCACACTTAGTCTTTGTTCGACCTCAAGCAAATTAGAACAAACCAACTTCTCAAAATAACCAAAATTTAACCTAAAATTATGTATTTCAAAACCAAGCTTAGTAATTAACAAGAGCACTTAACGAAATTCTAACTAGCATAAATTCAAGCAAAAAAATACGAGCTAGTTTTTATGTATGTGTACAAGACCAAAGCAATTCAAGTATTATCAAAATCAAAACACCAATGCATATTCATAATTAAACTTAAAATGAATTACACCTATGTGTACAAATGGTTTCGCACTTGAAACTCTAAAAACACCATAACCCCCTCTTTTAGCACTGAAAATCGAAGGTCATCTTCGCTAAAACAACTCAAAATATAACTTAGAATCACTTAGGTCTTAAAAGGTTATAGTGGGGTTAAGGTGTTGGTTATCAAAGAATGGACAATAGATAATAAAAAAAGAATAGCCATTCTATGACAAGGTAGACTAACATTTCTAAAATTTCACCCACTAACTTGAAAATTATAGTATCAAACTAGATTTACTTATCATTTTATATTTAATGTACCCTTTAGAGAAAAAACCTATTGCAACTCTCTCAAATTCAGTATTCATCCCCTTTTAGAAAGCCATAATTGCTTTCCTTTGTAACTACCCCACACTTAAAATTTTGCCATATATGCTAGTTTTATTTCTTTCTTTTTCACACTAGCTTCATTGCTGGCAATATGATGATAAAATGACTAATCACGGGGTAAAATTTTTCACTATTCTCTTAACTTCATTTATAACCTTTGCTAATAATTCCAAAACTGTCTTAGTACACCCTTTACAATACCATAAAAAGTTAATCTATCCAATTCTAGAGTGGCTAATTCTAGAAGGAAAGATAAAGGCTTTTTAGGCTACACGGTTAATAATTGAGTGTAATAAGAAAAATAAATATGGCACGTATTGAGCTCACCTCATTAAGCTCAAAATGGCTAACAAAGGATAACTGAACACATAAGGTAGGTAAAAAGTCTCAATATGGCTTAATAAGAAAAAAATATGCCTAGATCGCTTTTTAAGTTACCTGGGTTGTTTTTATACTTCGAAGGGTGATGAAAAAGGTTCTAGTGTCCTAAAATTCCTTGCTTAACTACTACAATGCACTATTTTTTTCTCTTATTTCAAAACTGGTCTTAGTGCTTAAAAAGTAAAAACTAACAAATATAAATCAAGTTGAATGCTAAACTAGCTAAAAACTCATTAAAAACATGCTTGTCTTAATGCTAAATAAAGATTTTAAATATTGCATATCCTAAGTTCAAGTTTTAAACATAAAACTAGGGCGAACTAAGTCTAATGTAAGCTAAGTGACAATTCTATACTAACTATTTGACTAGAGTAACTAAAATAGGAAAAACAAACTACTAACAATGACTAGCAACATTTAATAATACTAATACTTAAAGCAAAATACAAACTTGCTCCTAGAGTTAACCTTATAGAAGGTGAGGGATAAAAATCGATGAAGAATTCGAAGTGCATAACTGCCTAAAGCATGGGCCTTTAGCTTGCTAGATTGATAGGGCACTACGTTTATAGGATCTCTAATGAATTCCCAATTCTCTTGTGGGGTGGCATTGGGTAATTTACCTATACTATCTATGGGAAATCCTAATTTTTGTGCAAACTCCAGAGAAGGAATATGCTGAGTCTTTCTACCAAATTTGAAATTTACTGTGCCTTCTTTTTGTTCATCTTTAAAATAAAGCTTAAATGATGTGAAGAAGTTTTATGCTAGGTACGGGTACACCTCCGATTGCTTTTTGATGAACTTCTCCCACCCAATATTTCTAATCAAAGGAAAAATCCTTTCCCATAAATTTCCATCCGATATATCTAAATAAAATTACTTTAGATAAACTAGCTTGACAAAATTGATCTCCCTAAAGTATTCATACAATTGTCTATCATCCTCATCGATATATGTCGGAAGGTGATTACCATATGAACTTGATGCTTCACTCTTCATTCACCTTTTAGGTGCCACTAAATACAAAACAATAATAGCAAATATCAATGCCACGATATGTAAGGGTCAATAAGCACACTTAAGAACAATACTCAATATTTAGCCCAAATTCTTCATGTCAATGCATGAAATTAAGTGTAAAACACATTTAAATCAAGTGTGGAAATAAAATGTTAATATATGAAAATGAGGAATTTTATCAAACATGTTGTGTGGACAACTTAATTAAGCTAAATTGCATGGGAACTTAACCATTTAAAACCCAAATGTAAACTTTCTTGATAAATTTCCAGCACTACATGCATATATAAGCAATGAGGGCAAGAATATTAACAAATAAATCTTAAATCAAGAGAGACAAAAAGTACATAATTAAGAACAAAAACTCTACATAAATGGTCACTACAATGTCTAATTGCAAGAATTAAAGTGAAAGTAGATAAATTACTTGATTAAATTGAGGATGCAAGGATGATCAACCAAGAAAACAAAAAACTTAATTGCCTTGGTGGAGTGAGTTAGGAGAGTGAGGAGTAAGAGCAAATTTTAGGTCAAAAGAAAGCAAACATGGTGAAGTGAAAGGAAACTCAGGTTTATATAATGCGTAGCTCGGTGGAGTCAGTTTTCACTCTATCGAGTGGCAAGCTGCTATATAAAAAGTGCAAAAATTTTAAGGTTGGCATATTTGAAAGCACTTAGTGAAGTGAATTCTCACTCTATCGAGTGGTGTCGCACCTGATGGATTGAAAATTCACTCTACTGAGTGGTGAACCACTGGAACAATTGAAATAAAAAATAAAATTTGGGCATGGTAATGCACTTGGTGGAGTGAAAATCTACTCTACTGAGTGGTGTGGCACTCAGTGGAGTGAATTTTTCACTCTACAGAGTGAATGCTCTCGGTTCACAATTAAAAACCCATAAAATGCTCTATTGTTCTTCATACACAATAAACCTCAAAATGAATTTTTAACTTGGTGTTCACCTAAATTGCCTTGCTACTTTGATTGATTCCTCTTCAAAAAAATAAAAATTCCACCAAGGAATCTTAAGCGCTTAGCAAAACTTTATCTTCTGTGCACAAACAAATTAAAATGCTCTTAACATTGAATATACCTAGACTACACAAAAATCACTACATAAAAATCACTATTGATATAATAACATGAGCTATTCTCCCAACTCTAAGTTTGAATCTGTCATATTTCACTTCACGAAACATGATCGGTGTCTAGCAAGTGTACTAGATCAACTAAGTAATATATAAAAATATAATTATAACCCAAAATATCGAACCCAAGGAAAACTTGTGTTTGTATGAGTGATTTTAATTTTAAAACCAAATTTGTGTGAAGAAGGAAGATGAGAAATCCCAAAAATAGTGATGATTAAAATTAAAAACTAAAAACAGACTTTTAAAACTAAAGATAAAATTAAGCAGTTAAAAGAGTTAAAATAATTAAAGATAAAACAAAAGCAAGCAATTGATTAAGGTAAAAATCAATATTAAAAGCAACTTTCACTAAAGGACTATCCACGTTAACCAATATTATTATGACTTAATCAAAAGAAAATACACAAGTGATTATGAAGAATTCTAATTAATTAACCCAGATAACTTTACTCAAGATTATCATTCCAAGCATTAAAATTCTCTTATTCAGATAAACTCAACACTTAGCATCAAGATCTGACTTAATTCTCCTAGATGTCTATTAAATCCTTTCTCAAGTAATTTAACTTTCACCTATTCTTAGTTACACCTTTCTTAATCTTAATTTACTTTGATTAACACACAATTATAGCTTTATTCATATTATAATCATGCATAAACCTAAATAAATTAACCCAAGAACATGCATATGAATAATCAACTTAAAACCAATTACTTAACCAATGTTTAATCAAGTTAACAACCAATTTAAATTGAATAAAGATAAGACTATGTTTAAGAACTAAGAAATAATCAAACTTGTAATAAATTGAAGCACAAGCTTAAGTCATAACAATAAAAGTTAAGGATTCAAGTATCCTTTAGCAAAAGTTAAAGAAAACTACTCACTAGACATGCTTAAAATCAAAACAGGCTTTTAAAGAAAATAATGAAAATAACAAAAACAGAAAACTAAAACTAATGAACTATTGTTGATAATTTGTTTAATGAAAGAATTTTTCCCTTATTTGGTGTTTCAGACTTTTTTTTATAGGCCAAAGACATAGTAGAATCCTTCTTAAACTCCAAAAATCAAATCGGAAGCAAATCCTCCTTAAACGAGAAGCTTGGAAAAATCCTTCATCGAATGGGAGAGTCTACACGTGGCCACGAGCCATTCCTTTGTTAAGTCACATGTTCTTCAGCAAAAGAGAGACATGGCCATGTGTTCTTCTTTTGTTATTCCATACGTGGGCGTGCCTCAAAAACTTCCTTTCTTTTCACGTGGCCATGCCTTGCTTTTTCACTTATCTTCACGTGGTCATGTGGCCATAGTTCTCTTGGTGCAATCTTCACGTGGTCACATGTGCTTTCTCCTTAATTTTCACGTGGCCATATCAATGCCTTCTGGACTTTACACTTATTTTCTTGCATCAATTTCCCACTTTTACAATTTTGACCCCAATCTCTTGCCTTTTTGCAATTAAGCCCTTTTTTAGCAAATTAAACCTAAGAAACATCCAAAACTTTAAATTAACTGAAAAAAACATACAAATTAACAATTTAACTCTAATTTAACCAAAATTAAACTAAATTAACTAAATAACAACACTTAAAACATACTAAAAACTATACATAATTCACACTTATCAAATAGCCCACACTTAAACCTTGCTTGTCCTCAAGTAAATTAGAACAATCCAACCCTTACAACCATCAAACTTGAACAAAGAACTATACATTTACAACCAAACTTAGCATTTTAACAAAAGCACTTAATCTAATCCCTAAATAGAATAACTTCAAACAAGATAATAGAAATTAATTTCCTTAATTGTGTGCAAGACCAAATCATTTTTAAGCAATTTGAAAATCAAAATATCAACACAACTAGATAGTGAAGTATAAAATATATGAATGCTCATGCATACAATCGGTTTCGCGCTTGAAACTATAGAAACACAATAGGCCTCTCCTTTAGCATCGGAACCCGAAGGTCATCTCCGCTAAACAACTCAAAACAAACTTAAAACCACATAGGTCTTTCAAGGGTTGTAATGAGGCTAAGGCATGGTTATCAAAGAATGGATAAAAGATAATCAAAATGAATAGCCACTCTAAGACAAAATAGATTACTAATCCCATTAACTTGATTGATGCATACTTTGCACATACTTGCCTTACTTTCTTAACACAAAACTTCTTTTGAGAGAAAATATACCCAAATCATACCCTTTTCAAAAAGTCACCAAAATTTTTCTTCCTTGTACTATCCCACACTTAGATTTTTTTCATAATTGCTAGCTTTAACTTTTTTTTAGCATTCACAAGATAATTAAATAATCTCAAGGTATATACAAGGTAAATTTCTGACTTAATTTCATCAATGACTTTTGCTAAGATTTTCTCACTACACCCAATAGAACTTTAATCTCCTCATAAATCCATTTAATCCTAAAGTGGCCAATTCCACCTGGTGAGATAAAGGTTTTTTAGGTTATATGGTAAAACATTGAGTGTAACAAGAAAATATTAATGGTAATCACTAATCATACCTTTTTAGGCTCAAATTGGCTTTCAAAAGATATAATTTCTCAAGGGTAGGACAAGAGTCTTTTAGAAAGCTTATCAAAAAATTGTTGCCTAAATCATTTCCTAAGTTTGTTTGAGTTGCTTATATGCTTTGAAGGGTGATGAGGAAGGTTCTAATGCTTTAAATTTTCTTACTTCACTACTTTATTGTATTGGTTTTCTAAGTTCAAAAACTGGTCTACGTGCTTTCAAGGATTTGGAAACTAACAAACATTTATCAAACTGAAAATTAAACTATCTAAAGATTTATTAAACAACATATTTATTCTCTTGCTAAGCAAAGGTTCTAAACATGCATATTCCTATATTCAAGTTCAATTTGTTAATAGTTTTGAAAGCAACCGAGGTAAACTAAGTTCTCATGTAAACTAAATGAAAAAGTGAACTACATAAGTTTTCAATATGTTTTACAGACTTAAGAAAGCAAAAACAACATAAACAAAACAAAACACAAAACACAAAATAATAAAAATCGATTCATGAAAAAGATGAGGAAAGTTAAAAGTCAATCTCCCTGAAAAAATGCTACCCCCTCCTCAAAATTTTGTTGTCCACAGCAAATGAAGATAAATTAAGTTGATGGAGGTGGAGGCAGCGGTGGGTTGTGCTCCCAATATTGCTGAACAAATGTCTCAATTGTGTTCGTGAGGCCCAAAATAGTGTCTTGCAAAGTATCCAAACGAATTTGCTGCAAATCCAACCATTAACTTAACTAGTTAAAATGAAATTCCCATTATGGTGTTGCTGGCTCATTGATAGGTGGATTCTTAGCTGGTGCAGCTTCTTCATTTGGCTCCTCTTGTGGTTCCTCAATCCTAATATTGTTTTCCCTTAAATATTCTTCTCGAGTCGCCCAATGACCAAGAGGCCTAGGAATCAAAATTTTCATTCTCTTTAGCATCTTATTGTTAATACATGGTAGATCTCCTAGAAGTGGTTCTCCACAGACAGGATGTCCTACTACAATAGCCAAAACCATAGCTATCCAACCAATGGAAATGTTATCAATATTTCCTGGTATTTTCTCTAATTCTTTAATCCGATGGCTATAATTTTTGCTCCATTGATAACTATGCCATCTACCATGCATCGGAGAACTATGGCTTGAGAAACATTGATAGTACTTGCATTTTTCAAATTGTTATACATACTTTTCTTTAAAAATTGATGGATGATCCTTAAAGCATGGACCTTACATTGTCAACCTACCCACGGCTCATTTTGCTCAAGATCTTTAATTCTTTCCCAATTGTCCACAGGAGATGCATCAGGTAATTCGACCAGGGCATCCAGCATAAATCCTAAAAATTCTAAAAATTGGCTAAAAGTCAACGGGTATCCTTTCTTTCCAAACTTAAAGCCTACTATATCCGTATTAGAATCTTTCTTAAAGTAGCATTCAAATTAATATAAGAAGTCTCGTGCCATATCAGTATATACCTTAGGTTTCTTGTCAATAAACTGTGTCCATCCAATACGTTGAAGCAATGGTTTTACCTCAGTATCCCATAGATTTCCAGTAGGAATGTTTAGGAAGTATGAACTTAAATAGGCAGGCTGGACATACGTACAATTACTGAAATAATCAAACTTATTCACCTTAGCCCTATCCACATAAGATGGGATATGTATACTGGAAGAGCTCGCTGCATTAGGATACTTAGTCCTCTTGGGTGCCACTGAAAAAAAAATGAAGAAATAATGTAAGTGGAACATGACAAGCCATGGACTAAAATATATCTAAGGTAAGGAAGCTAATGAAAAAATAACATGGAAAGCACATTTGGAATGAAAGGAATAATGAGGAGATTATGGATGCAAGGGATATGATTATGAATTAATGTTATGCACAACAATTATCTAAGAGAATGTCATTATGACAACATAAAAAATATAGCCCAACATGCATGGATAAGGTCATGAAACAAACATGCAAAAGGTGGAAGAAGTGAGGAATCATCAATAATGATAAAAAAGAAGACAACCAAAGAGTTAAAAATAAGTTAAATTAAAAATAAACTCTTTGAGACATTTCATCGAGCATGTTATGTGCACATGTTTGAGCATCAAATTGAAGTGCATAATGAAAAACATTTTCTACCCAATTAAATATTTAGCATCTATGACATGCACATTTGATCTACTATAACTCATATTTACAAAAGAAACTTAACATGATTGCTAGATCTTATATGCAAAAGGACCTCAAAAATAAGCATGCATAAGCAAAAATGGCAACAAATCATAGCAATGAATGGCATTAAAACATAATTAAAGGGGTAAAGAGGGTGGATATTTACTTGAGAATGAGAACCAAACAAAGTTGTTAGCACAAAATGGAGATGGTGTGTGCGAGTGCTAAAACCCTAGAAAAATGAAGAAAAAAATGGAAAAAGAAAAGAAAATGGAGAGAGGAGAGAGGAGAGAGAAAAGAGCAAGGAGAGAGAGAATGGTGGTGGTTAGGGTGCATGGTTGTGGATGATTTTGTTAGTTGGGGAGATGTGGGTGTGAGTGAGAGCAAAAGAATGATGAAGAGGAGAAACAAAACAAAAAAAAATGCGTGGGTGTTTATAATGAAAGCAACAAGAATACACGTGTTGGGAATTATCGGTTACATGCATCTCATACATAAGCGAAATTTAAAATTTTTAACCAATATATCTGATCTTGCCATGAATCTACAATATACATATTAATGAGAATAAGAAAAATAACCTTTGATTTTTGTTGAACAGTTGATTTTACTTCTCATCGAGTTGTCGCAAACCACAGTGTCTAAAATCGAACACCTCCAATGAGTAATCCACACTAGAGAAGGAGTGAAAAAACCAAAAATTAGGAGGAACAAGGGCTGGCCGAAATCCCTAGATGCTAGCTAGGAAAGGTGGTGGCTAGGGTTGAGAGAAAAGAGAGAGTTTTTTCTTAATTGTTCACACTTGACCATAATTCCACATCTCTTGGATTTTTATAGTTAGGTTAAAAAATCCAACTTCATAATGGGATTGGGCTCTTTAAAATTGTTGTAGAATTATTAATTGGGCTTTTGGAATTATTTATAATTATTTGGGTTCAATTTAATCCAATTTAAGTCCTTTTATAAAAGACTATACACAAAACCCACAAACTAGGCCCTTTGTACATATACTTGGATTTAATTACCCAAATGAATTCCAAATCCAACCAAATTAAATATGTAGTCTCCACAACACTTATGTAACATATTTAATTTATTTTGGTCCAAGAAGCAGGCCTCTAAGGCCCTTTTTTTGAAGTTGGCATGTGGCCCTTCTTCTAGAGGGCTTCTGTGCCAACTTCACTTCTTTGGGCCTTTATAATTCCTTCAATGGACCTATTAATTATTATATCAGTCCTATAATACTTATAGTTCAATAATAATCAATATGAAATACATTATTTTAATTAGGTCCAATTTTACAGAACATTTCAAAAAAGTTCTGTGAACAATTTTACTTGATCATAATTAATTAAACTCTTTAATTAATTATTATCTTATTCACTACTCTATCCCCATAATAACATCAAATATTATTATTTTTGTCATTTTATCATTTTATCCTTTTTCTCTATATGTGTGTGACCTATTGGGTTCCTGTCCATATTGGCAGTATAATATGTAATTGTGAGTTCTATTCAAAACTCACATGATTTAAACTTCTTTAAATCATTTTATCAATCCCTATTTATATTCTTGATACACTATTATATAAATTATGATTGGCCCTACCCAAATGTCAGAAAAGTCAAGTGGTTTGACTATACCCTTCTATAGAAACAGTTACCGTGCAATTACTCCTTCCATCACTCTTATCTCAATTAGATTTTGAGTATGGATTTTTGTCAAATCATATAAATCTAATTATGTATACCCATTTACTTCCAAACTGCCCTCTCCATATACCAATAATATATCCTTGGTCCTTCTCAAGTACTTAAGGATATTCTTAACAGCTGCCCAGTGTTCCTCTCCAAAATTAGATTGGAATCTGCTTGTGACACTCAAAGCAAATGCTACATCTGGATGTGTACATAACATAGCATACATGATAGAACCAATTGCACATGCATATGGTATTCTATTCATGCTCTCTCTATCCTCTAGTGTCTGTGGATACATAGACTTAGAAAGGTGTTTCACATGTACCATGGGTATAAACCCTTTCTTAGAGAGATCTACATTGAACTTCTTCAATACTTTATCTATATATGTACTTTGAGAAAGACCTTGCAACCTATTGGATCTATCTTTATAGATCCTTATTCCCAGAATATAGGATGTTTCTCCAAGGTCTTTCATGGAGAATTGCTTGGATAGCCATATTTTAACAGATTGGAGAAGAGAAATGTCATTTCCCATTATCAATATGTCATCTACATATAGAACTAGGAAGATAATTGCACTCCCACTGACCCTTTTATACACACAAGGTTCATCTTCATTTTGTGAGAAACCAAACTCTTTGATTATCTCATTGAATCGTATGTTCCAGCTCCTAAAGGCTTGCTTCAATCCATAAATGGATCTTTAAAGCTTGTATACCTTTTCGCCATTTCTAGATATGAACCCTTCTGGTTGTGTCATATACACATCCTCAGTCAAATTTCCATTTAGGAAAGCTATCTTCACATCTATTTGCCAAATCTCATAATCATAATGAGCTACAATGGCTAAAAGTATTCTTATAGACTTAAACATCGCTACAGGAGAAAAAGTTTCATCATAGTCAATACCTTCTTTTTGATGATAGCCCTTTGTTACTAAGTGAGCTTTATAGGTAACTATATTACCTTCCATGTCGGTCTTCTTTTTGAAGACCCTTTTGCACCCTATGGGTTTTATCCCTTTAGGTGGTTGAGTTAAAGTCCATACTTTATTCTCATACATGAAGTCCATTTCAGACTGCATAGCCTTAAGCCATAAATCACGTTCTGAACTATTCAAAACTTCTTGATAGCTTGTAGGCTCATTGTCCTCTACTACCATTATGCCTCTATCCAAATCAACGTGAAATCCATCTCTCACATGGATATAATGCATCCTAGTAGATCTTATAGGATTGTGTGTATAATTTGGTTCAACTATAATCTCATCATTATGAAATTTAGTCTCGGGTTCAATCGGTTGATCCACTTCTATTTGTGGATCTTGAACTTCACCAAGTTCAATTTTACTCCCATTGTCCTCTCGTAGGAGAAATTCTCTTTCCAAGAAGACAACATGCCTTGAAACAAATACCTTTTGTTCTAAGGAATGATAGAAATAATATCCAAACGTTTCTTTTGGATATCCCACAAATAAACATTTGTCAGACTTAACATCTAGTTTGTCTGACATTGTCCTCTTCACATAAGCAGGACAACCCCATACTTTCATATGAGAAAGCGTGGGTTTCTTGTTATTCCACATCTCATATGGAGTAACATCAATTGATTTACTAGGAACTTTGTTTAACACATAAACAGTAGTTTCTAGTGTATATCCCCAAAAAGACTTAGGCAAGTCTGCTCGGCTCATCATTAATGGAACCATATATAATAGTGTTCGATTTCTCCTTTCAGATACACCATTGTGTTGTGGTGTATATGGTAGAGTCCATTGAGACAAAATCCCATTATCTCTAATATAATCTTGAAATTCTTGGCTTAAGTATTCTCTACCTCGATCTGATCTAAGTGTTTTAATACTCTTGCTAAGTCATTTCTCTACTTCATTTCTGAATTCTTTAAACTTTTCAAATGGTTCTGATTTATATTTCATTAGATAGATGTATCCAAACCTGGAATAATCATTTATGAAAGTAGTGAAGTAAGAGTAACCTCCTCTTGTATGTGTAGTCATTGGACCACATACATATGAATATATTAAGTCCAAAACCATTTTAGCTCATTCTCAATTACCAATAAAGGGAGTTTTTGTCATTTTTCCTAATAAACAAGATTCACATGTGTCAAATAATTCATAATCAAATGATCCCAAATCACCTGACTTGTGTAATTTGGTCATGTGTTTCTCATTTATATGGCCTAAACGACAATGCCATAAGTATGAGGTATTTAGATTATCATGTTTCATTCTCTTGGTATCCACATTATGCACTTCTTTAATTAAATCAAGAACAAATATACCATTCTCAATGATAGCTTTTGCATAAAAAATATTGTTCTTAAAAATGTAACAACACTTGTCCTTTAAAGAAATTTTATAATCGTTTAATAAACAACTGAAAGAAATAATACTCTTGGATAAAGCTGGAACATAATAACAATTATTTAATTCCAGTACTAATTCACTTGGAAGAGGTAAATGGTAAGTCCCCATAACTGTTGTAGAGATGTTCTATCCAGTAGCTGACTGCAAACATATTTCTGCCTTTCCAACTCTTATAATGCTTCTAAGCTCCTATAGATCATTACACAAGTGAGATCCACATCTGGTATCTAATACCCAAGACCGTTTTGAATTAATAGAATAAGTATTAATTTCAATCATATGAATACCTGAAGTAGAAGCATCAACTTGCTTCTTCTCCTTAAGAGAATCTAAATAGGCCTTGCAGTTACGCTTCCAGTGACCATCCTTTCCACAATGGAAGCAAGTTCCTTTGGGATTCTCTTTCTTGGCAACCCTTTTCTTGGAGATCCCACCATTCTTTGGTTGTGCCTTGGTTATCTTCTTCTTCTTTTGCTTCTTGCCTTTAGCAGAAGTGACAACCATGACACATTTTGGATCATTCTTAAAGGATCCGTCAGCTATCTTAAGCATGTTGATTAATTCAGGAATGGTTACTTGGATTTTGTTCATGTTGGAGTTAAGCACGAAAGGTGCATAACTTGGAACCAACGAGTATAAGATTAAATCTATGTATAGATCATTATCCATTACATAGCCAAGTCTACTCAAATGCTCAATATACCCATACATCTTCAATGCATGAGTAACAGCCGAAGTGCCTTCCACCATTTTGCAGCTAAATAGAGCTCGAGCAATCTCATATTGCTCAGTTCTAGCCTGAGAAGAATAAAGCTCCTCAAGATGCAAAATGATGGTTCTAGCATCCATCATCTCATGTTGCTTCTGAAGCTCCGAGGACATAACACCCAGCATCAGACATGCAGCCGCTTCACTACACTTCATGTATTTTTGATAGTGCCTTTGATATCATCAATGGCATCATCTGATGGAAGTGGTGGTGGATCTTTATCCAAGACATAATGGATCTTTTTAGCTCTGAGAATAATTCTCACTTGCCTGATCCAGTCAGAATAGTTACTGCCAACCAGCTTGTTATCCAAGATTGATCGTATATTAATGTTTGATGTGCTCATGATGATGACCTAGATGTGAAAAAGAAAAGATATAAGAGTATGTTCATATATATGTATGCATTAATAAGGTCTTTAATTAATCCATTTACTCCCACTATTTTATTGCGAATTAATAGCCCTCACTATTTAATTCGAGAAAACCTGATGGTTTTCTTAATGGGCCAATATCCAATCCTTGATATGTAATTTGACCTTGACTGTGGTCAACAAGCCAAACTCCATACCCTTGAAAGATAGGTATCTCTATACCAATTGTCTCTCTACACAACTATTGGATCATTAGGTTATCAACTCTTAATGCATGCATATCATATATGCATTCCCTAATCTTGCCTCTAGAACCATTAGCCTTGACTGTGGTCAACAAGCTAATAGGCTAGCTAAGATGACCCATTTAATTAGATTTGAACATATTCAATATAATGTGAGCTTGACTATGGTCAACAACCCACACTATAAAGAACTCTGGTTCTCCTCAAATTAATGGAAGGCTTATAAACCTTAGTATTTGTTTGAGGCTTTTAGTTAATTAAGTCTCACCATACATGGTTGGCATACATTGGCATGCATCCTATATCTATCACATAAATATAAGTATACAAATATGGTATAGTTATGGACTTTACTACATTGATTTCCCCGAGCCAAAAAGGAAATCAAAAGGTCACACCTAGGTAGTATGCATGATTCAAACAAGTAAAAAATAATTACATTATCTTCAAGCTTGTTGGATCTCCATCCGGCCCATCTTGCTCCTTAGTAGTGGACTCCATGTCTATCTCTAATTCTAATCTAAGTAATCTAATTACATATTACAATTTGAAAAAGAAATACAAACCAAAAACAAGTGGTTGGGACATGACAATCCTCATTGGGCCAAAACATGCATAATGCTCAATCACATTGGGCCTTGTCCATAACTATCCATTATGCCAATCATACACCCTTATATGCATTTCTAATGCATAAAGTAAAACATATAATGGATTACTAACTTTGTTTCAACTATTAAAACAAACTTTTGAGTTCTTTTAATAATGTGATCAAATTAAGAAACTTTTTCCATTTTGGAAACTTTTATTATAGGAATCCTTTTTGTATGTATGTATGTGTTCTTGACTTAATTATCAATAAAATTTATTATTTAATTAATTAATCATATTAAATAATTAAAAAATCAATTTTGGGCTTAAAACAAGGGTAGGTCGAAACCCACACAACAAAACCCTAAAGTGTGTTCACATATAAACTAGTTTTGTGTCAAATAGATCATTTGGGCCTTTTGGAATGAGCCAAGACCACTCCAGCCATTAAAACCCATTAATAAACTTAATTATAGTTTATAATATTTAATTTAAATCAGCTCCTTGGGCCCACCAAGTCATTCACTAATTTAAACCAAGTCCGTAAATATAATTAAGCCTATTAAGTGGTTTTAAAGAATTAAAATTAATCTAATTAATTTAAGGCCCATTTTAATTAATCCAATTAATTAAAAACACTTTAATATATCATATAGATCAGATTTAGAAGATTAAAATGGTTCTAAACAAGAACACACCAAGAACACTAATTTATCGAACTTTTCGACTAAACTAGTTTCCATGCAAAACTTGTTCGATTTTAATTTTGTTTGATCCTATGGCTTAATATCACATATTAAACACATAAATTATCATCAAAATGATCTTAGAGTGGATCTATAAAAAATTAATTTAGATCAGCCCCTAAAATTAAAAGCCATTCACGCCAAAACCATGATCCCTTTCTCAAAAGAATCGTTTTTGTTTTTGTTTTATTTATTTGATCACACATATATCTAGAAATCAATATTTCTCATTTATGAGCAATCAAATCTGATATTTTAAAGTTCATGAAATAAATAACTCAAAAATAAAACTTATTTCGTAGAAAAATATAGAATTATATATTCATGGCAAAATCAAGGCTCTGATACCATATTGGAAATTATCGCTTACATGCATTTCATACATAAGCGGAATTTAAAATTTTTAACCAATATATCTGATCTTTCCATGAATCTATAATATACATATTAATGAGAATAAGAAAAATCACCTTTGATTTTTGTTGAACAGTTGATTTTACTTCTCACCGGGTTGTCGCAAACCATAGTGTTCAAAATCGAACACCTCCAATGAGTAATCCACACTAGAGAAAGATTGAAAGAACCAACAATTGGGAGTAACAAGGGCTGGGTAAAATCCCTAGATGATAGCTAGGGAAGGTGGCGGCTAGGGTTGAGAGAAAAGAGAGAGAGTGTTTTCTTAATTGTTCACACTTACTTAACCCTAATTTCACATCTCTTGGATTTTTATAGTTAGGTTAAAAAACCCAACTTCATAATGGGATTGGCCTCTTTAAAATTGCTGGAGAGTTATTAATTGGGCTTCTAGAATTATTTATAATTATTTGGGCTTAATTAAATCCAATTTAAGCCCTTTCACAAAAGACTATACACAAAACCCATAAACTAGGCCCTTTGTACATATACTTGGATTTAATTACCCAAATGAATTCCAAATCCAATCAAATTAAATATTTAGGCTCGAAAACACTTATAAAACATATTTAATTTATTTTGGTCCAAGAAGTAGGCCTCTAAGGCCTTCTTTTTTGGAGTTGGCGTGTGGCCCTTCTTCTAGAGGGCTTCTATGCCAACTTCACTTCTTTGGGCCTTTATAATTCCTCCAATGGACCTATTAATTATTATATCAGACCTATAGCACTTATAGTTCAATAATAATCAATATGAAATACATTATTTTAATTAGGTCCAATTTTATAGAACATTTCAAAAAAGTTCTGCAAACAATTTTACTTGATCATAATTAATTAAACTCTTTAATTAATTATTATCTTATTCACTTCTCTATCCCCATAATAATATCAAATATTATTATCCTTGTCATTTTACCATTTTATCCTTTTTCTCTATATGTGTGTGACCTATTGGGTTCCTATCCATATTGACAGTATAATATGTAATTGTGAGTTCTATTTAAAACTCACATGATTTAAACTTCTTTAAATCATTTTATCAATCCCTATTGATATTCTTGATACACTATTATACAAATCATAATTGGCCTCTAGCTAGGCATCATGACTACCCAAATGTCAGGAAAGTCAAGTGGTTTGACTATACCCTTCTATAGAAATAGTTAACGTGCAATTACTCCTTCCATCACTCTTATCTCAATTAGATTCTGAGTATGGATTTCTGTCAACTCATATAAATCTAATTATGTATGTTCTATTAATTTAACCATTGTTCCCAAAATTCCCTCCATGGATCTCTATCCATATTGGCATATTACTCTAGCCAGAGATTCTCTGAACAAGGCAATTATAGAATCGTGCGAGATAACTTCCCTTATTAAATCTGGGATGGTGAATCCTTTGTCAATCACTCAACTATCTTCAAGTAGGTCATTATATACCCAATCTCCTAACTATGTTCACTCCCAGTTGGAAGTAATCAGTTATGGAGTCAAAATATACCACTTTCTACTTAAGATAACTTTGGTGATCTTAAGTCCAAGGATACTTGCACAACTGCTATGAAAAGATTCCTCACTGACATAGATTTAATATCCATGTGAGGATTCTCTTTGTAGGTCTCCAATGAACTTGTTCTTCTAACAAGCATCCACATGTTAGCTTTGATTATCTTTCATAATCACAATTATAAGAAACACTGCTTGAACTATTCAAGAAGCATAACATGTGCTAGTCCTTTCAAATTAATAATGTCTTATATTGTTAATTCTATGACTAGGGCTATTTAGATATTAACACATTTGCATGCAATAGACACCTCATATCATGAACACTTTCATGATTGCCTTTGCACTGTGTTTATAATATCAAGGACTTCATTTATTAATTTAAGATTTACAAACTCATGTATTTAAACATAGCATTAATAAATGAATAATGCCTTTTATTAAGAATATAAATTCTTACATATGAAATTCATCCCTTTTACATAGGCTCTAGGGCATACTCTCTAACAACACGTGCCCACACGTGGGTGTAAACTTTCCCACATGTGGGCATGCGAAAGAGAAGGTATGGATCATGTGCCCACGCATGGGTGTGGGCATTCCCACACATGGTCATGCAAAAATGGAAGAGCAAGGCTTTGTGAAATAAAGAGGAGGCAGTAGCTGTGTGCATGGGCGTGGGTGAAAAATCACATGGGTGTGTGTGATTTCGTGGATGAGGCAGACACTCAAGGCATGGCCACATGATGCTCAAGGGAAATCTACACGTGGGCACGCATAAGCCTAATCTGGGTACTTCAAAACTTGATTTTTTTTATCAAAAATAGATCTTTTTTAATCACCAATTATCTTATGAAAAATCAATGAAACAAAATTGTAGCTTAAAAATATTTTTAGATCATTTTCCCCATTTTTGAACACTAATGACACTAAACTTGCTTACCCTTCCTCAAATTGGTTTTCCTTTTGAACAATTGAAACATAGTTGGTATAAAAACCAAAATACCATTCATTTAAAACATTTATTCTTTGAAAAAAAAACCTTTTAACCCACTCATTTCATGAACCAAAACATAAAAACACATAAAACTAAAACTACTGTAACTATTGAAATTATTAAAAGCACACAAAATCACACAAAAATTGAACTAAAAAAATTAATAGAGGGAGAAGAGTGAAGTTCTGAATTTTAGAGTCTCCAGCTAGACTATCCAAACCATTTATGAGGGATCTTGAAGAACCATGGTTGCCTCAGCAACCTCTTGTTGTCCTAAATGATACGGTTTGAGTCAATGATCGTTTACTGTCAATTCACAACCATCTCTTAAATTTTTTTATTGCCACTACTCCAAATTTATTGCTTGACATGACTTGATATGGTCCAATCCACTTCGATTTCAGTTTTCCTGGAAACAAACAAAGACGACTATTATATAAAAGCACTAGCATACCAGGAACAAAATCTTTTATCCTTAAATGTTTTTCATGCCAACGTTTGGTCTTTTCTTTGTAAAGTGCTCCATTGTCATACGACCATTGTCAAATTTCATCAAGTTCATTGAGCTGCAATTTCCTCTTTTCTCCTGCATTTCTCAAATCAAAGTTAAGAAATTTGGTAGCCTAATAAGATTTATGCTCTAATTCTATTGGAAGATGACATGTTTTTCCAAAAACAATCCTATAAAGAGACATGCCTATAAGGGTCTTAAATTCAGTTCGATAGGCCCATAGAGCCTCATCTAATTTTTGATATCAATCCTTCCTAGAATTACTAATTGTTATTTTCTAGAATTGATTTTAGCTCCCTAGTAGATACCTTAACTTGCCCATTGGCTTGAGGATGGTATGGGGTGGTTATCTTGTGTTTAACTCCGAATTTCCTAAGCAAGGTTTTGAATTGATGGTTGACAAAATATTTGCTGCCATCACTTATTATAGCACTTGGTGCTATAAACCTAGTAAAAATATTCTTTCTAATAAATTCAAGCACTATGAGCACATCACAAGTTTTAGTAGCTATGGCTTCAACCCATTTACCAACATAATTCATAGCTACTAAAATATATTCAAAACCAAAAGAATTAGGAAATGATCCCATAAAATCTATTGCCCATACATCAAAAATTTCTACTTCAAGCACATTATTCATAGGCATTTCATCCCTTTTTGAAATATTTCCAACCCGTTGACATCTGTCACAAGTTTCAATGAAAGCTTTGACATCTTGAAATAAAGTTGGGCAAAAAAAACCTAATTGAAGGACTTTTTGTATGGTTCAATTAGGTCCATGATGGCCTCCAACCTCGACTCCATGGCACTGTTGCATGATAGCTTCTTGTTTCGATTTCGGTACACACTGTCTTAGCACTTGATTCGAATAAATTTTGATGAGATATGGATTTTCCCAAAGGTAGTCTTAGCATTCGCTTTCAGCTTTTTCTTTGGTTGCCAAGTAAACTCCTTAGGAAGATAGCCACCTGCAAGAAAATTGGCTATATTAGCGTACTATGGAACTGAATTTTCTTTGGTATAACAAGCATAAATATGTTCATCGAGAAATAAGTCAGAATTTTCTCTCTGTTCTATGCTAGCATGATCCAATCTAGATAGATGGTCAGATATAAAATTCTCAGCTCCTTTCTTATCCTTAATTTCTAAATCAAATTCTTAGAGTAGTAAAACCCATCGGATAAGCCTTGGTTTGGAATCCTTCTTTGCAAAAAGGTGCCTCAATGCCGTATGGTCCGACCACACCATAACTTTGGACCCTAGAAGATAAGATCTGAATTTTTTGAATAAAAAGACAATCGCCAAGAGTTCTTTCTCCATGGTTGTGTAATTGACTTGGGCTCCAATAAGTGTATGGCTTGCATAGTAAATGGTATAGAAAATCTTCTCCTTTCGCTGTCCTAAAACTACTTTGACTGTATCAAGTAATTTCAATACTTCCTTTTTCACTACTTTTACATGGTTGGGTTGAGCCTTCATTAGGGTTGTACTACCAATTTGAAATTATCTTCCATGGGTATTCGATGTGTACAATAGCTAGGGCTAATCCCTTTTAAGTCGGATGTTGCCCAACCAATTGCTCCTTTGTGTTTCTTGAGGACGTCAATGAGCATTTTTTCTTCCAAACCTATCAATAAAGATGAAATAATTATTGGTTTAGCATTATCCTTTAAAAATACATATTTCAAATAAGATAGAAGTGTTTTAAGTTCAGAATCTCCCTTAGGAGGGGACGGTTCATCCTTCATTTCCTTATTTTCACTGTGCTCTTTTCCCAGATTTTGTACCAACTGTTTCTCCTTTGCTTCCAACTCTTCCATTTCCTTGGGATGCATTAAACAATTTTAAAGCTCATCATTGAGAATGATCTCCTCTTGTTTCGTGTTGGCACATTCTTGAACTTCATCAACAAAGTAAATGGACTCCTCAAAATCGTATGAGGGGTGTTTTAAAACTTTATTCACATTGAAAGCCATTTCCTCCTTGTTGAATCTCAAAGTGATCGTTTGTCCATAAACATTAATTAGAGCTCTTGTCATGTTCAAGAATGGCCTACCCGCTATCAACTGTACCTTCCTATCTTCCTCCATATCCATGACCATAAAATCAATCGAAAAGATAAAATTTTCGACTTTCACCAATAGGTTCTCAATAATTCCCTTTGGTTTCTTCACCAATCGATCCGCCAATTGAAGTGTCATTCGAGTTTCCTTTAGATCACCTAAGTTCAATTTCCTGCAAATTGAATAAGGCATCAAGTTAATACTAGCACCCAAATCACATAAAGCATGCCTAATAAAATTTCCTCCTAATTCACAAGGCAATGTAAAACTACCAGGATCTTCTAATTTTTCAAGAATTTTATTGGTTAATATTGCACTACAATTATCGAATAATTGATCCGTTCCTATGCCTTCTAGATTTTTCTTATTAGTACAAAGTTCCTTCATAAATTTAGTATATTTAGGCATGTGTAATAAAGCTTCAGCAAATGGTAAATTTATATATAGCTTCTTAAACATGTCTAAAAATCTACTTAATTTATATATTTTGGCTTTCTTTTCTAGCTAGAATAGAAAAAGGTAATTGAGACTCATCAAGCACCGTAGAAACAAGTTTTTCTTTACCTTTACCCTTCTCAATCGTAGGAGGTACTTTCTCACTATTTTCAGAGTTAGAAATACTTACCTCCGTTGTCGGTTCCACCCTTGGGGAAGAATTCTTACCAATTTCAGTCTTTCCTATCTCATTTCCACTCCTTAATATGATTGCTTTAGCTTACTCATTTGGATTGCAGTCCATGTTAGATGGAAACGTCCCTTGCATCCGGTTGGATAATGAACTAGCAAGTTGCCCCATTTGGTTCCCTAGATTCCTAATGGATACCTCTTGGTTCCTCATCCAAATATCTTGTGATTTCCATCTAGCATCTTGACTAGCCAAAATTGAGTTTTAGGAGGCCATGAAGTTTGCAATCATCTCTTCTATATTGGATTTCTTTTCTTGAGGAGGGAGAGGTTGAGATTTTTGAAAATTGGGTGGTTGATGGTATGATTGTGATGGGTATTGGTTTGTATAATGTGGTGGAGCTTGATTTTGGTATAGGGGATGGTTATTAGGAAGTTGATTATGGTTAAACTGAGGTCTAGCATTAGGGTTAAAAGAAGAAGCTTGATTACCTTCCCTCCATGAAAACTTTGGATGGTTCCTCCATCCCGAGTTGTAGGTGTTACTATATGGGTTTAAGGCATTTACTTCTTCTACCATTCCTTCATTAGTCTTCATTCCTAGATATCCTTGAATTCCTGCATAAGCATCAAATTCATTAGATAATATAGAAATATTCTTAGCTTTAAGCTTATTTATTTCTTTTAAATGTTCTTTTTTCATTAATTCCAATTGAGCTTTTAACATAACTACTTCTTCAATATTATGAACTCCCTGTTTCTTTTGAGCTACTCTAGAGATTACCCATTGAGCATCATTGGTAGCCATCTCATCAAGAAGTAAAAATGAATCTTCAAGAATTTGGTTCATAAAGCTACCGTTTGAGGCTGCATCCAACAAAGACCTTGTTGATGGGTTGGAACCTGCATAAAAAATGTGCATTAGTTGATAAACAGGAAACTCATGATGAGGATATCTTTTCAAAAGTCTCCTAAATCTTTCCCATGCTTTATAAAATGGCTCCTCATAAAATTGTTGGAAATCACTAATTTGTTTTCCAATGAGGGTTGTTTTAGTAGGTGGGAAAAACTTGCAAAGGAATTTTTCTTGCATTTGTTGCCAAGAATGGATGGATTGACTAGGTAACATTTGTAGCCAATCCCTAGCTTTTCCTATGAGGGTGAATGGAAAAAGTTTCAACCTAATTGCATTAGTCGATACATTAGGAATTTGCACAGTGTCACTAACTTCTAAGAACATATCTAAATGTTGTGCAAGATCCTCTATGTCCAAACCCGAAAATTGATTTCTTTATACCATCGTGATGGTAGCGGGTTTAATTTCAAAAGGCTGGTGGTGAGGAATCCTAATGTTTCTATGTTCTTCATTCCATCTAGGAATAGCATAATCCCTAATAGTCCTAGGTCTATACCCATTCCCGGGAGCTTGGTGGGGTACGTCTTGCTCTTCGATCCTAGGTGGTGGAGGATCATTCATAGGTGGTTCTATTATTGGGTCATCCATATTGCCTCTTAACCTTCTATTCCTATGTAATGTCCTCTCAATTTCAGGGTCTACGGATAGAATGGGGTTGTTTCTCACCAAAAACCACTAGCACCTAAAAAAAACAAAAATAAGAAAATAGGTGAAGAAGAAAATGAGAACACAAAAAATCACTTTAAACTCAAAATAAAATAAACAAACGCCAATGAATCCCAGCAACGGTGCCAAAAACTTGACTGCTGTCTAGCAAGTATACTAGATCGGCTAAGTAATATAGGAAAATATAATTATAACCTAAAATATCAAACCCAAGGGAAACTTATGTTTGCATGGGTGATTTTAATTTTAAAACCAAATTTGTGTGAAGAAGGAAGAGGAGAAATCCCAAAAATAGTGATGATTAAAATTAAAAACTAAAAACAAACTTTTGAAACTAAAGATAAAATTAAGCAGTTAAAAGAGTTAAAATAATTAAAGATAAAAGAAACGGATTAAGGTAAAAATCAATATTAGAAGCAACTTTCACTAAAAGACTATCCACCTTAACCATTATTATTATGACTTAATCAAAAGAAAACACACAAGTGATTATGAAGAATTCAGATTAATAAACCCAAATAACTTTACTCAAGATTATCATTCCAAACATTAAAATTCTCTTATTTAGACAAACTCAACACTTAGTATAAAGATCTGAATTAATTCTCCTAGATGTCTATTAAATCCTTTTTCAAGTAATTTAACTTTCACCTATTCTTAGTTACACCTTTCTCAATCTTAATTTACTTTGATTAACACACAATTATAGCTTTATTCATATTATAATCATGCATAAACCTAAATAAATTAAACCAAGAACATGCATATCAATAATCAACTTAAAACCAATTACTTAACCAATGTTTAATCAAGTTAACAACCAATTTAAATTGAATAAAGATAAGACTCCGTTTAAAAACTAAGAAATAATCAAACTTGTATTAAATTGAAGCACAAGCTTAAGTCATAACAATAAAAGTTAAGGATTCATGTATCCTTTAGCAAAAGTTAAAGAAAACTACTCACTAGACATGCTTAAAATCAAAACAAGCTTTTAAAGAAAATAATGAAAATAACAAAAACATAAAACTAAAACTAATGAACTAATGTTGATAATTTGCTTAATGAAAGAATTTTTTTTCCTTTTTTTGGTGCTTCAGACTCCTTTTTATAGGCCAATGACATAGTAGAATCCTTCTTAAACTCCAAAAATCAAATAGGAAACAAATCCTCCTTAAACGGGAAGTTTGGAAAAATCCTTCATCGAATGGGAGATGCACATGGCCACGGGCCATTACTTTGTTAAGTCACACGTGGGCACGTGTTCTTCAGTAAAAGAAAGACATGGCCATGGGTTCTTCTTTTGTTATTCCATATGTGGGCACGCCTCAAAAACTTCCTTTCTTTTCCCGTGGCCACGCCTTGCTTTTTCACCTATCTTTACGTGGTCACGTGGCCATAGTTCTCTTGGTGCAATCTTCACGTGGTCACGTTTGCTTTCTCCTTAATATTCACGTGGCCATGTCAATGCCTTTTGGACTTTACGCTTATTTTCTCGCATCAATTTCCCTCTTTTATAGTTTTGACCCCAATCTCTTGCCTTTTTGCAATTAAGCCCTTTTTTAGCAAATTAAACCTAAGAAACATCCAAAACTTTGAATTAACTTCAAAAACATACAAATTAACAATTTAACTCTAATTTAACCAAGATTAAAATAAATTAACTAAATAACAACACTTAAAACATACTAAAAACTATACATAATTCACACTTATCAAAACACTTAAGCACAAAACCAAAGATAAACTACTCACATTGCAACACAAAATAATACAGAATACAAACTAACAAAATCAAACCAAATAACACAAACTAACAGCACATAACCAAAAATTAACAAAACAAAATCAAATAGCACAAACAAAGATAAGGAAGGAGTTTAGTCTTGAGTTTAGCAATTTCTCAACTAGACTTTTAGAACCCTGTTAATATTTTTAAAAAACCATGGCTGCTTTAGCAACCTCTACTTGCCCAATGCGATAAGGCTTTAAGCTGTGACCATTGACTTTATATTCATGCCAATCCTTCGGACATTTGATAGTCACCACTCCAAATTTATTACTGGACAATACTTTATATGGCCTAAGCAATCTTGATTTTATCTTATCTAGAAACAACCACAATTGACTATTGTACAATAAGACTAGCATCCCAGTGACAAATTCCTTCACACTTAACCTCTTGTCATGCCAATGCTTTGTTTTCTCCTTGTAAAGGGCTGCATTGTCATAAGACCATTATCGAAACTCAACAAGTTTATTAAGCTGTAAAGTTCTTCTTTATCCTACACATTTCAAATCAAAGTTAAGCAATTTTGTTGCCTAATATGCCTTATACCCTAATTCAACTAGTAAATGACATGCTTTTCCAAAAACCAACCTAAATGGAGACATGCCTAAAGGGGTCTTATATGCAATTCTATAGGCCTAAAGAGCCTCATCTAACTTTTGAGACCAATCTTTTCTAGCACTATTTACTATTTTCTCTAAGATTGATTTTAGCTCCCTATTAGACACTTCCACTTGCCCATTTGCATGAGGATGATATGGGGTTGTTATTTTATGCTTGACACCAAATTTTCTAAGTAATGTTCTGAATTGATGGTTGACAAAATGCTTGCCTTCATCACTTATAATAGCTCTTGATGCCTTAAACCTAGTGAACATATTCCTCCTAAAGAATTCAAGCACAACCCTAGCATCACATGTCCCAGTGGCTATTGCTTCTATCCATTTACTCACATAATCCACATCAACTAGGATATACTCAAATCCACATGATTTCAAAAATAGTCCCATAAAGTCAATACCCTAAACATCAAATATTTCAACTACTAACATAATATTAATGGGCATCTCATCCCTTTTAGATATATTTACTAGCCGTTGACATCTATCACATAACTCTATAAGAGACTTAACATCAGCAAAAAGAGAAGGCTAAAAGAAACTTAACTGTAAAATTTTCTGAACTATATGGTTTGTTCCATGGTGACCTCTAACCTCTCCTCCGTGACATTGTCTCATGATATCCTCTCGCTCCTCCTTTGGAACACATCTCCTATATCTTGATTAAATAAGGGTCATCTTAAAGATAATGCCTTGCATTCACTTTTAGTTTCTTCTTTTGTTACCAAGTGAAATCCTTTGGTAAATAACCTCCTACCAGATAATTAGCAATGTTAGCATACCAAGGAACTGAACCTACACAAGCATAAATAGCACAAATATGTTCATCAGGAAATAAGTCAAAAATTTCTCCCTTTTCTATATGAGATGATCCAATCTAGATAGATAGTTAGCTACAGAATTTTCAGCCCCCTTTTTATCCTTGACTTTTACATTAAATTTCTGCAGTAGCAAAACCCATCTAAAATTGACATTTTTCGTTGCTAAATTGCAATTTTCTTCTGGTGATTAGTGTTAAACTAAAAGGTAATTATCTTAATTTAATGATTCATCATCTTATTTTTCATCTTCTTCTTGATTTTGTTGAGTGATTGATTGATCAAATGCTGGAAGTTTGAGTAAATGGATGAAATTGTTGATTAAGGAGAAGAGGAGAGTATAAAGACCAAAGGAAGGAGTGGCAAGAGATTGAAAGTGAAGGGGGATTTCGACCAAGGTATGGGATAGGGTTTATCTTACATGTATGTAAATAATAATTTGTTAATTAAGATGTAAATGTGTGTTGGATTGATTAAATGGGAGGAGGTATGAAGTTAGGATGAATTACATTAAGTGTTACTTGAGAAATTAATGAAACTAGGGGTTGTATTTTCATTATAAAATAAGTTAGGAACCTTTAATTGAGACCATGTTAATTTATATAGCTACATAATAGTTATATGTATAATTTTGTAGTTGAAACCTAGCACTAATCTGGCCTCTAAACTGCCCTTATATTTAATGGAATATTGGGAGAGTTATTAAACCCGGTTCTAGAATAGGTTGTGCTAATTGTGTTATAATTTCTTGTGTAATGGTCAGAATGCTATGAGGTTAATTCTTATGCAAACTAGACTCCTAAATGCATATTTTTTATGTAGGAATTATGAATTAAAATAGTGTACAAGCATATCAAATATTAACTTGAAATTCATAGGGACTGGAGGTACTATTAGGGAAAAACCATAGTAAATTGGGCATAAATTTTGGTAGAGTTGTTAAAATGATACAAAGTAAAATTTTGGTAAAACTAGAGACATGGAAGTATAACTTTGATTAAGAAATGATGATCTAATTTCTTCTGAATTTTATTCTAAAAATCTTTATAAGTGGTAACAAACACTATTTTGGTTCTATAAACAGGCTATAGTTTTTCTCAAATATCTCAAGCTATAGACAAGATATTAAGGTGAATTTTGATGCTTTGGAAACTAGACGCATATGGTAATAAGTTTTTAGAAGGTCATTTAGCCTAAAAATGACCAAAGTTATAAGTGGCTCACAATTTGTGTCCAAAATGCTGCCCTATGCAGAATTTTAATATATCTTACATTATTTTTTTTATATAGTTGAGTTAAATTTGTATCCATGTGGATATACAATGAATTGGATATGGCATACGATATGACTATTAATAAAGGGTTATATATATATATATATTTGGGATTAAACTTATATATACATGATTGTTATATGCAAGATTAATTTTATGTATGTAATCCTATGATAAGTAAGTGTATATTTTAACATGTACCTATACTTTGAAATAAGAAATACAATAGTATGATCATGTTCACATGTAGTGTATTATGGATCACATGTTAAGGTATCTATTATGATGATATATGCACAATTGTCAAAATATTGAAATGTTAAATGGCAAATTGGTTACATGTATTTATCTAAACTAGGGATTTTGGATCTTTTTACATGATCACATACCTAAACTGTGCTGTATTGGAAAGTTCTAAGAACAAGGCATGACTTATGTTGAACACTTGAACAGGTATGATATATTACCTGATTGTCATGGTATGATCAAGCTAAATATGATGCCTACTGATAACATGATCAAAAATTATGTGAAACATTATATGAGCTTTGTATACATAGTTATGCTATAGTAATAATATATTTGTACTTTGGTTATACATGTGCAAATTGATTTAATCAAGTGCAAGCATGATATATGAAAACATAATTAAATAAAGTATCACCTGAAATTAGAGTTCAATTGTGGATAGATAGGCGCCTATAGGGATTTTACAGCTGCCACTGTTGACCTGATTAGGTCTAAAGTACAGTGATCCTATTAGATTATGAACTGTTAGTGTAAGCCCTAGCCCCAATACATTGTAATAAAACACTTAGTTAATAAAATGAGGCATTTGTTTTATCTTTTGTATTCCCGTGCATGTCAGTTGATAAAACTATCCAAGAATGTCGTTTCGGTTTAAGTTATCATGTGTGAGGCACATGGATTGTAAGACCTTGAAACAAATGGGACTTCATTCTAAATATCCCTAGTCAGTCATTGTTATGGGAATAACAAATGAATTAAGACTAGTATGCTCTCTCTGATATTATGAGTTCTGTCTTACGGATCATTAGGACAAGAGTGTCAATCAGAGATCATAGATACATGTTAAAGAACACGGTATCTGGATTCGATCCGCTCATGAGAACACTACATGGTACAAGTCATAAGTGTTTCTCATATGCAAGTTTTGTATTGGAGTTCTTAGACCTGAAATCTCTATGAAACTCTTTATGAATTACTGTGTACTTTGACATACACCTAACGTGCTCGTAACAGAGTGACAAGTACGGGTATGATTGGGTATGCATTGATTCATGTTAGAGAGCATGAGAGAAGTGAAGGGATTACCCCTCTCGATAAGAGAGAAAATATCATCGGCCACTTGATCAGTGAACTGAGAAGTGTATGGCCATATCGAGATGAAATAATGAGTAATCATTATTTATCTGAGAGTTCAATGGCACTAGAATATCAAGAAAGGAATTAAAATATATAAGGATGACTAGTTCCATGCCTTATATTAATTCTGATATTTATGGGTAAGGGACTATGCAAAATTGCATTAGGTCACCAAATGCCATATGCATTTTCATTTAATTTGGATTGCTATAATATCTTGCTAGAGAATATATATAGCCTTTGAATTAATTTATTAATTCATTGCCAACATTAAATGGACCTATAGGATCGCACACAAAGCATTGGGCTTAAAATACTTAAATTAAGTATTGGGCATTAATTTGGGCTTTTAATTAAAGTCAAATTAATGTATGTAATGGGTTATAAAATTGCTATTGGGCTTTGGTCCATGAGAGAGAGAAATTCAGCCCACAAGATTTAATTTCAATTAATTAAATGTCATGAATTAATTTAATTAATTGAGTATTAAAGCCTAAAGACATATTTATCTAATTAAATCATCTAAATTGTATTTAATGTGGCCGAAATTCCTAGAGAAATCACAAGGAATTTCGACACATGTATAGTTTATTATTTAAGTGATTTATTAGATTTAAATGTCTTATCTTTTATCCTAAAATAAGTGATATTATATGAGTTTTTATCAATAAATATTACTAATTTTAATTAAGTGATAAATGCAAATATTAATTATCTTAAGATAGTATATTTGAGATCCATCACTTAAAAGGAAAAAAAGATATATATTGTAGTGGAAAAAAATGTGAAACCCTAGTCTTTCATTCTAGGTTTGCGTGAACTCTTCCTCTCTCTCTCAAGTTTTCTTTTAGCCAATTTTTCACAAAGGAGAAAGGATTGTTCCTCATTCTCTTGTGTTATTGGATATAAATAGCAATCTAAAGAAGTACAAAATCAAATTTTGTAGCTTCAAACTATAGCCATTACACAATACTTAAAAGAGAGCTAGCAATCTCGGTTTTAAGCCGACGGTGCAATTGTGTGTGTGAGAATAGAGGGAGTGGCGTAAAAGGCTATTCCTTGGCATTGGTGATCGAGATCTAAGGCGGACAAAGTCATCTTAGTTGCTGGCCATCACCGAAATCAATATCTAAAAGGCATCTTAACTTGTAAGTTCTACAACCTAAAATTGCATGTTTTCATTCCTAGTTTTGGATATGTATGGTATGTATGATAAAAATTTTTGTTTTCCCGCTGTGCTATCATGATTATCATACCATGTCATATTCCTTCATGAACACCCCATTAGGGTTGTTGGTTGACCTCGTATGGGTCCATTTGATCGGTCCACCGTACAGTCAACCCCGTTTGGATCTATAAATCTGATATCCTCGGATATCCACCATTTTGATACCCTCGGGTATCCATCGATCCCGTTATCCACCTTTAGAACTTAAGAAGGTTATGTTACAATATAAATACATCATAATTGGTTAAAGTATACCAAGGCATATAATTTATGGAGTATCCTGTTTAATTGAGTTTTCTAATGCATGTATCTTATTCTTATGCTTATATATATATATATACAAAACACTTTATGAAATGTTGAAAGTATGGAGACTACTTAAATGCAGGAATACATTGCTGATCAAAGTCGTTGTTACTTTTATCATATGCTTATCGTTTATGTGTTATTTTAAATGTTTTTAAATTATGTATGATTTAATGAATCTGATGATCACTATGAGTGGTTGTCCTTCACTTTTATTATCCCTACTAAGCTGTATAGTTTAGCACGGATTATTTTGATCCGTGTAGGTTTTGGTAGTCAAGGCTTTTGCATAGGAACATTCTCTGTATTAGGACAGGCCAACACCAGTCTTTAGAAGTTGATGTAGGAATTATGATTAATTTTGTATAGTTCTTTACATGTTTAATATGTGTAAAGTTTATATTATATATGTATGTCATATGGAGGTTAAGGTTGTAATAAGCTTATAGTGAGAATGCTAGTATATGACTTTATTCAAATGTGCTGGAATGCTGAATGCTATGCATGATAGTGAAATGACTAAGATAGTTGAATCTAGTATGATTAAGATAATGGGTTGCATAATGACTCACTGTGCTTATTTAAAATGAAATGTACATGAGAGATGTGATAAGCCTAATTAGAATACAAGTTCTATGATTAGACTGATCAGGTGACATGAATGCATGTAGATGTTAATCGGGTTAATTTCCTAACATAACATGACTTAAGTAGACTTCATAATATATGATAAAGATGTTAGATTAGGGTGTTTCAGTTCCAAAATAGGATATTAGTTTATACCTAGGTTTTAGGACCCGTACTTATGATGCTACCAGATAGGCTCAGGAATAGGATATCGACTAGTTATAGTAGAGTCCGAAATGGGATACTAGGGGTATAAATGGGTTGTCCACAACTAAAATATATTAATGTTATGTTAAAATGAACCTTATATGGGAATAGGGATGATTAGGTTCCTAAACAACATTTTTAGCCATTGTAAATTTCATACATTTCATAATTTGTACTTTTATTAATTTGATTGTTTTATACTTTCTGTTTAATTTACCTTATTTTAATTGTCAATAGTGTTATTCATAACACAACCAATAACAATTGGGTAATTCTTTAAGCATATAATTCCAATCAATCATTTTTACTTGCATAAATCGTGTTCCCTAGGGTTCAATACATATGGGTCTTAAAAATACCTTACTTTATTACTTGTTGATTCAATATACTTGTCGACCACCAACCAAGTTCTTGGTGTCATTGTCGGGGACATTGGCAAACTTAAGTGCAATTGTGATCGATTTCTTTTATATGTTTTTCTTTTACATATTTTTGTTCATTTATTTATTCTTTTCAAGTGATTTTGGTGCATAAACATATTTCATCTACATCATCTAATACCATTTGGCCCTAAAATCAAGAGGACTTTACACCGAAGGAGATAAAATCAACCTGAATATATGAATATTCCACTAAATTTGGATGTGCCTCTTATTGATGAAGAAGGAGAAGGGCAACAACAACAGCAAAATGGAAATCATGATAGTCTAAGACCAAGGACTATTCATGATTATGCCACTCCAAGATGAAATGAGGAGCATATAATGGTAGTGCTTCCTTGACAACAATACTTTGAGCTAAAACTAGCAATGATCACCATGGTTCAAATGAACCAATTTTCAAGATCAGACATAAAGGACTCGATGCAACATCTAGATATTTTCTTAGAGATCAGTGATATGGTCCAAATATAAGGTGTGATGATGAATGCTATAAGGTTAAAGCTTTTTCCCTCTAATCTTATAAGGAAAGTAAGAGATTGGTTGTCTATGCTACTGAGCCAATCCATCAATTCATGGGAGCAAATACAGGAGAAATTTCTAGTTAGAATTTTCCCACCCACCAAGACAGTGAGCATAAGGAATAGCATCTACAATTTCCAATAATTAAATGATGAAACCTTCCATGAAGCTTGAGAAAGGTTTAAGAGGTTGTTAAAGAGCTATCCTTATCATGAGATCACGATGCAACAGTTAATGTCAATATTCTATATGAAATACAGCTCAACTATGAGGTCTTTATTGGATACTGCATCGGGGGGAAGCTTTATGGACAAAATTCTAAAAAAAGCCTTTTTTGCTTCTTGATGAAATGGCCATAAATATGGCTTAGTGATCTAGCTCAAGGGCATTAACCAAAAGACAATGAGTTCTCACTGTGAATGAAGTGGTGATGTTGAAAGCTCAATTGGAATTATTAAAGAAGGAGTTTAATGGGTTAAAAGTTCATAAAATGTTAGCAATTAGTTAAGAGGGTAGTGCTTTTGAAGGAGAAAATTTGGGAAGTGATGCAAGGGCAATTGAGCCATACACCCAAGGGGTAGGAGAAGTGAATGCCTTGCAAGAATATAAGAGGAATGATACGTTCAACAATTATTACAATCCCTGATGGAGGAACCACCCAAATTTCTCATGGAGAGATGGAAATCAAGCCTTAATCTCAAACACTAACCCAAAGGTCCCATTTAATCCATCTTCACATAACCAAGCCAACAACAACTATAGTTATCACCATCAATACCAACCACCTCAAGCTCACCAAACACATTACCAACCTCCTAGTTTTCAACCTAGATAGCCCCCACCATTAGGCTAGTTTCATAACTTTCCAAAATAAATTCAGGACAAGCCAAGAGGCTAGTTGGAAGGCTCAAAAGCAATGGAATAGGAATCAAGATACAGCCATAAGGAACTTAAAGACACAAGTTGGTCAAATTGCAAACTCCATTTCAAAAAGGCCACCGAGTGTTTTCCATCAAATGTCGATCGAAACCCAAAAGAGGAAGTGAAAGCTATCACATTGAGAAGTGGTAAAGAGCTATGCATAGAGGACAAAGGTAACAAATCTCCTTCAATATTGGTGGAGCCTAGGATGTAGGTATATGATTCTAACCTAAAAATTTATGTTGGCAAGCACAAATCTACCGACCAAGGTAAAAACACTTCAATTGAAAGGGTCATGATATGGATGAGTCTTCATTACATTTCCCTGTTATTGCTAGCAAGGATAAAAATAGTGATCAATTAGCCAAGTTTTTAGATATTTTAACAAAATTATGCATAAATCTCCCTTTTGTTGACGTTTTACTACATATATTGAAATATGCTAAGTTTTTATAAGAAATTTGTTCTAACAAAAACAAATTAGAAGGTTAGTAATAGTTCATTTTTTTTTAAATTACAGTGCTATCTTAACCAATAAATCTCCAAAGAAACTAGAGGATCCTGGTAGCTTTACGCTGCTATGTGAATTAGGGGGTAACTTTATTAGGCATGCTCTGTGTGATCTAGGTGTAAGTATTAATCCCATCACATTCACTTTGTAAATAGTTTAATTTTGGGAATTTGAAAGAGACAAGCATGCTACTACAACTGGCTAACAAGTCCATCAAGAAACCCAAGGGGGTTATAAAATACTTGCTAGTAAAAGTTAGGAAGTTCATATTTCCAATGGACTTCATGGTGCTAAAAATGGATGAAGATTAAAACATTGCCTTGATAGTTGGATAAACGTTTCTAAACATAGCCAGAGTGTTGATAGATGTGTATGGGAAAATAGTCACATTGAGGTTCAATGATGAGAATAAGACTTTTAAAGTGGCCAAGATGACAGAACACCCATCATGAGAATTTGTGGAGTCGGTTTGCTGCATTTAAGGTTACCTTGGAGAGACAAAGATCAAGGCCAAAGAAGTGCTAGTGGATGACATTCTGGAGGAGTGGCTAATTAATCCCAAGGAATAAAAAATTGCAAGTGCAAACGGCAAGAGTCCAATAACCAAGTGGTCCAAAAAGAATTTGCCAGAAAAGTAAAAGATAAAAGTTGAGGGAAGTCACGATCATTTGACTCCATGCTTAGGTTTGCAAGACAAAATTAGGATTAGTGTTGAGGCAGAGAAATCCAAACTCAAGGACATGACATGAGAGCATTAAAAGTTGAGCTGGCGACTTGTTAAACCCAAAACTTTTTCTAACTCAAATATCAAAACTTATTTCCTTTAAGTATATCTTTAATTTTTTGTTTAAATTGTTGTTTTATGTTTTTGTCCTTGGTATTAATAAGTGGTAATTTGATGTTATGTATGCATGCTAAGTGTTATCATGATCATATGTATGTGTGAGGGGGAAATTTTTTCTAAGTGTACAAAAATTTTATTGGACCCGGTAGAGACTAATTGGTCTTAACCACATCCCATTTATTGCTTGAGTTCTAGAATAGGTCACTCGACTGAACCCATTTGGTCTCTGCCATGTGAAACACCTTAGTCTGGTTACATAAGGTATCACTTGGTGGAGACCATTTGGTCTCACCCGTGTGCAAGTTGAGTTTTCAGTCCAATAGGGGTCACTCGATCGAGACCATTTGGTCTCAGCCATGTGCTATAAAGAGTTAAATGTGTATAATTTGGTTAAGTAGACCGAGACCAATGGTCTCAACTATGTGAATGTAAATAATTTTGGTACAGAATTGGTCATGGTCTTAGCCATGTACAATTAGGATTTCTCAAACTAGAAGGAATGACTTTGCCAAGAAAATTTAGTCTCAACTGTGCATTTTAAGTCTTGTGTCTAACTAGGCCGAGACCAATTGGTCTCAACTGTGTCCCTAGGGTACTTTATCATGTCAACTTATAAATAGACCCATAAGTCATGTCTTTTCACTTAGTCTCTCACTTCTACTCTGATTTTCTTATGGAATCCAACATTCTTTTACAATTTTCTTCCCTCTTAGTGTATTTTCTTCTTTGTGAGGCATCAAAACAAGTAATTAATCCTTGTTTTTTGTTTTACTTTCATCTTTTTATTTCATTTTGTTTTTCTTCTTGAGTATGCTTTAGATTAAAAATCCCTCTTTTGTTGAGCATTTTTAATTTTTACATGTGTAAGATGTGTTTTAAGTATTTACGTGAACATTACATGAGTAAAGTTAGGTTTAAACTAAATTTGTCCCATTTTACTTCTTTTTTCTTTGAGGCATGCTTTATAACTTGTTATTTTGAACATTTCTTAGTAACCAATTTGCTTGTTTTGACTTGAAATGATGCATTTAGTGCAATTATCATTTATATGTGCCATGTGTTTGTAAAAATGTCTAAAAGATGTAAAAATGCTCTTTTGCCTAACCTTTTCTCTTTGTTGTGTATGATTTTCTTTAGAGAAATTATTTTGTGTCAAGTGTAATGAACAGATGTGCTAAAGATTTGTATTTGTCTACTCGGCGTCTTAGATCTTTTAGTTTTAGAAAAAAATCATATTTTATGTTATGTTTTATGCTATGTCCTTTTTCATTTTGGTAGTTTTCCTTATAGCATTTTATTCTTTTATGTTTCTATTTAATATAATTTTGTTGGCATCTTAGCATGTTGATAGTTGTTTTATTTATGAAAGATTAGTTGTAATGTTTGAGGCATCAAATTTTTTTTTCTTATGGGCAGTATTGTGGTTCACATAGTTTACTTTGCGCTTGCATGCTTGTTATTTGTTGTTCGAAACACATTTAATCATTTTGATGAAAGTAATGAACTTTCACCTCTTGTGTTGTATTTTTGTGCTTTATACGTTAAATTCTTTCTCTTACATTGTGTGGTTAAGCTATTGGGGTAAAACCTAATAGAGAATGGTTTGTTTTTACAATGGCACCTAAAAGAACTAGGATAGAGGTGGGATCATCATCCTCAGTCCCTCAAGACACTAGAAAATTGAAGGTTCTGTCCTGGGTTTTGATTGAGTTCAAGCTGGATTGGCCAACTTTTGTAAGGGTTGAGCATTTGGCAATGTCTTATATCGACATGACTTTGATCCAAGAGATTGTTATGAAAAGTGAAGTTGAGCACCTAATTAAGGTAATTGGCTAGAAGGAATTCGTGAGTAGGAAAGAAGCAATTTATCCCAATCTTGTGAGGGACTTCTTAACAACAGTTTGAGTGTGCGTAGGGAGGGATAGTTACAAAGATAAAGGCAATGTGAGTTTTTGGCTCAACTGGTCCTCGCACCAACTGAACTTTAATGTGAGTTTTATGCTAGCAATACTAAAGCTCACCACCTGAGAGACCATATATTAATAGTTCCAAACAGATATCTGGCTATAACGGTGTTTTCTCACCTTAGGGGACCAGGAAATGTGAATGCAAGTGAGGTCCAAATTATACATGCCATAAATAATGTTATACTACTTAATGGTGCAGTGTTTCTTATTGATAAATTTAATAAGCTGAGAACTTATAAAAGAGACTCAAAGAACACATTTAGAAGGCTTGTGACGATGTTGGCTAGGCTGGTCAACTACACCAGTTTGGGAAAATCTATTGGAAGCCCTATTGTCTTCGATAAGAAGATGCTCAAGAGGATGCTCTTGCTCATTGATAACCCAAAATTTTTGAGGTAAGGCTACACCATGGTATCCGAAAAAGCAACATATAGGGAGGCCGTACACAAGTAAGCCATAGGGCTTCAGCGAGTGGAGGTACCCACCATCACTCTTTCCTTTGAGTAGTACACTGCTATCATAACCCACCTAGATGCAAAGACTATGCGGATGGACAAGATTGTCACAGCCCTAGGGACGATGTAGTCATGCTTTGATGCCTAGTTTCCTCCTTCATCGGTACAGGAGTGATTATTTTTAGGTATATTCCTCAACCCCTAAATGTTTTGAATTTTGTGTTTGCATTTTGCTGAGGGCAACAAAAATCTTAAGTGTAGGGTGAGGGTATTTTGTGGAGATGTTTGCTTATGCCTCTTTCCATTTTAAATTCCTTACCAAACACCCAAAACCTTTATGGACTCAACCTGAGTTTTTCATAACCTTTCCTTTCAAGAAATCTCAAGATGTCAATCCCACAAAAGCTACCCATGCTGGCATATGATCTCCTAATGATTATGTTTTAGCTAAAGAAGAATGTGCTCAGCTATTAGCCTAGAAGTTGATTAAGCTCACAAAATCAGATTGGGCTTGTTAAGCCTTTTATGTTAACAAACATGCTGAACAAGTACATGGAAAAAAGAGACTTGTCATTGACTACACACTTAACCCTTTCCTCAAAGTATCTTGAATCAGCTTTTGAAAAGTACAAAGACGATCAAGAGCTATGAGAACCTTTAGATAAATTTGTCCAAGAGAAAGAGAATTGAGTTGAATTCCTTGTTCTTGAATCAAGAACATTGTGCTATTGGATAACTATTTAGGAATGGAGGATAAAAATCCTTGCTTGATATTAGGATCATTTACACCATTGAGCATGCAAAATACCTTTGACATTCTTTTATAATGCTTATCAAGATGTTTCCTTAGCATAGAACAACATTTCATCCCGAAATAATCATCACTAGTAGTTTATTCAAAATCACCAGGATTACCAATGAATTCAGTGTGGATCTTCTAGAGGGAAGGAAAGTCATCAAGGTAAGGAGAAGTGGGTTGGTACATGAAAATAAAATGAGGTGATTGAACAAGTTTTGGTTTCCAGACAAAAGATTGAGCAGCACAAGATTGTAGCTTAGTCTATAAAGGTTTTGGTTTAGGTTTACAAGGTGATGGGGGAGGAGATAAAGGTGGTGAAGTGGGTTTATAATGTGGAGGTTGAGAGTATCGAACAGCATAATCATATTTTTCAGAGGGTTGCCCAAGAGTGCCAATGAAGGATCATCATCTTCATCAAGGTGATCCTAGAATTTTGCTTCAGAAGAGACTTTCTTCTTTTCCTTTCTCCGTTGTCAGTGGAGATATTCATCATCAAGATCTACTTCAAGGGATGCTTCATAACAATTATCACAATCACATTCACCCCAAAAATAATGACCATCATGCTTAAAGGCATAAATGGGATGTCTATTTGTACCAAAAGCTTCTATTGGAATTTTTTCTTGTTGAAGAGAGGAAAAGGGCTAGAGCATTACACTGATCTCCTAGATAATGATGATCATGATGATAATAAAGAAGCAGACAGATAATCTTCAGTGCTAAGGTCATCAGGTTCTATGAAATTATTATCAAAGAGGCCCAAATAAAGATATGGATCTTGAGAATTTGGATCTTAAGAATCCTAAAATAGTGAATCAAAATAATTTGGCTAGTAAGATGACTCAGTAATATCAATAATTGGTGGATGCAATGCCTTATGATTGATATTGTTGAATTCACAAAAAGCATAATGAAGGGTAGTGTGGATAGCTGGACTAAAGATGGGATCTATAGTATCAAATGATCTCCAATGAAAGGCTTGTTGTTGAGTCTAAAGAGTTTGTTGAGATGGATTCCAAACATATGGTCAAGTTAAGAAATATATGACATAATATTCTCATGCTTAAGCTTCTGGTTTCTTCCAAAGTTGAAACTCTAAAATCTTGTTGAAAAATTCTCGTTGCCACTAAGAAAGAGGAGCATACCATTCAAGAAATTGCCAATGTAGAGAGACATGGTTGTTAGGATTATTGAGGATCTCATAACTCTTAATGAGGGGGAATATAATTGCATAAGTGTACAGGATAGAGAGACACCATAAGAACCAAATTTCTTATTCATAAAGAGGAGAATCTTTACAAAACTTGAAAAGGATAGACCAAGGTTGATCTATATGTAAAAATTTTTCATCGAGAGGGATATTATGGCTATTGGAGAAGATATACATGAAATAAAACAAATTTTTGGTAGCAAAGAGTTTAATAGCATTTGGACCTGTGAGAGGATAATGAGGAGGGAAAGATTATTTTTTGGTTGTAGAGAGGTACTGGATAGGACTGACATTTTTTTTTTTGAGATTGGGATCAAGTTTAAGGTGATCCATGGTGAAGACTAAGGGAAGACTAGAAACTGAAGTGAGTAGCTCTGGTGGTTTTGGTGGTTAGGAAAGGTAATATGGAATGAGGTTTTTGTGTCCTTTTATATGCTCAACATCAAAATTGTATCGACTAAACCATTCTACCCATATAAAAAGTTGCTGATGTGGCAAAATCTTGCCTTTGAAGGAAAACATCTTTGGGAAGGATGAACAGTCCATGACAATTGTAAAGTGATGTCCAATCAAATGAAACTCTAATATCTTTATGCCATAGTTCATGGCTAAGATTTATTTAAAAGTAGAGTGATAATGGCATTAAGATTCTTTGAATTAACCACTTGCATATCCAGAGATGTGTTTTTCATTGTCTTTTTCTTCAAGTAGCATAGCACCCCCAACATTCATCACTAGCAACAGTCTAGAAGATTCTTTTTCCATTTGAGGGAATAAGAAGAGGTGGAAAATTCTTAATGACTTCTTTAATCTTTTTGACTGACTTAATGTGAATAGTTAACCAATATGGGGGATCTTTTGTCAAAATTTGGTTCAAAGGTTTTGCCACAAAACTGTAATGGGAAATGAACTATAGAACATAATTGGCAATACCAAGAAATTGTTGAACTTATTTTTGTGACAAGTAGCTATCAAGAAAGTTAAGAAGTTAAGAGGCTAAGTGGGGTTGAGGTTGATATGTGCTATTGTGAAAATGCATACCTAGAAATTAATTTCATCCTTGGCAAGGATCATCTTGGAAGGGGACAACATGATGCCATGATCTATGGTTAAATTGATGAACTGTTGAAGATGCTTTTGATGAGAAGAAACATCAGGAGAAAAGATAAGAACATCATCAATATAAATCAAAAAATGATGCAGTAAAGGCTCATAGATGCGAATCATGGATTGCTAGAAGATGGAAGGAGCAACTTTGAGACAAAATAGCATAACAATCCATTGATAATGGAAATTAGGAATACAAAAGGCCATTTTAGGTCAATCAACAGGGTTAATGCCAAATTGGCAAAAACCTACTTTGAGGTTAAACTTTGAAAAGATATGGGCATTGTGAAGGAAGGGGAATAGTGAAGAGATTTTGGGTAAAGGGTATTTGTTGTCTTGCAGAAACTCCACAAAGGAAAAGGAAACGCAAAAGTTGAGCTTAACTAGTATCCATCTCTATATGACATAGACCCGGAAGACATGAACATGTCACCATCACATGAACCTATCAAGAAATTATGCTTTGGGCCCTACTAAGATCTTATCTTATCTTAGATAAAGTAGCTTTAGCTTTTGAGGTGTGAAGATAAGATTCTATCTTATCTTATCTTTGTAAAAAGTAGATCTTATCTTATTTTTTAGGAATCCATATCTTATCTTATCTTTGTAAAAGAAGCTTTAGTTAGTGCTTGGTGATGTAAGTGATGATATCATCCTCCACTAGTTGAGGATCTATATATATATGTGTTGTAACTCCAGAGAACTTAAGTTAAGCTTTTGAGTTTTCTTAAGTATCTTTCTAAGAAATAAACACTATGAGTTTCTAAATTTCTCTCTTCTCTTATCATAACTCTTTTCTTTAAAAATCAATTTAGGATCCTGTTATTAGAATTTCGGGATATATGAATCTAATTTTAGCCTAAGAGGATAGTCCCCCTAATGGCCTATTTGGCGTGTGATGCCAGTGAAGCCAGTTATTTAGGACAATCATGGTTGGCTATTAGATGACTATTATAAAGCATTCTTTGAAGCAAATCTCGACAATGAAGATCTTCGATGACAACAGAGAAAGGCAAAGAAGAAAGTTTCTTATGAAGTAAGATTCCAGGATCACCTGGATGAAGATGATGATCCTTCTATTGGAACTCTTGGCTAACCCTCTAGAAAATATGATTATGTTGTTCAAGACTCTCTATTTGCACACTATAAACTTTATTCACCACCTTCATCTCCTACTCCATCAACCTATAAACCTAAACCAAAACCTTTCCAGCCTAAGCCACAATCTTATGCTGCTTAATCTCTTGTCTAGCAGCTAAAACTTATTTAAACACCTCCTCCTATTTTCATATTCCAACCCACTGCTCCCTACACTGATGATTTTCCTTCCCTCCAAGAAACCACCAACCCAAACATTAAAATCCATACCACTCCTTTTGTCTAATCCCCAAGAGTTACCCCTAAAAGAGTCCCTCGATTTGTCCTGCCAACTGAAGTTGTCTTGAATTGGTAATCAAAAAATGGTTTAGCTCAAAACAAAGTACTTCATAAAATTGAAACTAAAGTTCATCATGTTTCTTCTCGTGTTGATACTTTGGATTCTAAGATCTCCAGTCAGAATGTTGCTACTTATCAATTGCTCCAATGTTTTCAAACCCAAGTTGCAGAGTTGGACAAAGAGCTTATGTCTGCTATAGCCCAACATGTTTATGATTATACTTTCACTCAGAAGGCTTCTGAAGTTTAACGCCTTAAAACATAGATTGCAACCTTCTAAAGAGATCTTAACAAGACTTTTACTCCTGCTCCCCCAACCATGTCTTTCCTATTTTATAGTCCTTCTCTCACACCATATACATATTAAACCTTCATTCAAGTACCTTCATACTCTGAACCTTCTCAGACAGACCTTGAATGTCTAGGCTATTCCTATGAACTTTTCACGCAATAATAGCTTTATAAATAGCCTAAAAGATCTACTTCCTCTGTTTCAGGCCTTATATCTACTTTTACCCAGTCCACACAAATCACTGCTCAGACATAGCTCTCCTTGATTTTAAATAAAAAGGTGTCCAGAGTGATGAACCACCACCCTCTTCCCATATGATTTAACCTTTTAATCCCTTAGTTGACACTCTAAAACAAAAGGCTCTCCAATCCTCTCCTGTTATCCCATCTGCCACTCCACAAGTTGATTCTTCTTCTAACTCCTCTAACTCAAATTATTTTGATGATGAGCTAGATCCGAAATATTTTGCTATTTTTATGGCAGATCAGATAAAATGCACTACCACTAATCAACCACCTCCAACCCAACCTTATTACACTAATCTTCCAGATGATGATCATGATGATGATAAAGAAGTTAATAGTCAACCATAACAACCTCTAAAACTATCTTTTAGTCTTTGGTTTCAATTTAAAGATATTCCTTGAAGGAAATGGCAAGATAGAGTTCAAGAATTTTATGCTTGGCTTGAACTACAGACCAAGTGCACCGAAGCCCTATCTCTTGAACAAATCTTTGTGCAGTTTACTTCTCGATCCATTGGCAGTCTTCGTGATTGGTTTGTTCATATGGATGAATATTCAAATGTGCAATTCATTTGTTGTGAGTTTATTGCTTATGTTCTCTAGAAGATCCACAATGAATTCATTGGCAATCCTTGTGATTTGAAAGAAACTGCTTGTGATGATTATTTTACGATGAAATGTTCTTTGCTCAGGAAGCATCTTGACAAGCATTGTAAAAGAATGTAAAAGGTCTTTTATATGCTTAATGGTGTAAATGATCCTAATCTCAAACAAAGATTTTTATCTCCCATTCCTAAAAAGATATCCAATAGTACAATGTTCCTGATTTGAGAACAAGGCATTCAACTTAATTTTCTTTCTCTTGGATAGATTTATCAAAAGGTTCTCATGAGTCTTGATCATCTTCGTACTTCTCAGAAGTTGATTCAAGACACTTTAAAGAAGGGAAAAGATGCACAGCTCAAAGCTATTTGCAAACGTCCAGATTTGGAAATTTAGTACTTTCCTAAAAAAAAGATTGCTCTTATAAGTCTTCCAAGCAATCTAAGTTCTTTAAGAAATCAAAACATGTGTTTCCTTCTAGACGAAGTAAGAAGATTAGATTCTTTCGACGCAAGAAGTTCAAACAAAAAGGCAATAGATGCTATGTTTGTGGTAAAAAAAAGGTCATTTTCCAAAAGCCTATCCCAACAAGAAGCAATCTTAAAAGCTTATTCAATAGATCCAACAAACATCTCCAATCAATCTTTATGAGGATGATATTGAATCCCTCTTTTCCATTGATGATGATGCTAATCCATACACTCGTTTTGCTATCCAATATTCTGATTTTGAATCAAATAAATACTTCCCTGATGATGATCCTTCATCAGATATTGACACCATTAATGCCTTTCCAGTTTCCCCATGTTCCAATACCCTTCATTTGAAACTAACGATGATAGAATACATACCTTTCTCATATCCTACTCCTCATACCCTAAGTACTTCTCCTTAACCTAGCCCTAATTATATCCTTTCATTACATCCCATTCCATTAGCCTTTGCTCACATCTTCCTTGATAAATTTGCCAACCCCATTAGAGTTGTTGCTTTTATTGATACCGATGCTCACAATACCATTTTCAATCCAAAAATCCTCCCACTTGAATATTGGAAACCTTACACCAAGATGCTAATCAAGGCATTCTCATCATAAAGCTCAAAACCAAACAGCCCATTAAGATTTAGTTGTTCCCAGACTATTATGTATGGGTTTATGCTTTTGATTCTGATCTTTCCTGGATATGCTTTGTACTACTTACCCAAATTATCCATCCAGCCCACTGGTATTCATTTTAAACACTTTTTCTAGCCTTACACCACCCAACACACTCTGTTTACTATTCAAAGCCCAAACCCATTTACCGACGTCCAAGCCCAACTTAAAACCTATTGTTGTGCCTCTTCCCATTTTGAATTCCTCACAAAACACCCAAAACCTTTATGGACTCATCCTAAGTTTTTCATTGCCCTTTTTTTAAGAAATCTAAAGATGTTAATCTCACAAAATCTACCCATCTTAGCATGTCACTTAATGATTATACTTTAACTAAAAAAATGTGCTCAACTGTTAGCCAAGAAGTTGATTGAGCCCACAAAGTTAGATTAGGTTTGTCAAGCCTTTTATGTTAACAAACATGTTAAACAAGTTTATGGAAAAAAAAAGACTTGTCATTGACTACACTCCACTCAACCCTTTCCCCAAAGGCAACAAATACCCTTTACCCAAAATCTCTTCACTATTGCCCTTCCTTCACAATGCCCGCATCTTTTCAATGTTTAACCTCAAGGCAGGATTTTGGTAACTTGGCATTGACCATGATAATCGACCTAAAATGGCATTTTGTATTCTTAATTTCCATTATCAATGGACTTTTATGCCATTTGGTCTCGAAATTGCTCCTTCCATCTTCCAGCAATCAATGATTTAAATCTATGAGCCTTTACTCCATCATGTTTTGACTTATATTGATGATGTTCTTATCTTTTTTCCTGATTTTCCTTCTCATCAAATGCAAAATGCATCTTCAACAATTCATCAATTTAACCAGAAATCATGGAATCATATTGTCCCCTTCCAAAATGATCCTTACCAAAAATTAAATTGATTTTCTAGGCATGCATTTTCACAATGGCACGTATAAAACTCAACTCCACTTAGCCTCTGAATTTTTTAACTTTCCTGATAGCCACCTGTCACAAAAACAAGTTGAACAATTTCTTGGTATTGCCAATTATGTTCAATATTTCATTCCCTATTATAATTTTCTAGAAAAACCTTTGAACTAACTTTTAAAAAAGGATCCCCCATCTTGGTTAACTATTCACACTCAGTCAGTCAAAAAGATTAAAGAAGTCACTAAGAATTTGCCACCTCTTCATATTCCCTCTAATCGAAATTGTACCGTTCATCCTTCCCAAAGATGTTTTCCTTCAAAGGCAAGATTGTGCTTCATCAGCAACTTCTTAGATAGGCAGAATGGTTTAGTCGATACAATTTCGATGTTGAGCATATAAAAGGACACAAAAACCTCATTCTGAATTACCTTTCTCGACCACTAAAACCACCCAAGCTACTCAATCCAATTTCCACTCTTCCCCTAGTCTTCACCATGGATCACCTTAAACCTGATCCCAATCCTAAAAAAAATGTCAGTCCTATCCAGTACCTCCCTATAACCAAAAAACAATCTTCCCCTCCTCATTGTCCTCTTACAAATCCAACTATTATAAAACTCTTTACTACCAAAAATTTATTTTATTTCATGCATATCTTCTCCAATTGTCATAATGTCCCTCTTGATGAAAACGTTTTGCATATAGATTAACCTTGGTTTATCCTTTTTAAGTTCTGTAAAGTTCTCCTCTTTATGAAGAAGAAATTTGATTCCTATTATGTCTCAATGTCCTGTACACTCATGTAATTATGTTCCCCCTTATTAAGAGTTATGAGATCCTGAATAATCTTGACAACCATACCTCTCTGCATTGGCAATTTCTTGAATTGTATGCTCTTTTTTCTTGGTGGCAACAAGAATTTTTCAACAAGATTCAAAGAGATTCAACTTTGGAAGAAACCTGAAGCTCAAGCACGAGATTATTCAGTCATCTATTTCTTCACTCAACCATATGTTTGGAATCCATCTCAATAGACTCTTTGGACTCAATAGCAAGCCTTTCATTAGAGTTTATTTGATACTACAGATCCTATCTCTAGTCCAGCTATCCACACTACACTTTATTATGCTTTGTGTGAATTCAAGAATATTAATCCTAAGGCACTGCATCCACTAGTCCTTAATACTACTGAGTCATCTTACAAGCTGAATTATTTTGACTTACTATTTCAGGATTCTCAAAACCTAAATTCTTAAGATCCATATCTTTCTTTGGGCCTTTTTGACAATAGTTTCACAGAACCTGATGACCCTAGCACTCAATATTATATGTCTACTTTTAAAAAAGAAATTTAGCTGAAACTCCAAAAAGGAAAAAGAAAAGCAAAAGTTAAACTTGACTAGTATCCATCTCCAGATGACACGGACCCAGAAGACATGAACATGTCACCATCATATGAGCTTATCAAGAAATAATGCTTTAGGCCCTACAAAGATCTTATCTTCTCTTAGATAAAGTAGCTTTAGCTTTTGAGGTGTAAAGATAAAATTCTATCTTATCATATCTTTGTAAAAAGTAAAGCTTATCTTATCATTTAGGAATCCTTATCTAATTTTATCTTTGTAAAAGTAGCTTTAGTTAGTGCTTGGTGATGTAAGTGATGATGTCATCCTTCACTAGTTGAGGATCTATATATATGTGTGTTGTAACTCTGGAGAACTTAAGTTAAGCTTTTGAGTTTTCTTAAATATCTCTCTAAGAAATAAACACTATGAGTTTCAAAATTTCTCTCTTCTCTTATCATTCCTCTTCTCTTATCATTCCTCTTCTCTTCTCCTTTAAACATCAATCTAGGATCCTGTTATTAGTATTCTGAGATCTATGAATCTAGTTTTAGCCTAAGGGGATAGTCCTTCCAGTGGCATTTTGGCATATGATGCTAGTGAAGCTAGTTATTTAGGATATTTATAGTTGGCTATTATTAGGTTCATAATCAATGAATGCTTCATAACAGTCATCACAATCACATTCACCCTAAAAATAATGACCATCACACTTAAAACCATAAATGGGATGTCCATCTATGCCAAAAGCTTCAATTGGAATTTTTTCCTATTGAGGAAAGGAAAGGAGCTAGAGTATAAACTGAGCGAAAAACACAAAGGTGATGGAGGATTCAGGCGAATCCTCTTTAGGGGGGTGAAATCTTGTTTCAACTAAACCATCCGTTTTTTTGATAAAGATAGGCTTAGTAAATTGGACTGGCTATTTCTGCTGATGAATATGTTCATAGCTGGTAAGCCATGATTGAGGAAAGTAATGTAAGAGTTCCTCTTTAGAAAGTTATTTGGGGATCTGGACACAGGTAGGAACCTAAGTAGAATCAACAACAATCATCAAAATACCATTAAAGCAAGGAAATGACATATCTAGAGCATGATTCAGTAGTTTGCACTTTATCAGCACCAGTAATTTGAATCTAGACTTTTAGATTATCAAAAACATGAAAATCTTCTAACCTCATGTTGAAATTAGGATATAAGGTAACACGACAGTTCCAGCATTAAAAGAGGTTTAGATAGTACCAATAACAGCCTGTTGGTACACCAAATACCTAGAATCTAAGAGAGCAATACGAGCAAAGACTGGAAGTCCTTTTCTGCCATGATAAGTGACAACAATTTAGATTACACCAAAATGGATATGGGTTAAACCTTGTAGAAGCCAAGTAGAAAAAAATTTAAAAGGAATTTCTAAGGCTATAAACTATTCTTGAATAGTGGCTTTTATAGGATATTGGTTTAAAGATGAAGACTGGACATATTCTTGGACTTGGGATTTTGGTTGACGAATAAGGGTTTTAATGCTAGAGAAAATATTAGAACGGTGTTTAGCAAAAGCATCATATAGGTTAAGGAAAGGGAGTTAAGAATCTTAGACCTTTTGAGAGTCATCTAAGAAAGAGAGTTCATACAAGTAGTTTATTTTCTTAGTAGTTTTAGGTTTAAGAGAAAGTGAAAGAGAAGATGGAGATTTGACTACAAACATAATAGGAGAATATCTCTTACCATTATTTTAGCTTAAAACAACAATCTAGAGAGGCTCTGATACCAATATATTAAATAATTATGAACCTAATAATAGCCACTTCAAAATCCTTTTGAGTGAAAGTAGAATTATAAACATGATAGGCAATAGCAGACATGAGCTTTTTGTCCAACTCTGTAACTTGGGTCTGAAGACATTAGAGCAATTGATAAACAGTAGCATTCTAACTAGAGATCTTAGAATCCAAAGTATCAACATGAGAAGAAACATTATCAACTTTAGTTTGAATTCTATGAAGTACTTTGTTTTAAGCTAAAGTATTTTTTGATTGCCAATTCAGAAGAGCTTCAGCTAGAGGGACAGAGCGAGGGACTCCTTTAGGGGTTACTTATGGGGATTTAACAAAAGGAGTGGTATGGATTTTAGTGTTTGGGTTGGTGGTTTCCTAAAAGGGAGGAAAATCATCAGTGTGGGGAGCAGTGGGTTGATACGTGAAAATAGGAGAAGGTGATTGAATAGACTTTAGCTACCAAATAAGAGATTAGCAGCACAAGATTGTGGCTTAGGTGGAAAAGGTTTTGGTTTAGGTTTACAGGGTGATGGAGGAGAAGATAAAGATGGTGAAAAGAGTTTATAGTGTAGAGGTAGAGAGTATTAAATAGCATAATCATATTTTCCAAAAGGTTGGCCAAGAGTGCTAACAAAAGGATCATCATCTTCATCAAGGTGATCCTGAAATCTTGCTTTAGAAGCAACTTTCCTCTTTACCTTTCTCCATTGTCAGTGAATATCTTTATCACCTAGATCTGCTTTAAGGGACACTTCATAACAGTCATCACAGTCACATTCACCCCAAAAATAATAACCATCACGCTTAAAAGCACAAATAAGATGACCATTTGTGCCAAAAACTCAATGGGAATCTTTTCCAATTGAAGAGAGGAAAGGGACTGAAGCATGAACTGGGTGGAAAACATAGAGGTAGATGAGGATTCAGGCAAATCCTCCTTAAGGGGGATGAAACCTTATTTCAACTAAACCATCTTTTTTCTTGATAATGATAGGCTTAGTAGACTGGACTGGCTATTTTTATCGATGAATCTACTCATAGCTAGAAAGCCATGATTGAGGAAAGTATTGCAAGAGTTCTTCTTTAAAAAGTTGTCTGGGGATCTGAACACTGGTAGGAACCTAATTAGAATCAGCAACAATCATTAAAGCATCATTATAGCAAGGAAGTGACATATCCAAAGCATTATTCTAGACATGATAAATCATTTGGTAGTGCAAAGTGGCAACATCAGTGGTCTACACTAGATTAGCATCGGTAATCTGAATCTAGACTTTTAGATTATCAAAGACATGAAAATATTCTAACCTCATGTTGAAATTAGGATAGAATGTAAACATGACAATTCCAACATTGAGAGAGTTTTGGATAGTACCAATAACAGCTTGTTGGTACTCCAAATACCTAGAATCTAAGAGAGCAAACTAAGCAAAGACTGGAAGTCTTTTTTCTCCATGATAAGTGATAGTAATTCGGATTACACCAAAATGGATATGGGTTAAGCCATGTCGAAGCCAAGCATAAAGAAATTCAGAAAGAATTTCTAAGGTTATGAACTATTATTGACTAGTGGCTTTTATGGACACAAGTTTAAAGAGGAAGACTGGACATATACTTTAACTTGGGATTTTGGTTGGCGAATGAGGGTTTTAATGCTAGAGAAAATATTAGAACGGTGTTTAACAAAAGCATCACAAAGGTTAAGGAAAAGGAGTTGAGAATCTTGGACCTTTTGAGAGTCATCTAAGAAAAAGAGTTCGCACAGGTAGTTTATTTTCTGAGTAGTTTTTGGTTTAAGAGAAAGTGAAAGAGAAGACGGAGATTTGACTGCAGACATAATAGGAGAATTTCTTTTACCATTACTTCAACTTAGAACAACAATTTGGAAATGCTTTGATACTAATATACCAAAGGATTATGAACCTAATAATAGCCACTTCAAAAGCCTTCTGAGTGAAAGCATAATCATAAACACATTAGGAAGGATGAACAGTCCATGACAACTATAAAGTGATGTCCAATCAGATGAAACTCGAATCTCTTTATGCCATACTTCACGGATAAGTTTTCTTTGAAAGTAGAGTGATAATGGCATTTAGATTCTTTGAATTGACCATTTACATATCCACATATGTGTTTTTCATTGTCTTTTTCTTTAAGTAGCACAGCACCCCAACATTCATCACTAGCATCAGTCTGGAGGATTCTTTTTCCATTGGAGGGAATATAAGGAGGTGGAAAATTCTTAGTGACTTATTTAATCTTTTTGACTGACTGAGTGAGAATAGTTGAACAAGATGGGGAATCCTTTTTCAAAAGTTGGTTTAAAGGTTTCGCTAGAAAACTATAATGGGGAATGAACTGTCAAACATAATTGGCAATACTAAGAAACTATTGAACTTTTTTTGTGATAGGTGGCAATCAAAAGAGTTAAGAAGTTCACAAGCAAAGTGGGGCTAAGGTTGATATGTGTTATTATGAAAACGCATGCCTAGAAAATCAATTTCATCTTTAGCAAGGATCATTTTGGAAGGGGACAACATGATTCCATTATCTCTGGTTAAATTGATGAACTATTGAAGATACATCTGATGAGAAGGAACATCAGGAGAAAAGATAAAAACATCATTAATATAAATCAAAGTATGATGGAGTAAAGGCTTATAGATTTGAATCATTGATTGTTAGAAGATGGAAGGAGCAACTTTGAGACCAAATGGCATAACAGTCAATTGATAATGGAAATCAGGAATACAAAAGCCAATTTTAGGTCAATCAATAGGGTCAATGCCAAGTTGCCAAAATCCTTCCTTGAGGTCAAACTTTGAAAAGATGCGGGCATTGTGAAGGAAGGGAAATGGTAAAAAGATTTTGGGTAAAGGGTATTTGTTGTCTTTGAGCAAAGGGGTGAGTGAAGTGTAGTCAACAACAAGTCTCTTTTTTTCAGGAAATTTTTTTGCATGTTTGTTGACATAAATGGCTTGATAGGCCTAATGGGTAAAGGCTCAATCAACTTCTAGGTTAAAAGCTGAGCACATTCTTCTTTAGCTAAAGCATAATCATCAGGTGACATGCCAAGATGGGTAGCTTTTGTAAGATTGACATCTTTAGATTTCTTGAAAGGAAGAGTAATGAAAAATTTAGAACAAGTCCATAAAGGTTTTGGGTGTGTAGTGAGAAATTCAGAATGGAAAGAGGCACAACAGTATGTTTCAAGTTGGGCTTAAAGGTCTTGAAATGGGCTTGGGCTTTGAACAGTAAACAAAGTGTGTTAGGTGGTGTAAGGCTGGAAAAAGTGTTTGAAATAAAGGCCAGTGGGCTGGATGGATAATTTGCGTAAGTGGTAAAAAACATCAAATCTAATAACTAAATCTTTACCAGAAATATCAAAACCAAGAGCATGAACCCATACATAACAGTCTGGGAACAATTAAATCTTAATGGGCTATTTAGTTTTGAGCTCTATGGTGAGAATGGTTTGATTAGCAGCTTAAAAATATTAAGTGTAAGGTTTCCAATATTCAGGTGGGAGGATTTTTGGATTGAAAATGGTATTGTGAGCACCAGTATCAATGAAAGCAACAACTCTGATAGGGTTGGCAAATTTATCAGGGAAGATGTAAACAAAGGCTAATGGAATGGGATGTGATGAAAGGATATGGCTAGGGCTAGGTTGAGAAGAAAAACTTGGGGTATGAGGAGTAGGATATCAAAAAGGTATGTGTTCTATCGTTATTAGTTTCAAAATTAAGGTATTGGAAAAAAGGAAAACTAGAAAGGCATTAAAGGTGGCAATATTTGACAAAGGATAAACATTAGAAAAGTCTTCATCTAATTTAGAATTAGAATATTGGATAGCAAAGAGAGTGTATGGATCATCATTATCATCAATGGAAAAGAGGGATTCAATATCATCCTCTTGAAGATTGATTGGAGATGTTTGTCGGATATGTTGAATAAGCTTCCAAGATCGCTTCTTGTTGGGATAGGCTTTTGTAAAATGACCTTTTTTACCACAAACATAACATCTATCACCTTTCTATATGAACTTCTTACATCAGAAGAATCAAATCTTTTTGCTTCATCTAGAAGGAAACACGCATCTAGATTTCTTAAAGAACTTAGATCGCTTGGAACAAGAGCAATCTTTTTTGGGAAAGCACTAAATTTCCAAATCTGGATGTCTACAAGCAGCTTTGAGCTATGGATCTTTTCCCTTCTTTAAAGTATCTTGAATCAACTTTTAACAAGTACAAAGACGATCAAGAGCCATGAGAACCTTTTTGACAAATTTGTCCAAGAGAAAGAGAATTGAGTTGAATTCCTTATTCTTGAAATAGGAATATTGTGCTATTAGATAACTGTTCACAAATGGAGAATAAAAATCCTTGCTTAAGATTAGGATCATTTGCACCATTGAGCATGTAAAAGACCTTTGACATTCTTTTATAATGCTTGTCAAGATGCTTCCGGAGCAAAGAACAACATTTCATCCTAAAATAATCATCACGAGCAGCTTCTTTAAAATCTCCAGGATTACCAATGAATTCAGTGGGGATTTTCTGGAGGACATAAGCAATGGATTTTCAATTAATGAATTGCACTTTTGAATATTCATCCATATGAATAAACCAATCATAATGTTTTCCAATAAATCAAGAAGTAAATTCCACAAAGATTTGTTTAAGAGAAGGGGTATCATATGCCTTGTTTGAAGTTCAAGCCAAGCATAAAATTCTTGAACTCTATCTCACCATTTCCTTCGAGGAATATCTTTAAATTGAAACCAAGGACCAGAGGATGGTTTTGGAGGTTGTTGTGGCCGACTGTCAGCTTCTTTATCATCATCGTGATCATCATCTAGAAGATCAGTGTAATAAGGTTAGGTTAGAGGTGATTGAGTAGTGGTTGTGCTTTCTGCCAGATTTAACATAAAATAGGGAAATGTTTTAGATCTAGCTCATCATCAAAATAATTTGAGTCAAAGGAGTCAGAAGAAGAATCAACTTATGGAGTGGAAGATGAGATAGCAGGAGTGGATTGGAGAGCTTTTTATTTCAGAGTGTCAACTAAGGGATTAAAAGGTTGAATCATATGGGAAAAGGGTGGTGGTTCATCACTCCTCAAACCACAGCTTTCCTTGATGTTAAACAAAAAGGTGTCAACTAAAGGATTGAAAGGTTAAATCAGATAGGAAGAAGGAGGTGATTTTTCACTCTGGACACCTTTTTGTTTAACATCAAGGAGAGTTGTGGTCTGAGGAGTGGTTTGTGTGGACTACGTAAAAGGAGATGCAGGGGTAATAGATCTTTTAGGTTGTTTACGAAGTTGTTGCTCCATGAAAACTTCATAGGAATAGCCTAGACATTCAAGGTCTGTCTAAGAAGGTTCAAAGAATGGAGGTACTTGAATGAAGTGTTGGTGTGTATATGGTATAAAGAAGGGACTGTAAAATGGGAAGGACATGGTTGGAGGAGCAAGAGTAGAAATCCTATTAAGATCTCTTTGAACTGTTGCAATCTATGCTTTAAGGCATTGAACTGCATAAGCCTTCTGAGTGAAAATAGAATCATAAACACATTGGGTTATAGCAAACATAAGCTCTTTGTCCAACTCTGCAAATTGGTTCTAAATATGTTAGAGCAATTGATAAGCAGCAACATTCTAACTGGAGAGCTTAGAATCCAAAGTATCAATATGAGAAGAAACATGATTGATGTGCTTTTTCTAAAAGCATTAATTACCGCAAGTATACGATGTACCGATTATAGTACTTCAGATATCGATCCCACAAGGAATGTTGATTAACATTGTACACTATTACCACTCAATTTTAATCTTGTTTACAATGCTCGTTAACTTGCAAGTTAAAACTATTATTAACACTACACTACACTGCACTAAATTAAATATTAGTCTACTTTAATGATGATCAGAGAAGACATATGAATGTGATGAATGTAATATTCATATATATATGGAACTTGTTAGTTTTCTCTTATTTAGAATCTAATCTTTATCATGCAAGCCAAGTTGGAATAATGTTCAATGTCGCAGCTCTCGCATCTAGACTAGATTATGCCTTAAACATGCATTTATGGTTCTAAATCGTAGCTCTCGTATTTAGACTAGAATTACATGAACACACATTTAAAGAATAAAAACCAACCTATAACAACTATCTCCACATGCAATCTCTCAAACTATGCTTTGATAATGAATTTTCTATTAACTTTCAGAAAGATGTTGCTCTCACTAACTCTCTTACTTATAACCACTTTGATGATTTTTAGAGAACGAATTGCCATCTAAGGTTGTTTTCCTTAACTTATAATGATACTAATAAATTTTTAATAGCAAATCCTACATTTAAAGATAAACGAAAGATAAATGATTAAATATGAATAACAACATTCAAATTCCTAAAAAGAATTCATAATAATAACAAAGAAGAAGTAAAGATTAGAAATAAAAGAAGGGGATCTCTCAACCCTTCTTCCTTTCACAAAGTGTAGTCTTCTCCCTTGTATTTTCCTTCTCTTCAAGCCATGAAACTAAAACTAAAATCTACAACTATTGCCTCTAATTACACTTTCAAATAAGAAAAAAAATAAAAATGATAGATCTCCCCAATTGATTATAACTTCTAGGGTATTTATAAATTTTCAAGCATCAAGTCCCTTCAAGTGCCTCTCCATATGTATGCAACCTTTGGTGTCCTTTTAGGTGACTTTTCATGTTCAACTGCCTTTAACTGCCTTCTGTCGCGATCACAACACCTATTGCCCTCACGACAGAACACGCTTCTTCCTCACATATTTCTCTTCCTAGTTAAGTGTCCCCTGTTGCCCTCGTGATAGAATACTCATTTTCTTCACTTACTTCTACTCCTTCACATTTTCCCCCTTTTTCTCCTACATACACAAAACTTGACAAAAAACATTAAACACGCCTAATTCTAGCACAATTTAATATAACTAAACATTATTTTGGTAACAAAATATGGATTAAATATGAGCTATTTAGGCTTATATCAAAGATCAACTTTAGCTTCAATTCTATGAAGTACTTTGTTTTAAGCTGAAGCATTTTTTGATTACCAATTCAAGACAACTTCAGCTAGAGGGACAGATTAAGGCACTCCTTCTGGGGTAACTCCTATGGATTTGATTAAAAAAGTGGTACAAATTTTAGTATTTGGGTTGGTGGTGATGGAATATGACATGGTATGATAGTCATGATAGCACAGCGAAAAAACAAAAATTTTTATCATACATACCATACATATCCAAAACTAGAAACGAAAACATGCAATTTTAGGTTGTAAAACTTACAAGTTGAGATGCCTTTTAAAACTTGAGTTTCGTGATGATCAGCAACCGAGATGCCTTTATCCACCTTAGATCTTGATCACCAATGCCAAGGAACAGCCTTTTACGCTACTCCGTCTATTCTCACACACACAATTACACCGTCGGCTTAAAAACGAGATTGCTAGATCTCTTTTTTCGGTATTGTGTAAGGGTTATAGTTTGAAGCTACAAAACTTGATTTTGTACTTCTTTAGATTGCTATTACTGCTCAATAACACAAGAGAATGAGGAACAATCCTTTCTCCTTGTGAAAAATTGAACAAAAAAATTAAGAGAGAGAGAGTCACTATTCACGAGTTACTATTCATGCCACAAAAAAAATTAGGTTTAGGGTTTTATTTCTTTTAATATATATGCTTATCCTTTGGCAAGTCATTAATCTGAATTCAACTATCCTAAGATAATTAATTCAAACTCTATCACTTCCTAAAGATAAGTAATATATTTTGAATTAAACTCCTTTGAATTTAAATTCAAATTTGAAATAAAACATAAGACATTTAAATAAATGAAATCACTTAATTTAAATATATAGCATGTGCCGAATGCCTTGATTTCCCTCTTGGAATTTCGGCCACATCATTAAATATATAAGTGATTTAATTTAATTTAAATTCCTTTAGGCTTTAATATTCAATTAACTTAATTAACACAAGATAATTAATTAATTGAAATTAAACCTTATGGGCTGAATTTCTCTCTCTCATGGACCAAAGCCCAATAGCAATATTATAACCCATTACATACATTAATTTGACTTTAATTAAAAGCCCAAATTAATGTCCAATACTTAATTTAAATATTTTAAGCCCAATGCTTTGTGTGCGATCCTATAGGTCCATTTAATGTTGGCAATGAATTAATAAATTAATTCAAAGGCTATATATATTCTCTAGCAAGATATTATAGCATTCCAAATTAAATGAAAATGCATATGGCATTTGGTGACCTAATGCAATTTCGCATAGTCCCTTACCCATAAATATCAGAATTAATATAAGGCATGGAACTAGTCATCCTTGTATATATTAATTCCTTTCTTGATATTCCAGTGACACTGAACTCTCAGATAAATAATGATTACTCATTATTTCATCTCGGTATGGCCATACACTTCTCAGTTCACTGATCAAGTGGCCGGTGATATTTTCTCTCTTATCGAGAGGGGTAATCCCTTCACTTCTCTCATGCTCTCTAACATGAATCAGTGTATACCCAATCATACCCGTACTTGTCACTCTGTTACGAGCACATTAGGTGTATGTCAAAGTACACAGTAATTCATAAAGAGTTTCATAGAGATTTCAGGTCTAAGAACTCCAATACAAAACTTGCATATGAGAAACACTTATGACTTGTACCATGTAGTGTTCTCATGAGCGGATCGAATCCAGATACCATGTTCTTTAACATGTATCTATGATCTCTGATTGACACTCTTGTCCTAATGATCCGTAAGATAGAACTCATAGTATCAGAGAGAGCATACTAGTCTTAATTCATTTGTTATTCCCATAACAATGACTGACTAGGGATATTTAGAATGAAGTCCCATTTGTTTCAAGGTCTTACAATCCATGTGCCTCACACATGATAACTTAAACCGAAATGACATTCTTGGATAGTTTTATCAATTGACATGCACAGGTATACAAAAGATAAAACAAATGCCTCATTTCATTAACTAAGTGTTTTATTACAATGTATTGGGGCTAGGGCTTACACTAACAATCTCCCACTAGCACTAGTCCTAATTGGGCATAGCCCTAAGAGTGAATGCTCTCAAATGAGCCTCGTGCAGATTTGGACGTAACTGTTTCGTCAAAGGATCTGCTACATTGTCTTCACTTGCTATCTTGCTAACCTTGACGTCCCCACGATCAATGATTTCTCTGATCAGGTGGTACCTCCTGAGTATGTGTTTGGATTTCTGGTGTGACCGGGGCTCCTTGGCCTGTGCGATGGCCCCGTTATTGTCACAGAAAATTTCTAATGGATCTAGGATGCTTGGGACCACTCCTAATCCATTAATGAAATTTTTAATCCAAACAGCCTCTTTTGCAGCCTCACTTGCTGCAATATACTCAGATTCTGTAGTTGAGTCGGCAACGGTCTCTTGCTTTGAGCTTCTCCAGCTGACAGCACCACCGTTTAAAATAAAAACAAACCCAGATTGCGATCTAGAATCCTGAGTGCTGGTTTGAAAAGCAGCATCGGCATAACCTTGTATGACGAGCTCTTCTTGACCACCATACACCAAGAAGTGATCCTTAGTCCTTCGCAGGTACTTAAGGATCCCTTTTACAGCAGACCGGTGCTTCTCACTAGGGTCTTGATGAAACCTACTGGTTATACTCAGTGCATGAGCAACATCCAACCTAGTACATAACATAGCGTACATGATAGATCCAATAGCAGATGCATATGGGATTCTACTCATGTTGTCCCTTTCCTCTTTGGTTTTAGGGCACTGTTCTTTAGTCAAAGGAACTCCCAAAGCCAAAGGTATGTACCCTTTCTTTGAGTCTCCCATACTAAAATGCTTTAGTACTTTGTCTATGTACTTTTCTTGACTTAGTCCCAAAAGCCGATTTGATCTATCTCTATAGATTCGAATACCAAGTATTGTCTCGGCTTCACCTAAGTCTTTCATTGAGAAGCATTTTCCCAACCATTGCTTAACCTTTTGCAATGTTGGAATATCATTCCCAACGAGAAGGATGTCGTCCACATATAGGACCAGAAATACTACTATGCTCCCACTAACCTTCTTGTACACACAAGGCTCATCTTCATTCTTGATGAAGTCAAATTCTTTGACTGCCTCATCAAAACAAAGATTCCAACTTCGAGATGCTTGCTTTAATCCATAAATGGATTTTTGAAGCTTGCATACCTTCTTAGGATGCTTGGGATTGACAAAACCTTCAGGCTGTGTCATATACACATCCTCAAGTAAATTTCCGTTAAGGAAAGCAGTTTTGACATCCATTTGCCATATCTCATAATCATGATATGCAGCTATGGCAAGCAAGATCCTAATGGACTTGAGCATGACTACAGGCGAAAAGGTCTCGTCATAGTCTATACCATGAGTTTGTCGAAAACCTTTTGCTACTAGTCTACCTTTGTAGGTCTTATCAGCTTTTAGTTTGAATAACCACTTGCATTCAATTACCTTAGCACCTTCTAGTGGATCAACCAAGGTCCAAACCTGGTTATCGTACATTGATTGCATCTCGAATTTCATGGCTTCTACCCAATTATCCGAGTATGGGCTTTCAATAGCTTCTCGATAGGTAGTAGGATCCTCACGATCTACTAACTCAATAGTGTCATTGTCAGTGATTAGAAATCCATATCTCTCAATCTCCTGACGTACCCTACCAGACCTTCTAGGTACTTATGTAATGGGATCTTGTTCCACAACTTGTTGTGAACTTGATCCCACTTCCAACTCATCCTCTATAGGAGCTTGTGGCACTTGAATTTCTCCAAGTTCTACTTTACTCCCACTGTCTTTCTTGAGAAGGAACTCCTTTTCTAAGAAAACAGCCTTGCGAGCAACAAATACTTTGTTCTTGGCTTGTGAGTAAAAGTAGTATCCCTTTGTTTCTTTGGGATAACCCACAAACAAGCAGACAATCGATTTGGACTCTAGTTTGTCAGATGTTAATTTCTTAACATGTGCTTCACAGCCCCAAATCTTGAGAAAAGACATATTGGGTTCTTTCCCAGTCCATACCTCGTATGGTGTCTTCTCAACTGCTTTAGTTGGAGTACGGTTCAATAGAAACGCAGCAGTTTCTAATGCATAACCCCAAAAAGAGATAGGAAGATTAGCTTGACTCATCATAGATCGAACCATGTCTAACAGAGTTCGATTTCTCCTTTCGGACACACCATTCCATTGCGGTGTTCCAGGAGGAGTGAGCTATGAAATAATACCACACTCTTTTAGATGATCATCAAACTCTTGGCTTAAGTATTCGCCACCTCGATCTGATCGAATGGCTTTTATACTTTTGCCAAGTTGGTTTTCTACTTCGTTCTTAAACTCTTTGAATTTCTCAAAAGTTTCAGACTTGTACTTCATTAGATAGACATAGCCATATCTACTGAAGTCATCTGTGAAAGTCACGAAGTAGCTAAAACCACTTCTAGCTTGTGTACTTAATGGTCCACATACATCGGTATGTATTAGTTCCAATAAGCCATTAGTCCTTTCACCTTTCTTGTTAAAAGGACTCTTTGTCATTTTTTCATGCAAACATGGCTCGCATGTGTCATAAGACTCTAAGTCAAATGACCCAAGCACTCCAGTTTTGTGGAGTCTTGAAATACGTTTTTCGTTTGCATGTCCTAAACGACAATGCCAGAAGTAAGTAGGGTTTAATTCGTTTGATTTAACCCTCTTTGTATTAATGTTGTATATTGACTCTTTGTTTTGTAAATCAAGGATATAAAGGCCATTTTGCAACATGGCATTGCCATAAGAAATGCCTTCGCGACGAATATGAGCATTGCCCTTTTTAATAACAAAATCAAATTCATCATTATCCAAACATGAAACTGAAATAATGTTTCTGCTCATAGCAGGCACATAATAACAATTATTCAAAACAATACAAAGTCCGGAAGGTAAAGTGAGGTGATAGTCGCCTATCTCCATGGCAGCAACTCGTGCTCCATTCCCCACACGGAGGTCCACTTCATTCTTCCTAAGTAACCGCCTAGTTCTTAGCCCCTGCACATTTGAACAAATGTGAGAACCACAACCGGTATCCAATACCCAAGTGGTAGAAATAGAAAGGTTAATTTCAACAACAAAAATACCAGAACTGTTGGCTCCATCCTTCTTTTGTTCTTCCTTGAAGAGAGCACAATTCTTCCTCTAATGCCCTATCTTGTTGCAATGGAAGCAAGTGCTCTCACTCTCTTTGAGTTTTGGCGCCTTGGGCTTGGATTGGGCCTGAGGTGCACTCCCACTTGACTTGGGTTTTGCCTTTCCCTTTCCCTTTCCCTTAGCGGGTCCCTTCTTAATTCCCTTTTGAACCATTAGAATGGGATTGGTCTTTCGAATGTTCTCTTCATCATTCTTAAGCATCCCATAAAGCTCAGTGACTGACTTGTTCATTGCATGCATGTTATAATTCATCACAAATGGATCATAAGCAGCAGGCAATGATCCTAAGATCAAGTCAGTGGCCAATTCCTTTGGCACTTGTACCTCAAGCTTCTCAAGAGTATCAAGATACCCTTTCATCTTGAGTACATGGGTACTAACAGGAGTACCCTCAGCCATCTTACAAGAAATCAAAGCCTTTGTTGTCACGAACCTCTCGTGACGAGCTTGTTCTTGGAACATCTCCTTGAGGTGCACCATGATCGCATAGGCCTCTTGGTCCATAAATTGCTTTTGCAATTCAAGCACCATAGTGGCTAGCATCAAACAGGTCACATCATTAGAGTCACTCTTCTTGGTCTCAAAAGTTTCCTTTTGAACCGCAGAGGCGTTCCTTCCTGGTTCTTCAAGCAAGGGTGCATCCAAAACATACGACTTTTTCTCTTGCTTAAGAACTATTCTTAAGTTTCGAGACCAGTCTATGAAATTGGTGCCATTTAATTTGTCCTTTTCAAGGACCGATCGCAATGAGAAATTGTTGTTTGAAGATGCCATTTTCAATCTACAATAAAATTTAGCAAGATTAAATGAGGTCTTATTTATGATCCCACAAACCGAATTAATATCCCTTTAAATAATTCGCGTTAGTGATTTAATGTGGGCCAAGATCCACTTTTCACAATAACTTATTAGTCAAGCTGAGCTTGTACACCTAACAAGTTAAGTTACTTAGGTAGGAAAACTCCAATCATGTCTCGTACATGACTCTTGGATCAAATGGGTTAACATCTTAAGATGTTATAGCACAACCCATTTATTAGTTGCCTAGGTCCGGGCATCCCTTTCCATGATAAGTCCAACCTACATTCACAACCCATGCCTCACAAAGATAATCGGGCGCATCTAGGACTCCTAGTCTACGTGACCGATGATCGATGCCTTGACATGTTTCGAATTAGGAAGGCAACTTTGTGACTTACTATTTTTAGGGATTCATTTTATTACGGCTTACATGGCATACGCTTTGTCATCCATACATAGCATGCATATATATATAATTGCATAAAGTAAAAGCGTGACAAACATGGGCCCAAAAACCTACAACTAAGATTCTATACTATTACATAAGAATCTTCGAGTTGGGCTTCTCCACTCCGGTGGGCTTCGTCTTGATTTACAAAGTCTTCAAATAAATTCTATTCTAAGAAATAAATGAAACTTTTACAATAAAATATAATGGCACGCAGGCCATATTTAATTACAAAAACCCAGGGCCCATGAATGCACCATGCATATCCATTCATCACACCAAACAAGCAAATAAATATACATAGCATTCATGGATCAAACAAAGTCCAATTTTAATTAATTTAGCCAAGCCCATTAATGGAAATTGTGTACTTGAACCTTAAAGAGATGACCCCGTGATGGGCCTGGGCTGAAGCCCAATAGACTAAATCCTCTTATTGAATAAGTTCTCTTTAAAGCCCAAAACACAAACTAGTTAGATTTGTGCCATAAATCAACTCTAGTATAATTTCCAATTTTGCCATTTTTAATTTTATGTCATACAGCCCATAAACATTAAAAATACATATAATATGTGCTAACATGAATTAAAAATAAAATCATGAAGAACACATATAATAACACACGGCATTCATGCAAAAACAAACAAACAACAAAACTAGTTGTTTAATGCTTATGTAATGCCATGAAATGCACAAACATTTAAATCAATTTTATGAGTCATTTAATAATCTAAATAAGTCCATAAATATTGATTTAATATTCTGTACCATTTTAATCTAAATGTGTTTTTACCATTTTAATCAAAACAAAACAAACAATGTTGATTAAACATGTAACAAACACAAACAAGTCATAGTTTTAAGTGATTTTAAAATTAATCAATTAAATTGTCATGGACCAGAAATAAAACCAAATTTAAAATATGTCCAGACCTGATATTTAATCTTTAAAAATCACTTACAAACATGCCAAAATCAATTTTACATTTAATTTTGAAAACTAGTTGATAAACTAGCAATTTACATGCCAACTAGCACCTAGTTTCATAATTAACATGTACCATCAGGTATAAATAATTAAATCCGACCATTACCAGCCCTAATAACATCTTAGGATAGTATATTAACATGTCATATTAATTATAATACCTATCTAATCAATTAAAATCGTTTTTACACCAAAACAATGCAAAAAACTCAAAACAGAAAATTTCAGATTTGCATGTTTTCAAAATAACGATTTTTAATTAATTTTTTCATGCATCTAAAGCACTAAAATAAGCATGTCTAGGCTCTGATACCACTGATGGAATATGACATGGTATGATAGTCATGATAGCATAGCGGAAAAACAAAAATTTTTATCATACATACCATACATATCCAAAACTAGAAACGAAAACATGCAATTTTAGGTTGTAAAACTTACAAGTTGAGATGCCTTTTAAAACTTGAGTTTCGTGATGATCAGCAACCGAGATGCCTTTATCCACCTTAGATCTTGATCACCAATGCCAAGGAACATCCTTTTACGCTACTCCCTCTATTCTCACACACACAATTACACCGTCGGCTTAAAAACGAGATTGCTAGATCTCTTTTTTCGGTATTGTGTAAGGGTTATAGTTTGAAGCTACAAAACTTGATTTTGTACTTCTTTAGATTGTTATTACTACTCAATAACACAAGAGAATGAGGAACAATCCTTTCTCCTTGTGAAAAATTGAACAAAAAAATTAAGAGAGAGAGAGTCACTATTCACGAGTTACTATTCATGCCACAAAAAAATTAGGTTTAGGGTTTTATTTCTTTTAATATATATGCTTATCCTTTGGCAAGTCATTAATCTGAATTCAACTATCCTAAGATAATTAATTCAAACTCTATCACTTCCTAAAGATAAGTAATATATTTTGAATTAAACTCCTTTGAATTTAAATTCAAATTTGAAATAAAACATAAGACATTTAAATAAATGAAATCACTTAATTTAAATATATAGCATGTGCCGAATGCCTTGATTTCCCTCTTGGAATTTCGGCCACATCATTAAATATATAAGTGATTTAATTTAATTTAAATTCCTTTAGGCTTTAATATTCAATTAACTTAATTAACACAAGATAATTAATTAATTGAAATTAAACCTTATGGGCTGAATTTCTCTCTCTCATGGACCAAAGCCCAATAGCAATATTATAACCCATTACATACATTAATTTGACTTTAATTAAAAGCCCAAATTAATGTCCAATACTTAATTTAAATATTTTAAGTCCAATGCTTTGTGTGCGATCCTATAGGTCCATTTAATGTTGGCAATGAATTAATAAATTAATTCAAAGGCTATATATATTCTCTAGCAAGATATTATAGCATTCCAAATTAAATGAAAATGCATATGGCATTTGGTGACCTAATGCAATTTCGCATAGTCCCTTACCCATAAATATCAGAATTAATATAAGGCATGGAACTAGTCATCCTTATATATATTAATTCCTTTCTTGATATTCCAGTGACACTGAACTCTCAGATAAATAATGATTACTCATTATTTCATCTCGGTATGGCCATACACTTCTCAGTTCACTGATCAAGTGGCCGGTGATATTTTCTCTCTTATCGAGAGGGGTAATCCCTTCACTTCTCTCATGCTCTCTAACATGAATCAGTGTATACCCAATCATACCCGTACTTGTCACTCTGTTACGAGCACGTTAGGTGTATGTCAAAGTACACAGTAATTCATAAAGAGTTTCATAGAGATTTCAGGTCTAAGAACTCCAATACAAAACTTGCATATGAGAAACACTTATGACTTGTACCATGTAGTGTTCTCATGAGCGGATCGAATCCAGATACCATGTTCTTTAACATGTATCTATGATCTCTGATTGACACTCTTGTCCTAATGATCCGTAAGACAGAACTCATAGTATCAGAGAGAGCATACTAGTCTTAATTCATTTGTTATTCCCATAACAATGACTGACTAGGGATATTTAGAATGAAGTCCCATTTGTTTCAAGGTCTTACAATCCATGTGCCTCACACATGATAACTTAAACCGAAACGACATTCTTGGATAGTTTTATCAATTGACATGCACAGGTATACAAAAGATAAAACAAATGCCTCATTTCATTAACTAAGTGTTTTATTACAATGTATTGGGGCTAGGGCTTACACTAACAGGTGGTTTCCTGAAGGGAAAGAGGAGATAAAGGTGGTGAAGAGAGTTTGTAGTGTAGAGGTAGAGAGTGTAACATCCCCAGATAGCCGCTCGTGAATATTGTCCGCTTTGGGTCGAGGCCCTCACGGTTTTGTTCCTGGCAAATTACCCAAAACAAGTCCATGAGGGTAAGGTATCAACAGCCTTATAAGGACTACTTCGTTCACCTTACCAACCGATGTGGGATATTACAATCCACCCCACCTAAATAGGCCCAGCATCCTCGCTAGCTTGGGGGCCCAGTATTACGCTGGCACACCGATCCGGAACCGACTCTGATACCATTTGTAATATCCTCAGATAGCCACTCGTGAATATTGTCCACTTTGGGCTGAGGCCCTCACGGTTTTGTTCCTGGTCGAATTACCCAAAATGCATCCACGAGGGTAAGGTATACATAGCCTTATAAGAACTACTTCATTCACCTTACCAACCGATGTGGGATATTACAGAGAGTATCGAACAACATAATCATATTTTCTAGAGGGTTGGCCAAAAGTGCCAACTGAAGGATCATCATCTTCATCAAGGTGATCCTGGAATTTTGCTTCGGAAGAGACTTTCTTCTTTGCCTTTCTCCGTTGGCGATAGAGATCTTCATCGTCAAATGACCAGAGAGTGGCTAGTTGTTGATCATTCGCCTTCTTCGTTTAGGTTCAATTAGATCGATACCAGTAGGTCTTTGAAAATATTATGCACCTTAGACCTAGTTTTTTGGAAAATAAGAAAAAACCAGTGTATGAAGGTAATCGAATGAGAATTCTAGAGTGCTAAAACCTTCTTCATGACTTATTTAAAAATTAAAGCTTAAAATGATTTAGGCAAGATTTTATTCTAAGCCTCTAAAATACTTTTGATCTACTCAGTACTAACTTATTTCCTTTGCATAACCCCCTTTGAGCCTATGGAGGTACGCTAAATGCATACAAAATTTTTAATTTTTTATACACTCATGTAATTGTCCTAACTTTAAAGTTTTTTTAGCCCTTTTTGAACTGGCCATTCTTAGAGTGAAAAAAGAGAAAATTTTAGGACTAAAAGAGAGTTGAGTAAGATGAGGATCGAATGTCAAGGAGAATTTTAGAATTGGATTATCTTGTAAATGTCTAAGATTATTTTCAAAATGTAATGGCATCTAGTGACAATGTTAGTAAGCCCACTTTCTAAAAAAATCCAGAAAGAAAAGAAGAAAAAGAAGAATAGAATGAAATAAAAATCTAATTTATAGCTTGCAATAAGTGTGGGGTAGCCTGTTAAATTTAGAGAAGAAAATTTAGTGCTTATAGTAATTTAGCAATGGCACTATCAAGTGAACATTTTAGTCTAATCCTTTTATTAGAAAACTCATTTTGGAGTAATCATATCCTACATTTTGGGTAGCTTAGCATTCAACAACATTTTTGAATTGAGAAAAGGGTATAATTTAAGTTGAAAAAAATTTTAGAGTGTTATTAGGGTGAGTGAAGTTATTGAATGGCTGTTCTATTTTATATATCTTCTGCTTTTCTTTGTGAACAATACCCTAACCATGTTACAACCTGCCTAAGATCTAATGATCTTGCTTTGTTTAGAATTATTTGCAGAGATGATCGTCGGGTTCCGGTGCTAAAGGAGAGGCCTATGGTGTCCCTTGAGTTTCAAGTGCAAAACTGTATGTGAAAAATTATGCATACTAATTTTTTCGTTTGTCAGATTGCATTGGAATTTCATAATTCAAAAGTTATCATTAGGCCTAACATACACACACAAGGAGACTAGCTAGTATGATTTGAGCTAAATTCTTTTCGATTAAGGGCAATAGTTAGTGACTTCTGCTATAGCGTTATTTCGGTCTCTCTGAATTTGTGATTTCTTTTTCTGAGTTTGGATATGTGGGAATTTAGTTTGTTCAGTTGCTCGAGGGCGAATAAAAGCTAAATGTGTGGTAGTTGATAACTCCTATTTAGTGTTTTTTTTAGTGTATTTTTATCTAGGGTTTATGTGTTGTAAAAATCAGAAAAAAAAAAGAGAAAAATAAGTATATATTGGATTTGTAAAGTCCGGAATAGGATATTAGTTCATACTTAGGTCTTAGGACTCATGCTTATACTGGCTATTGGATAGGCTCCGGAATGGGATATTGGGTAGTTAGAGTAGTAGGCTCCGGAATGGGATATTGAGGGCAAAATGGGTTATCCACATTTGAAATATATTAATGTTATGTTAAAATGAACTTTGCATGGGAATAGGGAGGATTAGGTTCCTGGACAACATTTTTAGCCATTGTTAATTTCATACATTTCACAATTTCTACTTTTATTATTTAATTGTTTTATACTTTTTGTTTAATTTACCTTATGTTAATTGTCTATAGTGCTAATCACAATACAACCAACAAAACTTAGGTAATATTTTAAACACATAATTCCAATCAACCATTTTTGCTTGCATAAATCTTGTTCCCTAGGGTTAGATACTTACGGGTCTTAAAAATACCCCACTTTATTACTTATCGATTCGATACATTTACCGACCATCGACCAGTAACCTTAATGTTATAGAAATACAAATGGAGATTCACATTAGATAGGGCCTTAATAGCTCAACTAAAACTTGACCCAACAGAAGGAAAGCAATTATCGATGCTTAGGAAGGTGATGAAAGGATACAACAAATAGCTCAATCGATACATGAAGGAGGCCTAGTGGAATATTCAATAGGAGATTATGGTAGTGTATATTATCAAAATAGATTGTATGTGCCAAATGATAATGAGTTGAAGAAAACTTTATAACGACAAGCACATAACACAGTTTTCACCATGCATCCCAATGGCAACAAGATATACCAATACCTGAAGAAATTTTATTGGTAGCCAAGAATGAAAAGAAATGTAATTGAGTATGTTTCTAAATGTTTGACTTGTCAGCAAGTAAAGGCGAAACATCAGTTTCCTTTAGGGTTGTTGAATCCTATATCAATTCCACAGTGGAAATGGGATAATATCGTTATGGGCTTTGTTATCGGGCTACCCTTTACCTAAAAGAAACATCATATAGTGTGGGTAATTGTGGATAAGTTAACCAAGACAACTCATTTTATACCAGTTCAATTGGACTACCTAATGGATGAATTAGTAGAATTATATATGAATAAAATTGTTCGATTGCATGGGATACCAGTATCAGTAATTTTTGCATGGGATACCGGTATTAGTAATTTTATATTAGGGTCCAAGATTCACTTTTAGATTCTTGAAAAGCTTATAAAAGGCTTTAGACATGAAGCTCCACTACACTACCGCATTTCACCCATAAAAGGATGGTCAATCCGAGAGGATTATACAGGTGTTAGAAGATATGTTAAGAGGATGTGTCCTAGATTTTTCAAAAATTTGGGATAAATATTTGGCCTTAATGGTGTTTGCACACAACAACAGTTACCAAACTAGCATTGGTATGCCACCTTATTAGGCATTATAAGGTTACAAGTGCAGAACTCCAGTTTGTTGAATAGAATTGGTTGAGAGTAAAATGGTTAGTCCCGATGTTATCAAAGATACCAAGGAGAAGATCTAAATTTTCAAACAAAGATTGAAAAAAGCAAGCAATCAACAGAAGTCATATGTGGATTTAAAAAGAAAGGATATTCAGTATTTAGTCAGAGATAAAGTGTTTTTAAAGGTATCATTATGGAGGAAAGTGTTGAGATTTGGAAAGAAAGGAAAACTCAATCTAAGGTTTATAGGTCCTTATGGAATTATGGAACGGGTTGGACTTGTAGCTATAGATTGGCTATTCCATCAGAAATATCAAAGTTACACTATATCTTCTATGTTTCCTTGCTCTGATGAGTCTTACATAGTACCAATATAGGATATAAAGGTCTAGTCTGATTATACCTATGATGAAGAACAAAAAAAATTGGCAAGGGAAGTCAAACAATTGTGAAACAAACAGATTCCTTTATTTAAAGTATTATGGCAACATTACGGCATGCAAAAAGCCACATGGAAACCTGAGTCAGTAATGCAAGCACGGTATCCATAACTATTCAAAATAGGTACGAATTTTAGGGATGAAATTCTTTAAGAGGGAGAGAGTTGTAAGGCCCTTACTTATACCTTCAAAGGATGTAAGACATATTACTAAATAATCCTATTAATACATGTTTGAGGGTAATGTAATATAGGTAAGGACCTAGAGGTAATTGTTCTAAATGTGAAGGGGCAATTTGGTCATTATACATTAAGTCCCATATAAACTTAATTAGGAGAAGATGTGATTTAAAAGTTCAATTGAAAAAGAAAAAAGAAAGAATTAGGGTTAGAGCAAGAAATTAAAGGAGTTAAAGGACTTAGGTGCAATTTCCCTAAGGTTGACAAGTGAACCAATAGGGAAATAACACCTATTCCTCTAGAAGGGTCTTGAGAATTTCAAACATTTAGAGCATTAAAGGATTGAGTTGGCTAGCCATCCCAAAAAGAAAGAGAGGCACCCATTTTCTCCCTAACTAACCCCCAAATAACCCCTAAATTGCATGTCCAGCTAAGTGAGAAGATAGAAAATTTAGTGCTTAACAACTATAAGGTAATAGTTTTTCCTCTCTTCTCTTTTACTTCTATTTCTTGTAATTATGTAAGAGATTAAGGAGGTATATGAGTCTTCAAACATGTTAAATAGTGATTTCATTATGTAAAAGAATGGAAAGCTAAAGGCAAGAAGAAGGTGGTGGATAAAGCTTGAAGAAAATGGGTGAGCTAAAAGGGTATGGGAACTTGACACATTGTGAATGTGTTTGTTCTTTAATACTACATCATGAGGTTGTGTTAAATGTGTTTGTAAGAAGAAAACATGGATATTAGGCTATCTAGTGCATAAGAGATGGATTTATAAAAGTCTTCTTAAGATAGCACAAAAACATAACCTAGGGTCCGCTGGACCTAGTCACACTATTTTACCTATGACATGAGTTATAGATATTAAAATTAAGTGATTCTAGTCGGGTTAGAAACTAGACTTGGAGACCTATATTTCATATGAAGAAGTTAAAGTCTGGCCTCCCTTGTAAGATGAAAAAAATTAGCTTAGACTTTAACTATGTACGTTGTCCTATCAGTGAGAGTAGTCTACATTGTTTAATCAATATATGAAAATTTATAAGCTCAAATGGGATAATTATTGATTTTTTTGGAAACTAAAAACATAGATGAACAACTTTTAGAGTACCACTTTTCCTAAAAATGTCATTTAGTAGGTCCAAAACATCATAAAAGTCAAACTTGGAAATCTTTCTGTAGGATTTTTGGGGCAGAATGGTATCTCACGATCACAACCAATTGGTTACCACTGTGAACCCCTTCCAAAATCAATTCTTCACCTATCTCACGATCACAACCAATCAATGACCACTATAAACTCCCCCTATTTCCTCTTATACTTGATTTTTAGGCCCTGAATTGGCCCCAAAACTTGTTTGAACCTCCCCAAATATTTGTAGAGTAATTTTCACTATTATCTTTAATTAGAGTAAAATTTCACTTTTACCCTCTAATGTTTTCATCTTTTCTAAAAATTATATTTAAATCTTTATCTTTTGTCAAATTATATCTAGGTCCTTCACTTTTATTAAAATGATGTTTAGGTCCCATCCTTTGCCAATATGACATATATGTCCTTTCTTTTACTAAAATAACATCTATATCCCAATTTTTGCCATAATTATCGTTTTACCCCTAATTTCTCTATTTTAGCTTTTTTTACCATATTTTTACATTTTTAACCTATAAATTACATTTTCTTCATTTTAGTCCTCAAATTTAATTCTTTTATCAAAATTACAATTTTATCCATATTTTTCACAAAATTACAATTTTTCCCTCTATTTACCCAATTTACTCTTTAATTCCATATTTACCCTTCCTAACTTCAATTTCATCATCTTTTAACCATTTTATTTTAAGTACCCATTTTATCCTATTCTTTCCATCATAATCCTTATTTTTCATCTTTATTAATTATTTACCATTTTCTTCCATTTTTTTCATTATATTATTACTATTATTTTAGTTTTTCCCCAAGTAGTTTTTAAAGTAAGCGAAACCCTTGAGTTAGATACGCAAAAAGCAAATCCTATAGGTCCAAAATAAGTTAAAGTGACCACATAGAGTGATCTACGACTCCTATATATGTTGAGGGACCACATGGAGTGATCAATGCCTCAACTAGCAGTCTAATATACATATCATCAATGGGTGGACCGATGGTGCTCTATAGTCTAATCTCAACTCATCATTCTACCATTGTATATATGTCCCAATCGCTAGCCATTATACCCTATACCTCTGGTTTCGTAACTAAGTACTAAGGGCAATACCATTTTCACCATATCCGTATAAAGTATGTATTATTTTCATAATTTCTCACATTTACACATTATATATCAATTACATTTCATACAATGTAATTATTATCACTCATTTATCATTTAGCTTTATTTCCATGCTTTAAGTCATCATAATCACATTAATTTAACAAGGCATAACATTTGGCCACAAGTAGTAACATACTTCCCATAGTTCTTCTAATGCCATTTATAGTTTCCATCATATTTTTAAGGTTTAAATCATGCATATTTAAAATTTCTTTATGGTTTCCATCATTCATACTTTACCATTCGACCACATTATGTCACATTCATATAAAATTTGTTTAATTCACCAAACACAATCCCACCATGTTTTTCATGCATATTAAACATGATTTGAACTTTAAATCAATTTAATTCATTATTTAACTTTAATTTCATTTTCTTACATAATAGGTTTCATAACTAATGTATCATTTCTAGTCATATTTTCACATATAACATTATATATTTCATCATTTATCATCTAATTACATAAATCTAACATTGATTTGAATTAGTGCTAACATTACTTAATTAATCTTTAAGCGACATAATAGGTTCATAACCCATTTCATGCTTTTAGTGCTTCTTTTATACAATTCCTCATACCAATTCCATTATTTGACATTTAATTTCACTAATCTACCTTTAGTTTAAATTTAGACATCAATTACACTTAAAGCCCTAAAACACATAAATTAGGTTTTCATGAAATTAGTTAGTTTAGGTATCCATTTACCTATTTTCCAAGCTCTCTTCATGATTTATCTTCTTTTTTTTTTACCATTTCCTTCCATGTTCCCCTTGATTCCACTATATTTCCCTTGAAATTCCACCTTGGCCAACTTCCTCTATGCTTCTTTTCCTCAATTTTCTTCATCTATAATTCAAATTAAACCCAAAATATAAATTTCTACATCAAAATCTACCTATAAATCCATTAAAACTACTAAAATTTTACTAAATTAACTTATTTGAATTTATGCTCCAATTCTTTTCTTTATAATTCCATCCACTTTCTCTGCTTAAAATAGGCTTTATAGATAGCTAGAGATGCATTTAGGGCCTTAGAATTATTGAGGGTGAAAAATTAGGTGGAATTAGGTTGATGGAGTTAAATGAAAAATAGAGAATTTGGAGGAAGAATGGGACAGCGAAAAAGGTGAAAAAGATGGAAGAAACTGCTGGAGAATTATGATTTTTTGGCTTATATACTCATCCTAATTTGGCCAAATCAGGTCCAACTAATTGACCCAATTAATATAATTAACCAATAATTTGTCCCAATTATTTTTCTACCACTCTTTTGCTCAATTTCTCATAAAAATAGGTTTATGATGCCAAAAAAATTATTTATTAGGCTACACAAATATTTTTGGGTCAATCTAACTAGTTACGTGCATCTCATACATATATGGAATTTTAAATTTTTTAACCAATTTTTAAGATCTTACCATGAATTTACAATATTTATCTAAAAAATTAAGAAAAATCACCTATAAAGGTTGTTCAAAAGTTGATTTTCCTTCACACCAGGTTATCGCAAACCACAGTGTCCAAACTAGAACACCTCCAATAGTGATGCACACTAGAAAGGGACTAAATGAACCAATCTAATTAGAAACAAAGAACACCTCCAATAGTGATCCACACTAGAAACGGACTAAATGAACCAATCTAATTAGAAACAAAAGCTCGCCAAAATTCCCTAAAGCTAGTAAGAGAATACAGCTAGGGAAGAAGAAAAAGATGAAATAAGACTTCTACCCTAATCCCACTTGTGTTAGGCTTTTATACCTAGGTTAAAATCACACTTCTAATGTGATTAGGATACTTAAAATTTTGGAGAAATACTAAATGGGCTGCTAAAATTTAATTAACTAATTTGGACCTAATTACAATCCAATCCAAGCACTTTCATAAAGACCTTGAGCAAAAGCCTGTAAAATGGACCCTTCTATGCAAACTTGGATTTAATTACCTAAATTAACTTAAAATCTGACCAAATTAAATATGTAGGGTCTATAACACTTATGAAACATACTTAATTTTGTTTGGCCCAAAAATAGCCCTTTAAGGCCTTCTATATGGGTTCTATGCAAAAGCCTTCCTCTATAGGGCTTTTACGCATAAACCAATTTTTCTGGACTAATAGTTATTTCTCTAATGGACCTATTAATATTATTTTAGCCCTATAATATTTATGGTCCAATAACATTTAATTATAAAATACAATATTTTAATTAGGTACTTTATTATAGAAAATTTCTCAAAAGCTCCGCAAACTTTTCAGCGGACCTTTTTTTGAACTTTTCTTCATATGTATAATTAATTAAACTCTTTAATTATTTATTTTCTTATTTATTTTTTCTCTCCCATAATAATATCAAATATTATTATCCTTATCATTTTACTATTTTTTCCCTTACTTTATAAGTGTGTGACCTATTGGGTTCCTATCAATGTTGGCAATATAATATGTAACTAAGAGTTCTAGTGGAACTGGGACTCTTCACCAAGAATCCTAGTTAAACCATGACTTTTATGATTTAAGCTCTTTTAAACCATTTTATCAATTATAAATTGATATTCATGATACATTGTTATACATCATGAGAGGCCTCTAGCTAAGCATCTTGACCACCCAAATGTCAGGAAATTCAAGTGGTTTTGATTATACCCTTCCGTAGAACAATTACCATGCAATTACTCATTTCACCACACTTATCTCATTTAGGTTATAAGTATGGATTTATGTCAACTCATATGAAACTAGATATGTATATTCTATTAATTTAACCATTGTTCCTAAAATGCCCGTTATGGATACCTATCAACCTTGGTATCCTACTTTGGCTAGAGATTCTCTGAACAAGGAAAATATATAATCATGCTAGATAACTTTCCTTAATAAATTTGGGATGGTGAGTCCTTTATTGATTACTCAGCTACTTTCAAGTAGGTCATGATATACCCAACCTCTTAACTATGTTCACGTTTAGTTGGAGGTAAGCAGTTATGGAGTCAAAGTATATCACTCATTACTTAAGATAACTTTGGTGATCTCAAGTTTGAGCATATTTGCACCACTGCTATAAACAGATTCCTCATTGACATAGATTTAATATCTATATCAGGATTCTCTTGGAAAGTCTCCAATAAACTTTTTCTTCTAAGAAGCATGCACATGTTAGCTTTGATCATCTCCCATGATCACAGTTATGAGAACTGCTTTTTGAACTTTTCAAAAAGTATAACATATGCTAGTATATTCGTATTAATAATGTCCTATCTTATTAGTACTATGACTAAGGATATTTAGGTATTAACACATTTATATGCAATAAACATCTCACATCATGAACTCTTTCATGATTGCCTTTGCATTATGTTTATAATACCAAGGACTTGATTTATTAATTTAAGATTAAACAAGCACATGTAATTAAACATAGCATTAATAAATGATTGTTGCCTTCTTACAAATAAAATGAGTTCATATACATAAAATAAATCCTTATCTATATAGATTATAAGGCATACTCTCTAACAATCTCCCACTTACACTAGAGACAATCACTCATATATCTTAAGCCCATATTATTTACATGGTGATCGTACTTGTTATGGGAAAGTACCTTAGTGAGGGGATCTGCCACATTATCATCTGTAGGGACCCTTTCTATCATTACATAATTTCTAGCTATTATCTCCCTAATAAGATGGTAGCGCCTGAGAATATGCTTAGATCGTTAATGAGACCATGGTTTCTTTGCTTATGCAATGACTCTATTATTGTCACAATATAAGGGCATTGGGTTAACATGCGAGGTTCCACTCCTATTTCATATATGAACTTCTTGATCCATACTACCTCTGAAGTAGCAATATACTCAGCTTTGTCATCAAATCAGCAATTGTTTCTTATTTGGAACTCTTTCGACTAACTGTTCCTCCTCCCATTATGAACACAAAGCCAGACGATGATTTACAGTCATCCTTATCTGACTAAAAACTAGCATCAGTATACCCGCTTACCTGTAAATCACCCTCTCCATACACCAAAAATACATCCATAGTCCTTTTCAAGTACTTAAGGATATTTTTAACTACTGCCCAGTGTTCCTCTCCAAAATTGGATTGGAATCTGCTTATGACACTCAAAGCAAATGTTACATCCGGACGTGCATATAATATAACATATATGATAGAACCAATTGCAAATGCATATGGTATTCTATTTATGCTCTCTCTATCTTCTAGTATCCGTGGACACATATATTTAAAAAGGTGTTTCCCATACACCATAAGTGTAAACCCTTTCTTAAAGAGATCCATATTGAACCTCTTTAATACTTTATCTATGTATGTACTTTGAGAAAGACCTAGCAACCTAGTGGATCTATCTTTATAGATCCTAATTCCCAGAATGTAGGATGCTTCTCCAAGTTTTTTCATATAGAATTGCTTGGATAGCCATATTTTATCTGATTGAAGAAGAAAGATGTCATTTCCTATTATCAATATATCATCCACATATAGAACTATAAAGACTATTGCACTCCTACTGACCTTCTTATATACATAAGGTTTATCCTTATTCTGTGAGAAACCAAACTCTTTTATCATCTCATTGAATCGGATGTTCCAACTCCTAGAAGTTTGCTTCAATCTATAGATAGATCTTTAAAGCTTGCATACCTTTTTGCCATTTCCTGGTATAAACCACTCAAGTTGTGTCATGTACACATCCTCATATAGATTTCTATTTACAAAAGTTGTCTTCACATCCATTTGTCAAATTTCATAATCATAATAAGCCACAATGGCTAAAGGTATTCTTATAGAATTAAGCATTGCTATAGGAGAAAAGGTTTCATCAAAGTTGATTCCTTCTCTTTGATGATAGCCTTTTCCTACTAAGCGAGTTTTATAGTTAACTACATTACCTTTCATGTCAATCTTCTTCTTGAAGACGCATTTGCAACTTATGGGTTTTATTTCTTCAGGTGGTTGAGTCAAAGTCCATACTTTGTTCTTATATATGGAGTCCATTTCGGATTGCATAGCCTTAAGCCAAAAATCATGTTCTAAACTATTCAAAACTTCTTGATAACTTGTAGGTTCATCGTCCTCTACTACAGTTACGTTCCTATCTGATTCAAATGTGAAATCCATATCTCACAGGAATAGAACATATCTTAGTAGATCTTTTAGAAATTTGTGTATAATTAGGTTCAACCATAATCTCATCATTATGAGATTTAGTCTCAGGTTCAATCGGTTGATCTACTTCTATTTATGGCTTTTGAACTTCACCAAGTTTAATTTTACTCCCACTGTCCTCTTGTAGAAGGAACTCCTTCTCTAAGAAGACAACATGCCTTAAAACAAACACTTTTTATTCTAAGGGATGGTAGAAGTAATATCCAAATATTTTTTTTAGATATCCCACAAATAAGCATTTGTTAGACTTAGTATCCAGTTTGTCTGATATTGTCCTCTTCACATAAGTAGGACAACCCCATACCTTCATATGAAAAAGTGTGGGTTTCTTGTTATTCCACATCTTTTATGGAGTAACATCAACCGACTTACTAGGAACTCTGTTTAAAGCATAAATAATAGTTTGTAATGCATATCCCCAAAAAGACTTAGGCAAGTCTACTTGGCTTATCATGGATCAAACCATATCTAGTAGTGTTTGATTTCTTCTTTCAGATACACCATTGTACTGTGGTGTATATGGCGGAGTCCATTGAGATAAAATCCCATTATCTCTAAGATAATCTTAAAACTCTTGACTTAAGTATTCTCTACCTCGATCTAATCTAAGTGTCTTAATATTCTTGCCAAGTTGTATCTTTACTTCATTTCTGAATTCTTTGAACTTTTCAAAGTCTTCAGATTTATATTTCATCCAAACCTGGAGCAATCATCTATAAAGGTAATGAAGTAGGAGTAACCTCCGTTGGCATGTGTAGTTATTGGATCACATATATCTAAATGTATTAAGTCTAATGTCCCCCTAGCTTATACTCCTTTACCAATAAAAGGTACTTTAGTCATTTTTCCTAATAAACAAGATTCACGTGTATCAAATGATTCATAATTAAATGATCCCAAATCACCTGAATTGTGTAATTTGGCCATGCATTTCTTATTTATATGGCCTAAATGACAATGCCATAAATATGAGGTGTTTAGATTATCTTATTTCATTCTCTTGGTATCCACATTATGCACTTCTTTATTTAGATCAAGAACAAATATACCATTCTCAATTATAACATTAGCATAAAATATATTATTCTTAAGAATGGAACAACTTTTGTCTTTATTAAAAGAAATGTGATAATCGTTTAATAAACAACCGAAAGAAATAATACTCCTAAATAATGCTAGAACATAATAACAATTATTTAGCTCCAATATCAATCCACTTGGAAGAGGCAAATGCTAAGACCCCTCAATAGATGTAGAACAAGCAATATATAAAAACATATTATAAATTAAGCAAAAAATAATAAACAAGCAAATAGGCTAAGTGATTAATTAACATGGTAGAAAATATATATACACGAATTAAGACTAAAAATAACAAACAAATAAGTTATACTCTCAAGCTAATATGAGAAACCAACATAACATATAATATATAAACTATGACTTAGACCAATGTAATTCGGGATGCAAGTGAAAGAAGTAAAAGTGCTGCAAAAAAAATTAATTGGACCCAGGAGCAAGCGATGTGCAGGTAAGATGATAATGTTAGCAACAAAAAAGCAAGCAATAATAAGCATGTCTATGTAATGAAAGAGTGAACATACATGTAATAAACACATACAGTAGCATTATAAAACATACAGCAAATATAGAATATATAGAAATAATAATTAATGACATGAATTATAATCAAGTGAATATATATTAACATAGATAATGGGTAAAATTATAAATTATGAAAATTATATAAATTATAAATTATATAAATAATTATATGACTTATAAATAATATAAATTAACATGGATATAAACAAGGGAATATATAAATACGTGAATATACATTATAAATAACAAGAGTATCAGATTAACAAAAAATGACTTAATGGGCAAAAAGAATAGACTAAAACATGCATGTATGCATGTAAAACAAAAACCAATGATCACATGCTAATAACCATGCAGAATTTACATACATAGGATAAGTGACGGGCTAATGAAATAGGGGGAAGGCAGCAACGACTCACAGATAGGAAGGGAAGGATGAGTTGCGCTCAACAGGGACTGCAACAGCGAGTCTGGCTGTCACTCAACGGCCGTCACTTAGCCGGCCACGCCGTGACTGGATGTTCCAGCTACTGGAACGCTGTTGCTATCTTCCCCGATTCCCCCATGATGAAAATCATGCTGAAAATATACGTGAAAAAAAAAAAAAAACAAAAAACAAAATCCCTATTCTAATGCATGAGGAACACAATTTAAAAGAAAAAGAACCAAGATTAAACCATATAACATGGATCCAATGAAGGCACAGTAAAGCAAAAGAAGAAAAAGTCGGCAGCTCCACCTAGCAAACCGAGATCCTGACCAAATGGCAAATTAATCCAAAACTTAAGGGAATAGCTTCATTCATGCATAATATCATCTAAGATTAATAATTAAACAGGAAGAGACAAGAATTATACTCAAAACACTAAAATCAAGGAAGCCAAAAGTGAAGAAGCCAAACCCTGTTCTACGAAGAAGATGAACTGTAGCCGCCCCTCAATTGATTGATATGGTTTTTTTGCTTATTTTTTACTGGTTCTTGCAGATTAATGATCCAAATTAGGACAAAAACACAGAAAATAATTAATTTACAATTTAAAACTGAGAGATCAAAGAAAATACAAACATTAAGCAATTGAAGAAAACTACAGAAATCTACTGTAAAATGCATTGATATTAATTTAAAGGGAACTTAGGAACTAGTGAATATTACCCTTGGATTTCTTTTTTTCTCCGAAAATGAAGAGAATCAGACCTTGCTCCCTTTTCTCCTTTTTTCTTGGTTTCTTGTTGAAAAAATAGGGAAAGCCAAGAGTCTGTTCACTTACGAAAAATTATTACAGTTTTTCAAAATAATTTTTTACACAAAATAGAAAATAGAAATTATATTTATTTTGGTCAGTTTTCTAAAACAGAAAATAAATTTTTCAGTTTTTCAAAATAAAGAAGAAATTGAAAAACTAATAAAAAATATTTTTCAAATTTTTTGAATAATCTTAATATACATATACATATATATACATATATACGTATACACACATATGTACATACATACATATATATACATATACATACATATGGATATGTATATATATGTATGTACATACATACACATACACATACATATGCATATGTAATACATATACATATGTATGTATGTATGTATGTATATATGTATGTATGTATGTATACATACATGTGTATGTGATATATATATATATATGCACATACATATACACATACATATATACATATGCACATACATACACATATACATATGTATTTATGCACATATAGGCATATACATAAATATATACATATGTACATACATACACATACATGTATTTGTATGTGCTTGTACATACATACATACATACATACATACATATATACATACATACATATATATGTATGTATACCTACGTGTATGCATATGTATGTAAATACACACATATATATGGATATGTATATATATGTATGTATAAACATACAAATACGCATGTATGTATATATGTATGTATGTATGTATGTTTATATATGTGTGTGTGTGTGTGTGTGTGTGCATACACATGCACACGAACACATATACATACATACATATATATATGTACGTACATACATACACATACATATACATGTATATATGTGTATGTATGTATATATATACACATACATATATATGCACATATATATGCATATGTGTATATATAAAAAAATAAATATTTTAGTTTTTTTTTGTTGATATATGAACGCGTTTTCTAAATTTTTTACAGAAAATAAATACTTCAATTTTCTAAGAAAATAGAAAATAGAAAACTATTTTCTGTAAATAAATGTACCCTAGCTTTTTTGGTTTTTTAAGTGATCAGTTTAATTAATTTTTTGCAGTGTTATTAAATCGAATTGAACCGGACAATTGAACTAGTTTAATCGAGAACTGACAGGTAATTCGATTGGTTTAACTAGTGAAAACCGAACTGACAAAAAATCATATTGGACCGTAAAAAATCGAAAAGAACCGTCAAACCGATGAACAGGGAAGAATCTAATTTTTGTCTATTCTTCCAAAACGTCACCATTTTATATAAAAAAAATTAATTACAGTTCATCTTCCATTTTTACCTTTCATTTCTCATTTTACAGTTCATCTGTCGACTGCATCTCCTACCGCTGCCACCGACTGCATCTCCCAATGCCGCCACTGACTGCATCTCCGACCGTTGGCCTCCCCCACTACCTCTCTATTCCGGTGAGTCTCAGAGTTTTTTTTCAAACATCAAATATTATAGCCATGCTCTGTTATTCTTATTATTTCTTACTTTGTTTCTTTAATTTCTTTCAACATTAGACTTATCTTTATCCAAAATGTGTACTTATCTTTATCACTAATTAAAGGTAAACTTATTAGTTACAATTTGTACTTATCTAATCCAGTGACGTTTGCAATTACATAAGAAGAAGATAGTTTAAACCAAAAAAAATATATCGTTTGATTTGAGGGAAGTTGTTCTTGTTTTCTCAAATCTCATATCTTCTCTCTATTTTATGGCAAGATCATATGTTGTTTTGATATAAGGAAAGCTATTCTTGGTTTCTAAAAAAAAAATTGTTTCTTAGTTAAATTTTGATTTCTTTCCAATGTCAACTGTTTTGTTTTTAAAAACTTTTGAAATGTTAGTTGCAGCAATGCATGAACACCATAGGGAATCATTTGACATTTATTTTAATTGCATTGCAACATTGATGCAGACACCAAGTTCACTTGGGTTTTAAACAATGTGTTGTAGGCACGAGATACTGGTTTTGGATTTGGAACACTAGTATCATTAATTTTTTCGACTCTAAAATTCATTAGCAGCTTGCAGTAGTAAATAACCTAAGACTTGGTGTACTGAGTATTAGACATGAATGAATCTATGTGTTTGAAAATCATTATTCAAACTCACACTTCCATGATTCTTGAGCATGAGAAAAGTCACATTTTCTCAATTAAATATGATTTATTCATGAAAAGTCAATGCAATCTTTTCCAATAGTAGCTTACGGTGATGTTTAATTCATGTTTCACAGGCTATTTATCCTAATTTTGGGGATCAACCAATGAATATGCTTGGAATTGTACAGGTACTCTATCTACTTGAAAGTGATAACAAGTTGGACACAAGTAGGGTGTCTTGAATTTCTGTTATTGACTATCAACAGTCCTAGAAAATATGCATAATATAGAATGAATTTGTTTGAATGTTTAAAACTTGTATTTGATGAATGTTTAGTATGTTTTGTAACTTGTTATTAGGATATTTGTGATATATATTTAATGTTTGATGAATGCTCTTTTTTTTAAGTTTTTATACAACAGTATTTATAAAATTATATTAATCAATAGTATTTTTAAAAAATAGAAAAACACCCGAATGAACCCAGTCAGACCGATTGAACCACGAACCCTTAGCCTTTCCTATTTTTTATTCAGTCCGATTTTAATAACATTGATTTTTTGTGTGTGTTGTCTACTATTTAGGTATGTTTTTGGTTGTGGGTGTGTGTTCCTCACTTGCTTCGTCCCTTTTTTTCTCCTTTATACTCTTTTTTTTCCATTTGCTTATTCTTCCTTTTGTTAATTCATCTTTTTTTTTGTGCACTCCCCTTTTCTTTGATATCTTTTCCTTCTTCTTATCCTCTTCTAAAATATCTTGTTATTTTAATTTTATTTTAATTTAGTTTAATTAATTTTTCCTATATGATTATCCATAAAAATATATTATTTTTTTATATATCCTTTATTAGTTAATTAATTTTTTATACAAATATTATTTTCATTATCATTTTGAATTAATTAATTTGAATTAACTAATTCTATTATTTCTTTTCATATATATTATATTTTAATATTTTTTTATATTTGTCCCTTATTTTAATCTACTTTTCTATTTATTTTTTATGATGACAATTTTTAATTAATATATATCTTAATTTTAGAAAAAGGAAACCCTAAAAAGATACTTTTTAAGGCACTAAAAATTTCAAAAGAGAGCAGTGAAAAAGCCATTGTTTAAAAAAAACAACTCCCTTTAAAAACATAAAACCCAATGAGAGAGCATCAAACATTTGTTCTTTAGCTATTTTGGAGCAACATAATCTTCATCAGTTAACCCTGATTAGGAGCTGTCTCAGAATCTAGTGTCTACAAGCCCTATGACCTGGAAAACCCTGAGTTTTAGCCGACCTTAATGGTAAGGGTTGCAATTTCTCTATTTTAACCAATCATTCAAAAACCCAAGATAGAGGCCTACCAAAATCAAGGTACCTTTTTTGCGCTGCTTCTATGACTGATACTCCTCAATCCTCTCAACATTATTGCTACTGCCTGGACTTACCATTTTGTCAGCCTCAACACTACTATCGTGATCTCTACCTCCTATAACAATGGAATGGGTCCTTTTCGCTAAGCAATATCTTTCTACTTCTACAAATGTATACCTAAAAGACTCACAATCATTTATTGGTTCTTTGTTCAACTGATGACACCAACCAGTTGGGGGTATCACACCATCTAGTATCAGAAGCTGAATGTTAGAAACCAAAGCTAGATTAGCAGTAAGTCTGGCAATGGTTTTCTTTTCAAGGTTGTCGATCCTTTTACCCAATGTAGTTACAAGTTCAATCACTATTGACATGACTCTGCTTTAAAGGTCTTTAAATCTTTTATCCAAATTGTAGGGGTCAGAGGTACCAACTTTATGCGAAGCACTTGCCATTTTTGTTTCTAGCAAGTACTATGTTGACTATTTAGAGGCCCTATTTGAGTCTGAATCTGACCTTGAACCTAATTCTAACTTGTTGGGTTCTAACAATTTCAAAAAATTTCCTGACAGAGCGGTTGCTAGATCCCTTAAATCACCTAAGTAGTCTAAAATGGTTGTAAAGTCAAAAGGGTTAGAATGATGCATGATACAAATTTATGCCAAAATTGTATACACATAATGAAATGCACATGTCCAACGCGATGTACGGACCTTATTATTTTCTTACATTTTATTTTCAAGATGTATTTACATGATGCACATGTATATGGAAAACATGTATGGCATAAAATGGTGTAATAAAAGCAAAGTCTAACATGATATGAGAAGCAATGCATATGTGTACAACATATGTGTAATGAGGGTAGTTGTACAGAATATGGCACAATCATGAGAATAAATATACATGACACAAGACATACATGACATGTTTTAAGCATGATGGTTTAAGTACACAAGGTATGACATGGTATATAAACGAATACACATGACATACAACATGTATGTACATAACATGACTTACACAATGACAGTGCATACACGTGATGTGAGATAAGATGCATAAAATATGGCATGATGCATGTTAGTGAATTACATAGTATGGTAGAAAATCACATACACAAAAGTACAAGTTACATGCTAAGATACTCATGGCATGGGACATGACACGGTATATGAATGAGCATATATGATGAGTGGCATACATATATGATGCATGTCATGTTATAAGCATGTGGGTACATGATGAATGGGACATATACATGATGTATGACATGGAATGGAAATTATAGTTGATATATGCCATGTATATTCATGGTATAGGTTGCGTGTGGCATGGTATAACAATCTACAAAGGATAAGACGTATGTTCATAACATACCTCATGTATAATGGTATGCAATAATGGTATGTATGCACACAACATGAGAAAGGAGAGTGTAGCACGATGAAATGCGCATGACATGGCATGCAATTTAATAGGGGATGTGCATGGCATTTGCTCTATATATATGACCCAACATGGCATTAACTCATGAAGGCCGTTTGCTTCGCAATAGATAGAATTTTATTCCTATCTATTGTTGATGATCAACCTACAAGGGCATCTGTTGGGCACCACAAAGTCACCATCCAATAAAATATTAAAAAAGTGAGTTTAAACTCATAAGGCTAAAACCAGAGATGGTTCGAGACCTCACTCTTATTTATACCTTTGGTTAGCATTATATAAATGAGTTTTATTGATTAATTTATTTTATCTCTTTCCTCACATGAGTTATCATGCTGGAAAAGTAAAGCGCATCCAAGAATATTAGAAAGCTATAAAGCATACATATTGAAAGCTGTAGAAACATAGCATAGAAAGTAATAAAAAAAATATATGAATAAATGTAAAAATAAAATCATACATAAATCAGAGAATTAACTTAGAATGTTCATTGTGATTAGGACATTGGTTCTCGCATGCATATTTGCAAAAGATTGAGTTTCGAGCATGTTTAGGATAAAAATGAGGGCATTGAACCCATGCGATTTTTGAAAGAGAATCTTGTTACTTAATTTTAATGGTAAAAGAATCATTTGTATTTATAAAAATGAGTCATTAATTTACATGTTGTTTGTGGGTAATAATCGAAACATTGGTTCTTTTGATTATAGAAAAATTTCACTCAAACTTGTATAAAATCATTTAGTGAGTTTTTAGTTAATCAGTGGAAAAACCATTATTTTCAATAAATGAAGGTATAAAACAACATACATAATACAAGACATGCATAAATTGGTATATTGATTGATTTGAGAACATTAGTTATCTCATGCATATTTTATAAAAGAATAGCTTGTGTGATTTTTGGGATAAAAGATGGACATTGGTCCAATTTATATTAGAAAAATCCAATTTAATTAAGAAGAAATAGGTTTGGTGTTATTTTTAATTAAGTGTAAGCAAAGCCTTTATTATTACATAATTCATAGGAAATAAAAGAAAAAGTAAAAGAATAATTATACAGGCCTAGATAATAAATGAAAAAATAAAATAAAACCTAAACTAAACTGCCCATCTTATCTTCCATGACAACTCGTAATGCATAATGCATACATGGCATGAAAAATATTATGTTAATATAATAATGTATTAAAAGTATATAAGTAATGGTAGCAATAATAATAAGAGTACTAATAACAAGAATAGTAATATTAATGATAATATTGATAATGACAATTATAAATATTATCATTAAAAATAATATCAGCAATAATAACAATAATATAATTGAGTTAAAATGAATTAAATATTGCACAAATATATAAACAAACTATTTGACAATTAAATTACAAATATTAATTAAGCCAATAAAATGGATACAAATAAAATATCATTAAATAGAAAATTAATAGACAATATTATAAATTGAAAATATAATGATAAATTAATATAATTAGTTTATTTCAAATATCAATTGATTAAGCTAAATAAGCAAATAGAAATATAAAATAATTAATATTAACAACAAATACATTAAAAGGATATTAAGAATATAAAATTGATGAATTAAACAATATTACATATATAAAAATGTAATATTAATAACAATATGAAATAACAATATAAAACATTAATTAAATAAACAATATCTAAGACACATCATATATTAAGAATTAAAAAAATAAATGAACAAATAGGCTAAATTAATTAATTAACATAATGTAATATATTAAGCTAATATAAGGAATAAACAAATAAAAAATGATGCAGACAAGGACGTGAAATGAAGATGAGCAAATGAAAAAAAAAAAAAAAAAACAATTGAATTTGGCATGTTTGGGCCAATCTACAGTACCACTTAAAGAATAAAATAATGAAAAGGAAAGAAGCTGGGAGCGTGAACGGACTACGACGCAAATAAGGCACGCGCGTTCAGCGCGAGTGACGCGCAAAGGGAACGAGTCACGCCCAAGTCAACCAGTCAGTGGCCCAGTTGGACCGAGTCCCGGGCCAAGGTCCTGATTTGATCCGATCCAAGACTGTGACTCGGCCTAAAAATCAATTTCAGCCCTTGAAATGAAACTGAAAGCCATGGAAATAAATCAAAATTCACCAAAAACTCAAATTTAACTATTTTCATTCATAAAAATGCCAAAAAAAATCAATAAAATACAAAAAATATGATTTAAATAAGTAAAATCAAGATTAAACTAAGAAATAAGAAAATTAAAACTTGAATCCAACAAAGAAGACAATGAATAGTGACTTTCAAATTAATTCATTTACTCAATTTTAACATGATTTTAATTGGTTAACAAGATTTAATGAATGGAAATAACATAAAACTCAATTAATAACAAGTTTACAAGGTTAAATCAAAGGAAACAAAAATTAAAGAAAATTAAGCACAAAAATGAAAAATAAATATTTATATTGTAAAACTAAAATTAAACACATAATTCATTGATGTTGGGATTCAAGAATATTACTTTCAGTATTTGTTACATCAAATAACAAGGATTTTATGCTTTGGCTTCACTTTCTCATTTTTCTTTTTCTCTTTGACTTGAATAAAAAGGAAGAAAGACTGAAGATGAACAGAGAGAGAGAGAATCATAGGACAGAGAGAGCACCCCCTAAAAAATCTACCTTTTCCTTGATTAAATATCCCAAAATATTAAAATTTGGATGAGGATTGAAAAAGATTTTTTTCAACAATTTTCCCCCTATTTTGAAGCTCATAATCGTTAAAATGGTTTCTAGGTCAAGGCCTTGAGTCACGCCCTCTTTTCAGCTAACTGACCCCTAATCTAAAATATTTTTTCACTTTTTAGGTTAAAAGATGCCATTTTTTTGACAAGATGTCTCTTGATATTTGTTTTCCTATGTCTTATCTTTCCAATGAATCAAAAATCACTCAATTTGGGTTTGTAGATTGGAATTTATGGCCAAAATACTGACGACTGCTCCTAGAAAATTTTTAGGGATAGAATTGATGTTTTGACTTTGAAAAATTACTGTGAATAATAGTTTCAGAATTACATCATACTCTCTTTATAAAAGTTGTTACGAAATAAGTCTAGTTTCTATAAAAATTGGATTCACCGTAAAAGGAGCTCTACAAGGGGAGTTATGCCCAAATTACTACAAACTGGTCTAGGTGTAGGGATATATTCAGGTCATCTATGTTCAAGCCTAATTTTGAGAACTGAAATGGGTTTAGGCATCTCACAAAAGTTATAGGTATATTTCTTAAGATTCATATGTGATAACAACCAAAATAAAATTAACTATAGGGTCGGCTCATTAAAGGCCCACGAAGAGATCTAAGATCAGATGCCCAAAAAGCCCAACACTCAAAGGTACAAATATGACGGGTACACACATAACAAAGGGATGACGCTCTCTCTCTAACTCTTCATACTCTCTCTCTATTGAGCTTTCTTTTCACATTTTGATAGCTAACTTAGGCATTAGAGCACTAATATCCAACAAGACCGGGCTAGTCTCCTTTTTTGCATGTCATTAAAGCTCCTCTTTCTATGGACGGCGATCTCTCTTTCTACGGTAAAATTTTGTATTTTATCATTTGGTGCTTTCATTGAGAGATAACGTCGGAGTTAAGCTACTGAGCTTGAAATCAAAGAAAAAGGGCAGTCATGGACAACTTTGAGCCCTATATCTGCTTTTCTTTTCTGTAAATTGATGATTTATCAACTAAGATTCAGCAATGGGCAAGACCTGAAGCCTGAAGAGGGAACAAAGACCACCACCTCAGCCAAAGTAACAAGCAAACAAAGTCTAAATCTAAAAGATCTTGAGCTTTATTTCACAGAGAAAGCCTATATCTAAAAGATTTTGAGTTTTATTTCACAGAGAAAGCATAGATTTAAAAAATATTGAGCTCGATTCTGCAGGAAAAGTCTAGATCTAAAAATCTTGAGTTTGATTTTATAAAAAATAATAAAAAGAAGGCAAAATAAAAAGAGAGAATAGAGATCGAAAAGGAGCAAAGAGTGAAGATTTAAGGAAACCAATGAGGTTTCAAGGAAACCCACAAGGAGTTCACTACAGCATGGGTAATTTCACAACAATAGCCTGACTTCATAATTCTTGAAAAAAAAAAGAAGTTGATCCCCACCATTACTGTGGGAACATGACCAGAAAATTCAGCATATGGAAGTGTAGATAGCAATGCTCTAATGGTTGAGGCTGGAATTGGCTTCTCTAAAAATAAAAAATAAAGTAACTCGGTTGAAAGCTCAAAGGCTGCCCCCAGAGGCATGGAAACCACTTCCACCGATCGAAATTTCGCCAGCAATTCGTCATTACTAATCGGGCTTTCACCATTCCTGATCGGGCCAACCGACCCCATTTTCATAGCATGTGCCATGCTTGATTGAAGCAGCATCCATGCATAGATCGAGATTTTGCCACCTCAGCCATCGATCGGAGTTTGGCCACTACCGAGATTGATCGGGATAACCCTAACTCCGATCGGTAAATAGGGCCCATCAAGTGCTAAGACCCGCCGTTTAAAAGCAAAAAACGGAAGAATCCCACCCAATGAAATGATGAGCCAAGTACCTGAGTCCACCCATGGTAACTGCCCTTCTAAAATCCACTTATGGTAACTGCTTAGAGCCACACTTACCCCATTTATAAGTAAAGCGAAACTAGGAATAGGGCACTACTCCCACACATGCGTTGGGAAGGTATAAAAGGATAAGGGGAAGTTCAAGCAATACAAGAGCAATATAAATGTATCACCTTTTGTCAAAGATAAGTGCTTCTACTTATTTTTATTTAATGTTTTTTTAATTCAATTTACATATAAATTAGAGATAACAAAGAGATTATCTTGCCTCACCTTATCAAGTGATATGTTTGAAAGCCTTTCCTCACTTAATGCTTCCCTTTTTGTCTACCCATACATTTGGATTGCATAAGGAGAAACAGGTTGAGCAGAATGGTCGAGGCTCCCAAGCAAAGCAAAAAGCAAAAGTGAGGAAGGTACTTGAAAGGCCGATTGGACAGCACCTTAATCAGTAAAAATATGAAATGAAATACGAAGAGCTTTCTCTTTGAAAACCAAGGTGCTAGCAACCAGCAAAAGAAAGGTGGCCCTGCCAACTCATTTAAAAAGCAAAGAAGCACCAATAAATGAGCAAGAAAATTTCTTGTTCTCATGGTCAAAGGGCCTGGAATTCAAAATCAAGTTAAAACAATTCCAAAACAAAGGTTAGCTTCAATGCCTCCTTTAATGCATTTTGACTAATTTATTAGAACATGGGCTCATATTTACTTTTAATTTCTTAGTATTTCAATGTGAAATTGTTGAAAACTTATTTTCTCACAATATATTATTTTCTACAATGTGTTAAATCCAATTTTAATTCCAACTGATAATTTATATTTCGATCGATGAAAAATTTCGATCGATAATTTTTATTCTGATCGATGAAAAATTTCGATCGATGATTTTTATTCCGGTCGATGGAAAATTCCGACCAATGATTTTTATTCCTATCGATGAAAAATTTTGATCAATGATTTTTTATTTCGATCGACAGAAAATTCCAACTGATGATTTTTATTCCGATCGATGATTTTTATTCCAGTAGATGAAAAATCCCGACCGATGATTTTTATTCCGATCGATGATTTTTATTTCGGTCGAAGGAAAATCCCGACCGATGACTTTTATTTTGATTATTGAAAAATCCCGATCGATGTATTCTATTCCAATCGGATGGGATGAACGTTAACCACCAAGAGCGTATCTATGACTGCCACCGCCAAGAGCTGATCGGATGGTATGATTGCCACCATCAAGAACGGATATCGGATGGTATGATCGTCACCGCCAAGAGTGGATCAGATCCAAAAAGGCTAAATATTTATAAAATTATTTGTAGGATAAAATTGCAAATTTTTTGATTGATGTCACATCCCGGATCGATGCATCTATCTCAATCATTCAAAGACGGATGACTCTATTTAATTCCGATTGACGTTACATCCCGATTGATGTATCTAGCTCGATAAATTTTTTGATACTCTCGAGCCTTTGATCTCAAAGATCGAATTGCGTGGAGGAGGACTAGTGATAACACCCAAAATAAAATTAACTATAGGACTAGCTCATTAAAGGTCCACGAAAAGGTTTAAAATCAGAGGTCCAAAAAGTCCAACACTCAAAGGTATAAATATGATGGGCACATACATAACAAAGTGGGGGCTCTCTCTCTCTATTGATATTTTTCTCCACAATTTGATAGCTAACTTAGGCATCGGATCATTAACGTCTGGCAAGATCGGGCTAGTATCCTTTTTTATAGGTCATTAAAGCTCCTGTTTCTATAGCCGACGATCTCTTTTTCTACGATAAAACTTTATATTTTATCAATATGGTTTTGAAATCATCAAATTAGGATGTCTATAGGCTGAGATAAGGCTATAAAACTCAACACTGCTCCAAATTTTCAAAATCGATTTCCTCATTTTATTTTTTTGAAAAAGATAAATGGGTGGAGTGCGAAAAAAAAATTATTTTGAAAATATTAAAACCTATAGCACTTTTATTTTATGTTTATTTATAAGAAATTATTTTTTCATTAGTTAATTCTAATCAAAAGCGGACTCAGGATTCGGTGCGTATACTTTTGCATTTAATTAATAATGGAACTGTCTACATGCTAATTAATGAATGTGAACTATAAAGAGTTTTTACTCGGCATTACAATTTCAAGCTTATTATGCAGCCATGATAAAGAAATATCAATTTTCAAATTTAAATGAAATTATAAAATATGAAAAAAATAAATATTTTACATACTTTGTATATTTTTACAATAATTTAATTAATTTAGGAGTATAGAAGTTATTTATTTATAAATGGATTAAATAAATAAATTAAATAGATGATTAAATATTAACAAATATACAAACACACGCACATAAAAGTAGCATAAACGATCATATTTTTTTTTATAAAAGTAAAAATTATTTTACACGAATAATTAATTTGATTCTTGAATGGATATATATACTTGATGCCGTTAAAAAAGTTGATAAAAAATATAGCCAAAGATTGCTGAATTATGGAAAAAAAAAAAGAAAAAGAAAATTAAGTGGAATGGGGAAATTTTTTTAAGTAATTTCTAGACTTTTTTTTTTAAATTACTAAATTTAGTGGTTTAGTATTATTAAACTCTTATTGAAGACAAATATAAGAAAAAGTAATATTAACAAAGTAAAAGTCACGGTATGATTAAGAGTTATTGATTTTTTTTTTTGTGCCCTATAGTAGTAGCTTAATAATAATAAAAGATTAATTTAGTTAATATTAAAAAATATAGAATAATTTTATCTAAATTTTTTTTGCCGACTTTGTAATTATATATATAGAGAGAGAGAGAAATTGAATTTCCCAAAATTATATTTACTTTTTAGTTTTTTTTTTTAAATATCTAACATGTCTGTTATAGCAGTTTCTATGGAAAAACTGGAACGCATCTAAGACAAAAACAAATGCTTGTGCCGATGGTTCCAAACAAGCTCATTACACAGATGGTTTAATAAAAAAAAAAAATCAACTTGTGTTGGTCTTCGATTTCAATCGTCAAAATTTCTTTGGAATCAAATCGCAACTACTTTTTGTTCTTTTTGGTATTGAGCCATACATGTTTCTCTTTTTTCAATTCAACAAGACATGGACATGACTCTGCATTTCTCTTCAATTCTAAGATTTCCACCCTCAAGAACAGTGCCATTTTCCCTTTCGCCTGAATACTCATTATTATGTCAAAATCTCTTCACCCCGCACTTCAAAACACTTACTTTACCAACAAAATTTGTGGGTTTTCATTCTTCAGCGAAAATTCTTGTTTTTGGTGGGACCGGAGAAGGGGCTTTGCAGGATCTGGATGATTCGCCTGTATCAGTTGAGCTTGTACCCATTTTATGCGAGACCCAGTTCGACCGGATTATAGCAGAGGCACAGCAACTTGAGGAATCGATTATCTTTGTTTGGTATTGACTATGTGCTTTATGGCTGTTAATGCATTTGGGGATTTTGTTGGGATTGGTGAGCTTTTAATTCGGTTTGGTCTGTTTTTGCATTTCAGTATGCTCTGCTTTTTTTGTTTTTTCTTCTCCTGATTTTTATGGTGTTCTGTTTGGTTGATGAGAAAATTTTTATTGTTGGACTTTTTGGGAGGATTATTCATCCGTTAAGTTCGTGTTGTCAAACATTATTTGCTTAATTTTAGCAATTTGTTGAGTAAAAAATAGCACTGTTTATCCAATACTTCGGTGAATAATAGTCCTTTCTAATCACCCATTCTGTTTCTTATATTGTGGAATGGATGCAATCTTTTATCCTTTTCCCTTTCTTCAGTGAAGTTTTGTCATGTTATTGTATTTGTAGGATGGCGAATTGGTGCAGAAAATGTATATATTTGAAGCCAAAATTGGAAAAGTTGGCAGCTGATTACTATCCAAGGTTTGCTTGAACTTTCATTCTGTTGTTCATTTTACCAACTTGATGGCAGCAAATGAACTTTTTAGTGATGATCACTCCATCTGTACTAGAGAAATGAGGAAAAAAAACAGTGAGCCTTTCTTGGGCATATCAGACTAATCCTGGAAAAATGAATGTGGAACTAGGAGAGAGAAATACTAGTACTTTGCATCTCCATATGTGACATTTGTTTAGACATCTTTCCCATTACTTTGTGATAAATGTTACATGATCTCTTTCGTCAAATTGTCACTTTTTACACAAATCATCAATATTAAAATAATATCAAAGTAAGCTAAAATGTCCACTTTTGATTTAGGTTATCTTGTAAAATGTGTAAACAAAAGAGAAACATTAATTAAGGTATTAAATATTTTGTTAACATTATACGAGGCTAAAGTTGGAAATGGTAATGTTATCTTGAATTTACCAAATTGGCAATTTGATGGGACGATTTTTTTTTCCAAAAAGTGATAATTTAGCGGGATAGTGGAAGCACTTTTTTTTTTTCCTTTTCTTTTAAAAGAACTAGGCTCTGTTTTCGATTTGTTTCTTTTAAGCCTTGTATTGCTTAAACACATTAAAGACTAATTTAACTGATAGAATTACACTTTCACATGAGAGCATATCCATACAAACACTTCTACACATATGATTGGCTATTGTTGAAGAATCTGAGCATGCAATAATGTGCCAGTTGATTTGGGAGGACATTTCCATTTACTTACAAAGGAAGTTCCTTTTTTCCATTCAATTTGACAATGCAGATTACGATTCTACTGTATCGACGTCAATAATGTTCCACACAAGCTTGTTGCCTATGCAGGAGTGACTGTAAGTTCTGTAGTTCCATATCTGCCTTCTGCAATTTGTCTTGCTATCTCATTTTATACATGAACTCTTCATATCTAGTATTACCTTAGTAGTTGAATAAGCTTTTGCTTTATGAAGAGCAATTTGGTGAGGAAGAGAGACTCCAAAGCACGCATAACTGCACAAAACACTTACTGTTGCCCAATAATTGGGTAGCATTAGGCATACACTTGTTTGTTTTTTCTAGTAGCAATCAGCTATTGAACTGTAATGACAAAACTGTTACACTAAGAATATAAGTTATATTCTTGGACTTTTTTCTATTGCACAGATATAGGCCCTCCTAAATATGTTTTGTTCATGGATTCTGGCATTGAACTGAATTTTCTGGTTCTTCTTATTCCTCAATATTTATACAGTTACATCAAATAGGTAGGCATGCATATGTATATTTAGTTTCTTTTGGGTAGATTCTGATCCACAAATATATACATAGTTGTGAGGCTTTTGATTGATTAAATTTCCTTGAATGTCGCATATGATAACAAGCTCTACCTTTTCAATTGTGCTAAGTAAACAATTTCACATTTGGTTGTAAAAAGAATTTGGTGAATACAATAACAACGGAGCCTTAATTCTACACTAGATGTGGTCGGCTATACGGATCCTTTGTCTATCAATTCCTCTAAGGCTAAATTTGCCTCGATATATCATAGTAATTTGAGTGAATATGTAAATACCTATTGCCTGGACGAAGCCTCCTGGGACATCATCTGTACAGAGACATCGTTGTCTACATAGCTCTTAAGTTCTGGTGTGGGGAGCTGATTCAATACCCTGGGTAATGCATAAAGATTTCATATGAACTTCACAAACTTTTTTGCTTTCTTCTAACTGTGTTTCTTTCTTGAAATAATGATCTATTGTCCTTTAATTCTACATATAACACAATTCACATGGTATGAGGCTATAGAGACTAGGTGGTTTGATGTGGAATTGTGACTCTGCTGTTGACCAATCCCAGTGTCCTTGTCAGTATCATCAAAATGAACTGTTTGAAAGTAAGATATTTTAAAGTTATATATAGCCTGTTTAAACCATTGGAAGAGACAAAGTGACAAGGTGCATCATCCTCCTTGATGTAATATGATTCTGAAAATGCTTAATGTTCCTAGTTTTGTTTTTGAACTTATTGTGGAGTCAATTTGATTTCATGAATCCACCACTCCCTGCTTGTCGAATGCAAATTTTAAATTTGATGATTAACTCTTGATTATTGTTTCTTTTCATGTATTTGTATGTGGTGGACTGCAAAACTTATGCAGAAGATGCCAACTATACAGGTAAAATTATCGTTTAAACTGAAGAAACTTTGTCCAGGCTCGTTTACTCTAAGAAAAAGGTTATGCAAGCTCAGTTTTTTTCTTGTGCTGGGCAGCTTATTCATGATCCCAGTCTGATGTTAACCATTGAGTTGCTTAATTTTTCAGAGTAGGAACTGAAACAAGTAGCAGTTCATTATTTTGTGAATGAACCCTTAACTGGGTTGATTTTGATTTGAACTGGGGTAGTCTGACTTACTTTGAAGCTTTTTTTCTCCCCTTTCAACATTATTGATTGGAGGATGAAAGCTAATAACAGTATTTTGTGTTTTCAGCTGTGGAGAGATGGCAAGAAACAGTCTGAGGTGATTGGTGGCCACAAAGCACATTTCGTCATTGACGACATTCGCGAAATGATTGAAAATGAATGTGCCCTTTGAATCATGCTATCTTGGGCATTTGCTAAAGAGATTATATATATATATATATATAATTTTTTTTTTATTTCTTCTTGCTTAGCAAGGAGAATCAGATTTTCTTTTTTTGAAAGGGTTAAGTGCAAAATTACAGCATAGAGAGAATGTAGACTAGTACATATTTTGCTGCATCATCTCCATGGTTGATGTATTCTCACTTGTAGTAAGAAGATGCTTCAAATAATAATATACAATGAAGTGAAAGGAAAGTTCTGTTTGTCCTCTCTAAACAGCCTTCGTGGTTCCGCAGCATATTATAAATTCAAAGACCTGTATCTCAAGCATTCTTTAGCTTGAGCTTTGTCATTTTATTTGACAATATGCAGTGTCTATAAATTTTCATGATTTTTGTAAATTCTTTAATTGATAGAAAGGCGTTCGGTTAATAAACGAACCTTTAGTTAAATAAAAACTCACACTTCAACTATTTTTTACTCCAAATAACTCTAGAATTAAACTCAGTTTTTGCTGTAACTGCTTCTATGCCCTGCTGGTTTCTTATTGAACTCAAGGCAATCTGGTGATGCAGTGGCTATAGAACAAAAGTAAAGGGGAGGAATGAACCCTCCAAAGAACAAAAGTGAGCCAGCTTACGGGACCTCAAAAACAGGTCAAAAGCAAGAGAGTCGAGAGCTTTAGCTTGGATAGCTACATAGTCTGCAAAGGCATTAACAATTCTATGAACAAAAACAAAATTGGCTTTACAAAAAGAAACAGATAACAAAGAATATCCATACAAATTTTTTTAATTTCCCATGGGATTGGCAAGTCTTTCCTCAGGGCCTTGATAACAGTTTCAGCATCACTTTCGAACACCACATATTGAAAGCCTTGCCTTAAGGTATATAAATCAAGCACTTTAAATTATACTACTTAATAATGCTGAAGAGTGTTACGTCCCTATTGAATAACAAAAACCACAACAAGCACACAAGGCACAAAGAATAGAAATGGGAAATGAAATAATTCCCAGAGTATGATTATTGAATATCAGTGTGAATAAAAGAAAATAGCAGCAACAAAGAGAGGAATTCGAGAGCCTCTCTCTCTCTTTTTACAAATACTAATCATTTGCTACCCCCTCACGCCTTTCGCACACCCTTTTGTAACCCCCAAATCCTAATGCTTAACTAACTTCCCAACAGACTCCGGATTCCCTAGTCGCCAACTGTATTATCCTTCCCTATTTTGTCCCTGCGCCAAGTATATGTCTTCGTAATGGGGGGCCTAGCATTACCTATGGCCCAAAGATCAACCTTATTCGTAAGGTTGAAAGCAAAGAATTGAGATGCAATTGTGTCAAATGGCTCCCAAGAATCTTCAAAGGGAGGCAGGTCCTTCCACCGAAAGAGAATCTTTGTTTTGGACTGTCCAACAGTAGGGGAGGGTTTGATTCCAAGCACTTCCAATGGTTCCACTAGCAGTTCCATGTCGTGAGTGAGAGAGGAAGGGATAATGGAAGAAGATGGATGCAAACCAATGGCCCTTTTAAGCTGGGAGACATGGAAGACATTATGGATGTGAGTGTGAGCAGGAAGCGTAAGAGAATACAAGCCTGTCCCAATCCGTTTCATGACAGGAAATGTTCCTTAATATTGGGGAGCCAACTTTTCATTTTTGCGGACTGCAAGGGAAGTTTGTTTATAAGGTTGCAGTTTGAAATATACCAAGTCACCAACTGCAAATTGAACCTGTCGGTGGCTAATCCCCATTCATGCCGGGCTAGAGGGGGAGGAGTATGCCTACAGAGGGCTTGGAAAGGAGTGAGTCCCAAAGATGAGTGAGTGGCTGTATTGTAGTGGTATTCTGCCCATGCTAACCAAAATGACCATTTGGACGGATGATCCATGGTGAAACAAGGTAGGTGGGTCTCTAGGCCCTTGTTGACAACTTCAGATTGCCCGTCGGTTTGGGGATGGTAGGTTATGCTACGCTTAAATTCAGACCCTTGGAGGTGGAACAATTCATGCCAAAAATAGCTTATGAATACCTTATCCTTGTCGAAAATGATACTTTTTGGTATGTCGTAAAGGCGTATTACTTCCTAGAGGACGATCCAAGCAACTGTAGGGGCTGAAAAGGGGTGTTTTAAAGCTATGAAGTGGGCATACTTGGTTAGGTGATCCACTACCACCAAAATAGCATCAGCCCTACGGGACTTTAGAAGGCCTTCAATGAAATCCATGGTGAGATCATCCCAAACTTTATCCGAAAGGGGAAGAGGATGCAAGAGTCCTGTGGGTGCCATGGCTTCATGTTTACTACGTTGACAAACATCACAAGTAGCCACAAAGTCCTAAACCTATTTCTTCATGCCCTTTCAATAAAATTTAGTCTCTAAGCATTGGTAAGTGCAGCACATACCAGCATGACTACTGACGGTGCTACAATGAAATTCCTGTAACAGTAAGGGAATGTAATGAGAGTTAAAGGGTAATGTTAGTGTAAGCCCTAGCCCCAATGCATTTTAATAAAACACTTTGAATTAATAAAGTGAGGCATTTGTTTTATCTTTTGTATTCCTGTGCATATCAATTGATAGAACTATCCAAGAATGTTGTTTCAGTTTAAGTTATCATGTGTGAGGTATATGGTTGTAAGACCTTGAAACAAATGAGACTTCATTCTAAATATCCCTAGTCAATCATTGTTATGGGAATAACAAATGAATTAAGACTAGTATGCTCTCTCTGATATTATGAGTTCTGTCTTACGGATCATTAGGACAAGAGTGTCAATCAGAGATCATAGATACATGTTAAAGAACATGGTATTTGAATTCGATCCGTTCATAAGAACACTACATGGTACAAGTCATAAGTGTTTCTCATATGCAAGTTTTGTATCGGAGTTCTTAGACCTAAAATCTCTATGAAACTCTTTATGAATTACCGTATACTTTGACATACACCTAACGTGCTCGTAACAGAGTGACAAGTACGGGTATGATTGGGTATGCATTGATTCATGTTAGATAGCATGAGAGAAGTGAAGGGATTATCCCTCTCTATAAGAGAGAAAATATCATCGGCCACTTGATCAGTGAATTGAAAAGTGTATGGCCATACCGAGATGAAATAATGAGTAATCATTATTTATCTGAGAGTTCAGTGTCACTAGAATATCAAGAAAGGAATTAATATATATAAGGATGACTAGTTCTATGCCTTATATTAATTCTGATATTTATGGGTAAGGGACTATGCAAAATTGCATTAGGTCACTAAATGCCATATGCATTTTCATTTAATTTGGAATGCTATAATATCTTGCTAGAGAATATATATAGCCTTTGAATTAATTCATTAATTCATTGCCAATATTAAATGGACCTATAGGATCACACACAAAGCATTGGGCTTAAAATATTTAAATAAAGTATTGGACATTAATTTGGGCTTTTAATTAAAGTCAAATTAATGTGTGTAATGGGTTTTAAAATAGCTATTGGACCTTGGTCCATGAGAGACAGAAATTCAGCCCACAAGGTTTAATTTCAATTAATTAAATGTCTTGTATTAATTTAATTAATTAAGTATTAATACCTAAAAGAATTATAATCAAATTAAAACACTTAAATGGAAATAGACTTGGCTGAAATTCCTAGATAAATACCAAGGAATTTCGGCACATGCTTATTTAATTAAGTGATTTATTTGATTAATATGTCTTATGTTTTTATCTTGGATTAAATCAAAAAGAATTTGAATCAATATATATCTCTTATTTTAAAGAAGTGATAAAGACTAAAATTAATTATCTTTAAGTAGTGGATTTTAGATTTATCAATTAAAAATAAAATGATATATATTGAATGAGAGAGAAAAGAAAAAAAAACCCTAGTTTTTCTTTTTGTTTTTGGCGTGAATTTCTTCTCTCACTCACAAAATTTCTTTTGGCCGAATTTCTCAAGGAGAAATATACTTCTTCATTCTCTTGTGTTCTTGGATGTCAATAGCATCTAAAGGAAGTACAAGATTAGATCTTGTAGCTTAAAACCATTACCATTACACAATACCTTAAAAGAGAGCTAGCAATCTCGATTTTAAGTTGTCGGTGTAATTGTGTGTGTGAGAATAGAGGGAGTGGTGTAAAGGCTATTCCTTGGCATTGGTGATCAAGGTCTAAGGCGGATAAAGTCATCTTAGTTGCCGGTCATCACCAAATTCAAGATTTAAAAGGCATCAAAAGTTGTAAGTTTTAAAAAATCCTAAAATTGCATGTTTTGATTCTTGTTATGGAATTATTTGGCATGTATGATCGTTTTTATCATTTTTCCGCTACACGATTACCATGAACATATCATGTCATATTCCATCAGGTAAAGCAAGTCTCCCTTTGTAACGGAGGAGGTCCCCTATAATTTGGAAGTGCGGATGGGCACATGGCTGGAGCTGGATAGCCTTGATAATGTTGGAGAGGAAGGGGTCTACTATTGTTTGCATTGGAACATCTTTAAAATCCAGTAAGATGGGAGTTGTGAGAGACAAAAGAGTGGGCGACAGAAGGATGTGAGACAAGGCATCTGCCACCGAATTTATGGATCCCGCTTTATATTGGATTTTAAAGTTATACCCCAGGAGTTTCCTAAGCCATTTAGCATATTTTCCATCCACAATACGCCATTCCAGTAGGAATTTGAGGCTTTTTTGTTCTGTCCACACCACAAAATGTTGACCTAAAATGTAGGGATGCCATTTCTTAATGGCAAAGACTATAGCCATCAGTTCCCTCTCATAAACCGAGGTAGCTTGAGCGGATGGGCTAAATTTTTGACTGAAAAAAGCAATAGGCTGACCTTGCTGCATCAACACGGTGCCAAGCCCAAAACTCGAGGCATCTATTTTAATAATAAAAGGCTAAGAAAAGTCAGTAGAGCCAATATCGAAATTGCAATCATGGCTTCTTTAAGCTGTTGGAAGGCATGTTGAGCGGTGGCATCCCCATTAAAAGCATCCTTGCAAAGCTATTGCGTGAGTGGCCATACAATACAGCTGTAGTTCTTAACGAAATACCGGTAGTAGCCCGTGAGTCCTAAGAATCCTCAAAGGGACTGCAAGGAGGAAGGGATGGGCCAGTCTATTTTGGAAAAAATGACTTCCTTATGAAGCTCATCAAGTAATTCCTCTATGATTGGAATAAGGAATTTGTCGGAAATGGTTGCCTGGTTCAATGCCTGATAATCTACATAGAATTGCCAACTTCCATCTTTTTTCTTTACCAATAATATTGGACTTGAGAAGGGACTGGTGCTAGGCTAAACCTGCTGCCAAAATCTATTAGATGGGTTTTTCTATTTCAGCCTTTTGTATATGAGGTACCTATATGGCCTGATCGAGATGGGAGAGGATCCCTCTTTAAGGATAATAGTATAGTCATGTTTACGTGCTGGTGGTAGTCCTGTTGGTAGGTTAAACCCTTCTTGGAATTCTACTAATAAGGCAACATATTGTTGAGTTATGTCCTGGGAAATTTCTCCCTCCAACTCCAGGGTGTTCAGGTTAAGTTGGCAACCTTCCAGCAATATACAATTGCCTTTCCATTTGACGGTTCTCTCCATTACATGTAATGATATTTGAGTTATACATAGAGCTGGGTTCTCTTTTAAAATCACCCTTTGCTTTCCCACCTCAAATTCCATTGACAACTCTGCCTAATTCATGTAGGATGCCCCTATCAAAAGTAGCCACTGGTACCCAAGGATCAAATCAGTGCTACCCAATTGGAGGGGGGGGAAGAAATCAGCCACTACCTCTATGCTAGGAAGTTGGAGGCAGACCTGCTTGTACAACCTAGTGGAACTAATCTGCTTTCCAATGCCTAACGTGACTCCAAACTGCTTAGTAGGTTAAACTTTCAAGTTGAGTTTAGAAACTAAAGCAGAAGAGATGAAGTTATGCGAAGCACTCGAATCAATAAGGATAACTACATCCTAGTTCATGATGATACCTCTGAGTTACATGGTGTGAGGGGTTGTCAAGCCTACTAATGAAGAAAGAGACAATTCCAGGTTGCCCAAATTGCCTATTTTAGTAGCATCTTTTGCCTCAATCTCTTCTGGATTTTCTTCAACAGTAGGCTCCGATTCCTCCACCCACAAGATCTTTAACTCTTTATTTGGGCACCTGTGATCCGACCCAAATTTCTCATCACAGCAAAAATGCAGGCCTTTCTCTCTCTTTACTTTCATTTTAGCCTTAGTGAGCCGTCAAAATTTTTGGGATGGGTGAGACACCAGAGTAGAGGTGTGGATCGGAAGAGTAGTAGATGGAGAAGATGAGGAAGTGGGCGATAACGCCTTGGGAGAGAAGATGATGGGCTTAGAAATGGGATTTGGAATGAGAGCCTTAGTAACCAAAGGTGTACCTGTGAATAGGCGTGCTCTGATACTCAGGCCATTTTGGGTAGAGATTTCCCTTAATCTAGCCACTTCATTTTTGTCTTCTATCATTTGGGCCACTTTCATTATTCGGCGCAACCCATTGGGCTCCCAAAGCCTTAGTTTAGATTTGATGTCTTCCTCTAACCCATTGATAAAGGTGTTCTCCATTACCGCTTCTAGAAGGTCGGGAAAAATTGTAGAGAGCAGTTCAAATTGCCTCCGATACTCACCCACCATAGATGTCTGCTGGAGAGATAATAGCTGCTCCATTAAATTCACTGTCTAACTGCTCCTGAAAAGCTCCAACATTATTTTCTTAAACTCCTCCCACCCATGGAAAGTCTGGCAACTATTCTTATAATAGTACCATGATAAGGCTTCCCCTTTCAAGCATACAACGGCTGACCGGAGCTTTTTAGCCAGAGCGAGTCCATTTAGATTGAAATAATGTTCAGCTCGCAATATCCACCCATCCGGATTCTGTCCATTAAAAATAAGGAGTTCCAGCTTGCACGACATTTCCTTAGATCTAGGCCAAGCAAACATTGAGTTGGAATTCTCTCCAATTTCCACCCTAAACTTCGGCACCCTTTTGCTCCCTTCGATCTTATGATTGGTAGAATCCAGTTGGGAACCTCATTGGTCTGCTCTTGTGTAATTGGTGCCTTCTTCATTCTATCTAGATTGAGCCTGTGGAGAATGGACATAATGCCTTCTTCTATCAATGAAAGTTGTTCTATCTTGTTCTTAATCAATGACAGTCGCTCCATTGAGCTATTTAGTGTTTCCACATCTAGCCAGTCTAAACGGTCTAAGCGAGTTAACACTTGTTGCAAATCTATTTGTAATGTATTGATTTTGCCTTTTAATTCTTCCATTGTGTTCTTTATCCTCATATGTTTAGTTTCCATGAAAGGATCGAGTCTCTGATACCGGATGTTAGGTCCTTGTTGAATAACACAAACCATAGCAAGCACACAAGGCACAAAGAATAGAAATGGAAAATGAAATAATTCCTAAAATATGATTATTGAATATCAGTATGAACAGAAGAAAATAGCAGCAACAAAGAGAGGAATTTGAGAGCCTCTGTCTCTCCTTTAATAGATATTAAATCATTTGCTACCTCCTGATGCCTTCCACACACCCTTTTGTGACCCCCAAAACCCAAATCTCAATGTTTAACTAACTTCCCAATAGACTCCGAATTCCTTAGTTGCCAACTGTATTATCCTTCCCCATTCTGCTTCTATGCCTAGTGTATGTCTTCATAATGGGGGGCCTAGCAAAGAGACTTTCACCTTCATGCTGAATATCCGTCTATGTGGTGAATAATAATGGCAAATATTTATTCAAAACTAAGCTTTATTATTATGATCCTTTGGACTTTGTTGCTAGTAGTCCTGTAATCTAAAAGTCTCCCTTATGAAAAACAAAAGTCGCCTTTTTTTCTGAAAAAAGATGGTAGAAATAATCTAAAAGAGAGTTAGAGTTAAAAGGGAGTTTACTCAAGGAGATAATAAATTTCCAGTAAATAATTTAAGGGTCAAGAATCAGGGCAAGAAAATGCCTATGGATTAAAGAGAATGTCAAGGCAGAAGAGGCACTGGTGGTTGGGCTTAAGCCACTAGAGGGACCAAGTGACTTACATCAACAAAATGTGAAAGATTTGGCTCCCTCTAACTAATATTTTTTTTTCTTTTTTTTTTGCCCTTATACATTTAATTTTTTTTAATGAATATTGGTGTATTTTTTTTTTTACATTAGTGTACTTTTATGTGATAATAAATTTCTAAGTTGTCTGATATCTATCTTCTTGAATGCTATGATTAAACATCATAATTGCTTTCTAAGTTGTCTAATATCCGTCTTCTTGAATGTTGTGATTAAATATCATCGAAAACCCTTAGCATGTTGCAATCATGATTTGAAGTTAATGTTGAAATGTGAATGCAGAAACTTTCCTATTGCTACCCCCCACTCCTATTCCGATCACTGCTTAGGTTTTAGAGCCAGTGAAGGAAGATCAGCAACAATAGTAGAAACATGTGATGCGACAACAGTGGAAATGTAAAATTTGAATATGTAGAATCTGATTGTCTTTTTCCTGAGGAAAATGATAGAATGTATGGTTAATATAATTATTTTATACATTCTAACTACTTTACTTTTCCATGTGATAAATTTCTAACTATTTTTCTATGTAAATTTTGGAGACCTTTTTTTTTATTATAAATAGTGCATTTGGTAAAATTATTAGGAATTTTGGTGTGTTTTGAAAAATAATTAGAAAATTTGGGTGTTTTAATCAATTTTCGCAACCTATAACTGTGGAATTTGCAAAGAGCATGCATACCAAGTAGAGGCAGAAGGGATAGAAGGAGATTGGCATAAAAAGGGGGCTGGTGTCTGACCAGTCCATTTCTGTAGCAGTTATTTTATATCTCAAGTATGTATTATGTAGGGTGTGATGGTTTAATGGTTAAAACGTGCACAACACTCCTTAGGAGGTTGTGGATTTGAATATTGCGAACCTCTTTTTTTATATATTTAATAAATAATAAAAAAATATTTCAAATATGGAACTATCTAGTTTGCTTTAATAACAAAACTGCAATATACTACCCATATGCACCTGGGTTTAAATGCTAATAACAACCATTTTTTTACGTTAATTTCCATCCTTCAATTAATTAAAATATATAATTAATTTTTCCAAATTAAATAATTTTATAATTAAACATAGACCTGATAAAATTGATCCAAATCCATGGCTCGATTCAAATTCATTTAAAAAAATTGATCCAAATCCAATCAAATTTAAATAAATATCTATTGGGTCAACCCAAAACTGATCCATTTTATTTTTTAACCCAATCCAACCAAATCCAATACCCATTGGATCAACCCAAAATTGACCCATTTATTTTTCAACCCAACTCAATACCCATTGGATCAATCCAAAATTGATCCATTATATTTTTCAACCCATTGGATCATTACCCAATGGGTTTATCTAAAATCATTTTCTTTAATTTCTTTTAGGGTTTGATACTTTTATTCACCGTTCCACGAAAGAGGTTCAAAAATCTTTCAAATCCCCTTTCTCTGGTGTCGCCACCGATATTCGCCGGTAACCCGATAGTAGAAGCCCCCTTGGCTCACGGACTGGCTCTGTTTGTGGCGGTTGCAGTAGGCGCAAACATTTTTGGTTGGCACGTGAACTTACTGTCACATTTGGTGCCTTCGTTTTTCTTATGAGTGAACACTTTTTTAATTTATGTTGGTGGGTTTTTAAATTATTAGCTGATTTGCGATTTCTTTTTCTTCCTTTGATTGCTTTGTTACTTGGTTTACAGGAGCAGTTATTCTTCTTGTTATGCTATTTTTGCCTTAGTGGGTACCATACTTTTCCTTGCTTTCGTGACTAGAAGTTCGATTTTGATCACAATTTGAGGCCTAAGGTATGCTTATATCCTTTTCTCTTATGTGCTGCAATGCTGGGTTGTGGTTGGATGTTTTTTATGGGCTGATAGGAGTATTGATTCCTGTGTTTGGTGATTGAATTTTTTCTTTATCGGCTTGTTTTTGCCATTTTGATTTAGCTCTGTGCATTCTCACTTGTGCAAACCAGTACTTTGTTGTAATTACTGTAAAGGAAGGGCCAAAGTGTAGGATCTCAGATTTTTTTATCTGTTTACTCGCAATTTAAATCCTTCATTTGATTGTCTAAATATTTTTTTACCAGAATTGCATGTTTAAGGAGGTGTGTAGGATTCCGTTGACACACTATTGGTTTAACATTTTTTTTTGTAATTACATGATACTATATTGCTATAGGATTATGTGTTCAATATTATATGCAGGCAACTGATTTAGATTTTGCATGATGTAAGTGATGTTCTGATGTTTTGCAGTATATCAGCTATGTTAATAACTTAACGTACCAGTAAGTTAGCTGACATTTTGTTTCAGAAATCATGCATCTTGCGTGCCTTGTTTTGATTTGCTTGTTATTTTCATATTTTGATTTGTAATTGCCTTTAAATTGTGCTTGGGTGTTCTCAACTATCCTTATGATGTGGGCTAATTTCTAGACTTATACAAAGATGGTCTATGAATTCAATTTTGTTCCATTTTAATTTCATGGAAGATGAACCGCAGACATCCCCGTTCAAAGAATATGAAATGCTTGTATCTTTGGTTCAACATAGATGTCCACCACTTTTTCTAGATATGATCTATAGCTGGGGGGTTGCCTTATGATGCCAGGAGACAGAGTGAAGGTTTGTCAGCTGGCTTTTCCTTGCCATGATGATTATGAATAGAAAGGGTTTTATTGCCTCTTGTTATTTCTGATTCCTTTTGGCATTTTGCTAAAATAGGCTTCCCACTGAATACACTTTTCATAACAACTTCTTTAGTATTTAGTTCAGTTGCAATCACATGGCTGGAAAGTGTATATGGATCGACCCAAATCAACCCAACCCATTAATGACCCAACCTATTAATGACCTATATTTTTTGACCCATTAATGACCCAATTCATTAATGACCCATCCATTAATGATCCAATCAAAATCCATCCAACCAACCCATTTGCCACCTTTAATTAAACATTAATTTTCATGCTTCAATTAATTAAAATATATAATTAATTTTTTCAAATTAAATAATTTTATAATTAATTTAAATTATTTAATATTATCTTAATTTATTTTTTAATTTTTGAAAAAATTAATTATAAATTTTAATTAATAGAATTTTTTTGTCCACATTGATTTTCTAATTTTGATTTTCTATGTGAATGAAAATAAATGTAAATAACAAGATATACATTTGATCTTTAAAAAATTCAAGAAAATAGAAATAATTGGATACAAAAAATTTTATTAATTAAAATATATAATTATTTTTTTCAAAAATTGAAATTCAATTAATTAAAATATATAATAAATTTTTTCAAAAAATGAAAAAATTAATTAAGATAATATTAATAATTTAAATTAATTATAAGATTATTTAATTTGAAAAATTAATTATATATTCTAATTAATTGAAATATAAAAATTAACATAAAAAAATAGTTGTTATTAGGATTTGAACTAAGTACATATGGGTAATATAATATTGTTTTGCGATTAAACCAAACTTGGCAATTGTATATTTGAAATATTTTTTATTATTTAATATATATTTAAAATAAATGTTCATAGGATTCAAACCTACAACCTTCTAAGGAGTATTATTGTGCACGTTTTAACCATTAAACCACCACACCTTATATAAGACACATGAGAGGTATAAAATATAATAAACATTTTTACAGCAGTCTGCTGCGGAAATGAGGGTTTTTTCGCCAATCTCCTCTTGCTCCTTCTGCCTTCGCTTGGTATGCGTGCTCCTTGCAAATTCCACAGCCATAAGTTGTGAAAATGGGTTAAAACACTCTATTTTTCTAATTATTTTTTGAAACACAATAAAATCCATAATAATTTTACTAAATGCACTATTTATAAAAAAAAGTCCCTAAATTTTGATCACATTTAATGGTTATTAATAAAAATCACGGGGACTATTAGTTGATTTTAAGCCTTGTGGTTTTGAATTAAATCGAATACGGCACCGAGTACAGTACACTTTAGGCAAAAAAAAAATCATTTTTATTCTCCGACTTTTGGCGTGCATCCACGCTTGAATTTCCGGGAAACAAAGAAAATTACATAGCAAAATGCATAAGAAGCTAAAAATAGCAAATAGATATTATGTAGTCAAAATAGTTCCACAACACGTCATGCCCATAATGAAAAGTATTTGTCATGGCCATGAGGAATTAGAAATTAAGATCCGCAAGCTAATGGAACAGGTCATGGCTATGAGGAAAGAGAGGGTCATGGCTATGTGGACATATCTTAACTTTAACACTCCTTAACATCTTTCACAACACCCATTTTCATCTTTACTGCTTCAAATTTCCCTTTTAAGTCTTGTTTGGATCATGATTTGCAATGTAATGGAATTAGGTGATACGATTTTTAGGAAGATGAGTTCTTCATGGTTAATTTCCAAATTTTTAAACCACTAAATTGATATTGATGGTTTTGCATGGTTTTCTTTTTCTTTTTTCCTTACCACTAGACCTAGCAATTTTTGACCAGTCTCGAAAATCCAACTCAAATCCATTCGAAAAAGTGACTCGAGCCCGAACTCAAAGGATATTTGAAGGATTCAAACTTGAATGATCCAAAAATTTAGGGTCAAATCAGACCCAAATAAAAATTTAAAAAATCCACCTGAAAATATCTAAAGTCCAATTCGATCCGACTTGAACCCATGACCGAATTTTTTCAATTAAATTTTATTTTGTCATATTTATTTATAAATTATAATTGAATATATACACACACATATTATTTTTATGTGTACGTGCGTTGCAGTGGTGTATTAAGTTATTTATTCATGTAATTAATTATCGAAAATAAAATAATCATTAATTTTTTGACAAAAAATTTAAAAGAATATTTTATATTTACATCTATTTTAACTTTCTAAAAATTTTGAAGCTATAGATAACACATATTATTCATGTAATGTTTTTTATGAATAAATTTTATATTTTTAATTATAAGTAAATTTAATTATTCTATTAAATGTAAAAAAAAGGTATTAATGGATTGGTTAAGTGTTTGTAAAGAAGATGAGATTTTTTTTAGAAGTCAGCATGGACCAGTTTACTGTTATTTTAATAATTTTATTAATTAGTTCATTAATTTTGATTAATTGCTATATTCATTTAAATTTTTATTCAATTTGTTTTATATCTATATATTGGTTAACCATTAAACATTTTTAACATATAAATTTAATAAATTATACAACTTATAATATTATTTTTAATAGTTAAAAGGATTGTATATATTAAATATGAAACTAATAATATAGTGTCGATTATACATATCAAATGAATAAATTATTGTAATATAAAAATTGTGGCACCCTATGCTCGAGCATGGGTTCTAACATTGGTGTACTACTATGACTAAACTCACATTATTATTTTAAACCGTTTATTTCTTTATCAATGAAAATGTACAATTTTAGCTTAGGTTAAAAGCCTAATTAACTTTAATGTCGAATGTTAATATTCATTTGGTAAACATTTGAGCAGCATAACGACTACAAATCATGCTATCCAAACCTGCAAAATGTCAAAATCACACTCCCCATATTCAATCGTCTCCTCCAAGACTTCAACAACAACACAAACACTTCTAACGATAAATTCACAGGACATTAATACAATATTGATTTACATAATTATAACTCAAATACAATATTATTATTTATAATCACATGTTCAATATTACTTAATATTCATTGTGTGTCATGTTACATACTTTAAATAATAAGAGTAATAGACACATTCAACCTACACGTCTACTAAGTCACACAAGTACATCCATTTGAGTCACTTCTTCTCCTTATCCTTGGTTATCTATCCCCTGCACGCAATCAAATAAAACCACGCATTAAGCAACAAAGTTACGCAATGGTGGATACATTATGCCAACTTTCATTCACACAAATAGTATTCATAAAATTACCATTTTGCCATTAGTTAATATTTATGTTCTTTTGTCTTCTAATTATACCTTAAATTTCTTAAAATTTGCACTTAGTCTTTACTGACACTTATTGTTGCCTTTTTTCTGACTTATTGCTTGATTTAGGTGATAAGTTACCATTTGGTCCCTAAACTTACATTTATGCACACATTACACTATTTCTCCACTAATTTCATTCTTTTTGCTTTCTTTTAATCCTTATTTCACGTTAATCTCAAAAATTACATTTTAGTCCTTATATTCACTCATGTGGTGGCAAATTACAGTTTGGTCCCTAAAATTCTCTTATTTCCATTTTTACCCTTTTAGCTATTTTATTTCTCATGGTCACACTCCTAATATGAAATTTACGATTTTGCCTCTGATTTCTCGCATACTTACGTTTTTTGCCTTATTAATCGTTTAATCATATTTTTCATCATATTCACTATGTTATCACATATTCGACATCTTTTTACGCATAATTCACTGTTTAGTCCTTATTTTCTTGTATAACTATATTTTTACTCCCAGTATGAATTGAGGACTCTAATGCTCCTGAATAAACTAGAGAGACCACTTGGCGTGATCTTACTACCTAAGATGTGGGAGGTGATCATTTGGCATGATCAATGACTCCAAAATGTAGTGAGGTGACCATTTGGCATGGCTAACGCCTCAATTATGTGTTAAGGTGACCACTTGGCATGATCAATGCCTCAATTATGGAACTATTATATATTGAGTGAGGTGACCACTTGGCAAGGTCAATGCCTTAGTTATGTATTGAGGGATCAGTTGGGGTGATTAACTCCTCAACTGTGAGTCTAATGTTATGTTCTTACTTAATTGTCATATATTTCATATTATGCTATCATTTTTACTTATTCAATTCACATTCGTTTATGTTCACCATCTATACATTCATGACATGCATATAAAAAATCATTCAAATAAGGTTGAAATACACTATGTACACTTGGAATACCATTCAACCTCATCAAATATACATACATCCATCATGTTTCCTCACACATAATCATGCTTCACAACTTCTCTTGTTCATTTCGAACTTTCGTATAATGGTGCACAATTAAATTCCATCAATATCTATGCAATACACTTATGATCATCATTATATGCATTTAGTCATTATTAGGTACATTTATAAATTGAATGTTCTAATCATTCATCACACATATATTCATAACAAACATACATACACAAGTACCACATTCGGCCACCACATGTGCATAAGTATCCACCATGATTTTTCATACTTTATCTTGTCACACGTGTTCCTTCAACCACTTTAAGCTCTCATATAAAGATACACATTCAAATTATACCTATAACCATTTAATACATATTTGATCACCATTATGTATAGCTTAGATACATTATGTACACATGTGATTTAGGGTTTTAATTGCTCATATTAAATCTATTTATCATCATAATGTCTAAATCATATCCCATTTTCCATGAATTGTTTAATTATGGCATGGTACTCATGAATACACCATTCAACCACCTTATGATTCCTCTCGCTTTGATTGTTTTCTTTATCAATTCTTTGTTATTTTATGTTTTTGTACCATTTTACTAACACATCTTAAATTATTTCACATTTATACCTAACTTACCATAGTTATATAATGCAAATTTATGCAAAATTCAAGGGAATTGAATGAAATAGAGTGTAACATTATATCCAATTACCTCAAAATGACTTGAGATCACTTATTTTGCCTTTTTTCTTGCATTTCCCTTGCTAGCTCTCTTTCTCACTTTGAAATTCTATTTAGGTCCACTTTCTCTTACTAAAATTTCACACTTTTAAAGCTTGCTTTTGCTTCAATCTTGTTGTTATGTTGAAGAGGGTAATTTATAGTGTATCTAAGTGAAATTTAAGCTTGAGTTATGGTGAAAAATAGGAGGAAGAAAAAAAATGGTGGAAGGGAGAAAAATGGTGGAATTTCCTTAAATTTTTGGTTTATATTTTGGGAGAGGAAGGAGAGCTGATTTTTAGTTCGGTTTTTGTCTAGAATTTTTTGGATTTTGGGTGAATATTCTGCCCAAAAATCAGTGGTTTGCAAGGTGGACAAATCAAACCACTTTATGTGGACATAATTATGCCACTTGTCAATTTCTCATTGGTTCTTCCATATTTATCTTATTTTTCCACAAAAAATTATTTTGAAAATTTTTTAAATATTATAATTAAAATGTTTTTAAAATTTCAGGTCAATCAAAATTCGTTTCGATACGTTTTAAGGCACCGAAATATTTTCAGTTGGTCAGAAAACTTGATTTTTTGGCCTTTTTAGATTTCAATGTTTGCCTCATCAGAATTCTTTAAAAATTTTCCAAGAGTTCATAAATATATCCAATAAGATGTTTCTAAAATTTTGGGTCATTCTGACATTGTTTTGATATATTTCCAGGTCTGGTGAAAAATGCGCCGATTCAAAACCCGAAATTCAACATTGTCAAAAAAATTATTTTTCACTTCCAAATATTAATTGGGATTATTTTTAGTAGATATGAGCAAATGAAACAATTTTTGGAGGTCTATGAAATATTTTCGGGCTGATCAAAGTTTGATCAACCCTTTTACTATCCGAGAAAATTCTTCATTGTCTGTTTTGGAGACCTATCTGAGTTCAATTTATTTTTATATTATACCAATAGACTCCATTTTACTCATATTATCTTATTCAATGGTTAACTACCAATTGCCGGTAGGTCACCCATCGTCAAATTTTCCTGGCTCATCCATGTTCAACACTTAAGTTCTTATTAATTATATTATATTAGGCTAATGCAATCATACCAAATACCATCCAAATACCATCCTAATGTTATTATTCATAGTCAATAATGTACTATTCATACCGGATGGAGTTTCAGGGCATTACAAAAATAATTTCAATATTTATTTACTATATATATATATTATAATAATATTTTAGAAAATTATATATAATAATAGTTATAAATTATATAAATATTAAAAAAATTAAATACAAAAATTACACATTACATATAAAATGTATAAAATGGTTAATCGTAACATATAAATTAATAAAAATTGATAAGTTTTGAGAATAGTAAAATATAATAAAAAAATTAAAATTTTATAATTTTCAAAATCATATGAAAAATCTTCCTATTTAGTAAGAATTTCAATTTTAGTTCATTGCAATTGCAATTTTTTGTGTGTGTGTGTGTGTGTGTGTGTGTATATATATATATAATAATGAATGAGTGATAACAATAGTTTAGTTTAATTTACATTTAAAGTTTAATGTATTTTATAGATAACAACTGTAACATGATAGTTTGTAACCAAATAATACTCAAATCCTAAAATAACTGATTTCTAACTAATATAAGATCAATTAATAATAGCAATTAATGAGAAATACAATATTGCAATCAAATTAGATTATCTAAACTTATCTAATTAGAATTTTGGAATTATCAAAATCATATAAAAAAGTCTTCCCATTGAGTAAGAATTCCAATTCATATTAATTGCAATTGCAATTCTTTTATAATAACGACTAAGTGATAATACTAATTTAGTTTAATTTACATTTTTAGTTTAATGTATTTTATATATAACGACTATAATATGATCATTTGCAATCAAATTGTAGTCCGTATTGTAAAATACTCATTTTTAACTAATATAAGATCAATTAATGATGGCAATTAATGAGGATTGATATTGTCCGTTATCATTTGGGCTTAATGTTGTTAGGCCCAAGTCCAAGAGATCTAAACCAAGGTTCAGGCCCATCTCAATCACCTTATATGCAATTCAATTGGACCACCATCCCATCAACTTGTCATGTTTGCTGGTGCGCCTAGTCAATTTGATAAGGTCTCATCCTATCATATCTCTAACATATGTCGGCTGCCATGCTATTCACCATATCGAGTTGGCCCACCAATTATGCCAAGCTACCTCTACTTACTCGAATGCCTACATGATAGACCTCAAGATATGCATTATAAATAGTCTGATTCACAAAAGTACCAAGTATTGAATCTTTGAGACTCTTTCTCTAAGTTTTTTTTCCTCTAAAAGCATTACTAACTTAAGTTTTTGAGTGCTTATATCTAGTTCGACCTAACTTGTCTTATTGTAGGTCTTATACTGCCTTTTGATTCGATCATCTCACTTCTTTAAATAATCTCAATATTATCATTTGGTATTTTTGTTGAGATATGATGGAAGATTCACCAAGACATTCCAGGCACTCTAGAATTGGAGATAACGATGATAAAAGAAGGAGGCCTAAATCCATCATTAGGAGAGAAGGTTTTGATAGGTCTTCTCATAGATCTCCAACTCGTAACAATATTTTGCTGCTATTCAATGATGAGTTCATGGCACAACTAAACTCCACCCCATTAATAATGAAGGATTTGAAGGAAATCCTTGGGGACTTTGGCAGAAATATAATTCAATCCATCCAAAAGGGCAAGCAACCTCAGACCTCAATGAGAGGTCAAAAGCCAAAGAAGAGAAGGTGGAAGACAAAGAAGTCAAGGGATAGTGATTAGGGATAAAAATGAAAAGAATAGGTCATACACATGATATGATGTGCATAAAGCTGATAGGAGAAACAACGGGAAAGAAAAAGTGTCTTCATCGGGTCGAAGTCAAGCCTCTATGTATGAGCCAACCTATATTCCAAGGCTGTCCTAATCACTATTGGTCACCTTAGGAGATTACTTGGGATATATGTGCACTCCCAAGAGGAGATTAACCAAAAAAGCAAAAAAAGCTGATGATCCTATGACTGAAAAGAATGTGAAATGGTTCTCGTAGTAGATCAAAAAGTTGGAGCTCCAACACCCAAAGAAATCAATATTTAATGGCAACGTAGTCTCTTCGTTCAATTAAGATATCTGAAAAGCTTAACTCTTGAGCAGATTCAAGGAGATAAAGATGCCTAGGTACATTGATAAATCTAACCCTAAATGCCATATTTTTGAATATCTAACACAAATTCAAATGAATCTTCTGATGATTGAATATTTTGTTAAGTATTCCCCATGACATTAATGGGAGATGCTTTGGATTAGTTCTATGATCTCCCTTTAGAATCAATCTATTCCTATACAGATTCATGATTTGTTCATGATAAGATTCATCATACAGATTCGAATGCCTAAAATTGTTAACAATCAATGCAATCTAATGTAGGGACCAGATGAAACTCTAAGGAGTCATATTGATAGATTGCAAAATCTAGCATCGAAAATAAGAAACCTACATCTAGAGGTAGCAATGAATGCTTTAGCCAAAAGTATAATAAGTGTGTAATTATTTGAATCCATCACTATAATGCTCGCTCTAATTACCTTTTTTATTTACATATGGTTTCATTTAATTACTTGCACAAATACATATATACATATACATTAACATACTTAGAATATGTTTACAAGCAGTTCATTATAGGTATTCCACATTCTTTATGTAACATCCTAATTCCTTAACCATGGATAATCATCAATCATACCTAATCGAGATCAAGCATAAATACTAATAATAATAATAACACATGCCATGATTACATGCCACAAATGAATAAATCAAACTCATGGATAATTAATCATAACATAAAAGGGCTTCAAGCATCTTGAAATCCTCAAGGCAACTGCATCTTGCTCGCTCCTCTAGTGTTTCTCTTAAAACCTACATGGATAAACAAACCCGTGCTAAGCTATAAAGCTTAGTGGAAAACAAAACTCTATATATATAAAACATCTTTTCACAATTCATCACATTTCATGTATAAAACTTTCACAATCACATAGGTTAACATATGAGTCTATTACATTCTTCATTCCATAAATAACATTTTTAGGAGAATCTTCGACCTTACTAATGGATATCATGCTTACAATACTTTAACGTGTTATAAAACTCTTCTCATTTCCTAAGAGCTTAGCCATTCATCAGTATCACCATTATCTTACCCTTTTCTTTTCTTACCTTAGTATAAATCATGCATCTTATAATTTTTTTAATCAAGAGGCTGGACACCATGGTTATTAATGGTATAAGAGTTCCACATATTACATTAAATCACATGGTCACCTAAGATAGGCATTCCACATTAATTCATAATATAAAGGCATATTTAAGTCATATAACATCTACAAGTAGTCCTAGTAGGCATAATTACTTCACATATATCATACAATTCTCATATGAGAATCACAAACTTTGCATCCTTCATGCTATCTTAGCATGGCAACCTGATTCTCTTACAAGCATCATTCTATGTCATGCATTGCACTTGGTTAAATGAATGCTATCATTATGTTTACATGTGTGTAAACATTTATATATAAATAAATAGACTGACAGAGTGGTAGGTGATCATAAAGAACAAGCATTACATATCAAGATTATATGACAAAGTCTCAATGTCACATGTATGCATTTTATAAACAGAGTACATGAAACTTAATGCACATGTTATAGCTCATATAACTTCTAGTACAATAGTGTATGCTTTAGGGTTCATATAATCTCTGTGGAATCCCATCGATGGAACCATCTTATACCAGTACTCATATGGAAATCTTCCTTAATTGAAGTGAGACATTTCAATCATGTATTACAAAGCATGACATTTCATTTCATAAAACAGTTTATAGTAAAAAAGAATTTAAGACAATCAAACAATAGGTCATTCCTCATGCTTATATAACATAAATAGAGCAATCAATGCATGTTTTACTTTATCTTGTGTATATTTTATCATCTTTAATAGCCCACCTAAGCACTAGTTCAAAGGATGGATAACGAGAGCAATGAATACCCGAAGGTATCAAACTATGGATATCCGAAGATATCAAATAATGGACCTAAATGGGGTCAAACAATGGTTCCAACAAGGAACAAACTATGGACCCAAATGGGCCGAACGATGGTTTCATTAAGGAAAAAGACCTAAACGGGGTCAACTATGGCAGCTGTAACTATATCCCTTTAGGTATGCCTATCTAATCCACAACTGAACTAAGACCCGTAAGCTTAACCACTTTAAGAACGTCTTTGATTTACCATCGTATTCTTTACTTAGTACATTATCATTTGGCTGAAAGCCTCATTTCACAAAAGAATGCATATCATTCTAATCATATTTACATATTGAGCTATAGGCTCCAGTAGATATGGACATTATCATATGATCACATAGTTGCATCAAATTTCGTTCATTCATATCATAATAGTTGCATGATTATGCAAACATAATAAAATATAACATTTCATTGATCTATCTCATCATAAACAATGTTATGCATGGTTTCCATAAGGCAATATAAAAATATGGATCTTGCTACTATAAACATTTATAATGTTAAATGCATATAAATGCAACTTGAATCATGGTAATATGGGATTTTGCTATTTATACTTGTTCACACATTAAGTTAGACCACTTATCATATCATAGATACATCAAAAATAGACATAGATATATCAATAATAGACATTGTAATTACTTGCTTCATCAATAGTTCTAAATGACATACCTTGTTATTGTTCGCCGGGAGTGGCTTCCATACCATATCATAGTCATTCATATCAACACATAATCACTTAAACAATAATTAAGTAGCTATGAATAACATAATAAGATGAATACACTAATTACATCCTTAAGTCAACACTGGTTCTTAGTTAAGCCCTTAGTTTACTTTTATAGTCTATTAGATCATGGACCACAGGTTGTATACCCTAATGTGATCATATATGTATCAAGTCATCATACTTGTACATTTTATCTTATATTATCTTACCATTAAATACATTTATGTACTATTAACCCATCTTATATGCCAGCACACTGCTTGCAGGTATGAGGCTTGCATAGTAAAATACATGGCATAAGAAAAAGGACAAGCATGTTTCTCTATATCAAGGCTAATCACTACTTTCCATTATGACTTAAAGCATAACTTAACTTCTACGATCTCATGATTGAGCCTAAAAAGGCAACGTCCCAACTCTTTCAACTTAGAATTATAATCTTGCAACTATGATCTTATTATCATTAGGTTATGTCATATTATTCTCATGTCATTGTAGAGGAATATCATTGTGCCGTATTTTTGGGCAAGACCAAATCATATGCATATACTCATTATAATACAATCAAATACAAGTAAATATTTTCATGTATTCTAATGTTAGTGTTACTTTACTAATTTTATTCCCATATATCATTTCATTTAATCACATGCTTGGTGTCACAACTTATCTTTATTTTATGTTTGAAATGCTTTAAAGTTACTTAAAAGGGTTTAGACTAGCTTTGGTGACATTATAGGGCTTAAAAATCATGTTGGATGAAGTAGGAAAGTTTCACGAGTCATGAGGGGTGTCAATACTCATGAAAGGGAGCAAACTTCATGACTCGTGCACTTGTTCATGAGTCACACATGTCATGAGTCGTGACAGGAGTCATGAGTCGTGAAGAGTCATAGGCAGTTTTCTGAGTTCGATTTATGAGCGGTTTTTGACATATCAAAAGCATTTTCAGCCAAAACGATCTTCTACAAACTTGTTCCATTATGTTTCTAGTTTCTAAAACATCAAAAATCATCTTGATATCATTCTTATAATTTTAGATATTTACAAAACACTGAGGTCTGCTCCTAGTGATTGGGCAGCAAACTCTTCCTGAATTCAAACCGAAATATGGCTTAGTTAGAGACATATTTAGAACTTGTTTTCTTCATATGAAATATAGGTATGGAAGTCTATTTTTAAACGCAAAAAGATTCATTCAATTTGGTCTTCTCTACCTCAACTTATAAGCAAAATAGTTCAGATAGGTCTAAAGAGACATTTGACTCGTGAAGGGATTTCATGAGTGAAGTAAAGAAATGAGGTTCACGACTCGTGAAGAGGTTCATGAGTGAAGAAAAATGGCTAAATTTCACAACTCGTGAAGGGGCTCATGAGTGAAGCAAGAGGGATAACTTTCACGACTCATGAAAGGGCTCACGAGTGAAGCAAGAAGGTCAACTTTCATGACTCATGAAGGGATTCACGAGTCGGACAAGAATGCATGACTCGTGAAAGGATTCACGAGTCAATAACCAAAGAAGAATAACACATTCACGAATAACCCAGGGGAAATTAGTTCATGACTCGTGAAAACATTTACGAGTCGAACAAGAATGCACGACTCGTGAAGACATTCATAAGTCAACAGGTAACGAAGGCCAGAATCACGAATCGTGAGGAAAATAAGGCAAAAGTTAATGACTTGTGAAGGCATTCACGACTCGACATCTTAAGGGAAACAATCTTCACTTCTATCCCGATTTACGTATCCAGAAAACCTAACCCTAATTCATTTAATTTCATCTACAGGCAACACTTATCAGCAACACTCCTATTCACAAAATCATCATAGTAGTCCCATACCTCATTGAAGCTTCAAATCTAACTCCTTTACTCATGATTCCTTCTTCTCTTTCACTTGATTTGTTTGCTTCTCTCTTCTCCTTATTTATGGTGATAACAATAAGATCTTGTAATTCCTCACCAAAACATCACAAATTAAAAGAAAAGTAGAAGAAATCTTTAAGGCAAACATTACCTTTGATGTTAGCTCACATACCCTTGCTCCTTTTCTCCAAACCATGACCATAGAGAGAGAGAGAGAGAAAGAGAGAGAGAGAGAGATCCCTCAAAATGCCCATCCCCATCTCTCCCAAAACCCTTAATTTATAATGGAATAAATATCTCACCAAGAAAATTTAGACTATACCCTTATGCACAATTAAACCCCCATTATTTCAATTTCTTCCAACTTAACCCCAAGACTTTCTAATTCACTTCAATTGTATCCTTTTCTTTAATTATAATTTAACTCAACTTATATACTTACATGTTGAAATTACCAAAATACCCATCTTGGGACTTAATCTCGATAATTGCAAAATAATCCAATTTTGCATTAATTAACGATAATTCTCCTTAATTAACTATATTCCAACCAGGGCCATGATTGGGTCCTCACACTTTACATATTACAAAAGTGATTAAACCACCAAAATTGGTCTTCACTCGCCTTCCTCCTAGTGGCCCACATATGTTGTCTTAAAAACTTACACCTCAAGTCTACTCCTATAAACATATATGGGAAAACACCCATGCTGAGCAAAACTCAGTGGGGAGTAAAGCAATGCAATGGAATTTTTGTTGAAGATGCAAACACAATTAATATGATATGGTAATGATCATAAGGCACTAAAACATTTACACTATTAATCATTCATTAATATTTATGCAATAATTTAAATTACTTTCATTGCCTCAATTTCCATTGATGGTGGATAACAGGTACACAACACTAGATACTGGCGAGCAGTATCAGACACTAGAGACATATTAGTCTCAGATCACTAGGTACCAATAGGTATCAAAACACTAGACACCTTTCGATGTCAACATTAGCAGCTACAATCACTATCCCTTTATAGGCTTGCCTATCTATCCACAACTATCCAAAAATTCAGGCTCAATAAGTCTTTGATCACTCAAAATTATCATATTCGATACATTCAAGGTCATAAGTTTTATACATAAAAGAGCATAGGAATGATATCCCTATATGATACATAATTAACTTCATTTAAATTACATTTTTGGATAGAGTTACCACTTCATGTAACATGTAATACCAAACATATCATTGACCATATTCATCACATTGCATTATTATACACTTAAAGATCATATATGCATCTCTTCTTTTAATTCCATGCTTAATGTGGCCTTATTAGGCTTAAAAGCATCCCTAAGGGTTGTGATAATGTTTGGAACACTTAAATATCACAAGGGCATCAAATAGGGTGTTTCTTGATAGAGGTGGGCATGTTCTGTCGTGAGCGCGACATGGGTCGTGACTGCTTTCAATATCTAACTTGCACGTCAATTTAGGCACAATAAAAGACATTTTTAGGAAAAGTGTTCTTCTACAAAGTTGTTCCTCTATGTCTATAGTTTCTAAAATATTAAAAATAATCCAATTATGACTTCTAAATCTCAATATATTACTAAAATAGTACAAACTGCTTTAGATGACAGGGCAGTAGACATCACTCCATTTTAAGCCATATTTAGGGGACTTTAAGTGCAGAAAAAAGTTTCCATTTCTTCTACAAAGTTGTAGATATATGTGTTATCTTTGATTTCCAACTTGATTCACTTAATTTAGGAATCTACAAAAAAGTTATACCCTTTACACTAAAAAAGGTTCAAGTGAACCTTAGGGCAGAATTTTCACTAAGTCACTTTTCATACACAATTATCATTTTCATGCAATACCAACATCATTATCTAGTTATATCATCAATAACATAACAATTATAGCACATGAATCAACTTAAATCAAATAATACACATAACAAGGAAAATAAAAACTCCCAAACCTCTTAGCAAGCTCTAACCCTTTCTTTGGGTTCCTTCTCCTTCCTTCTTTTTATCCTTGCTAGATTCTCTAACTAGAACATGTCATAAACACACATCAACATCCAAATCCCATCCATAATTCCAACTCCTTATGTTTAAAATAATTAAAGAACCAAACTTGAACCAAGAATCCCATAAGAACTTACCTTAACTTAACCAATATACATAAGCTCCCTTCTAAGTAGAATTATAAGCAAAAGAGTAGGAAGAAGACCAAAAATTGTTAGAAATTGTTTTTGGCCCTTAGGTTGCTGACCCACTCACTAAAAAGGGTAGATTTTCCCTTTTCTTTCTTGCTTTCTTTTCACTTTTCTAGAGGAGACACATGCTTTTACTGTTAGTGTAAGCCCTAGCCCCAATGCATTGTAATAAAATACTTTAATTAATAAAATGAGGCATTTGTTTTATCCTTTGTATTCCTGTGCATATCAATTGATAAAACTATCCAAGATTATTGTTTCGGTTTAAGTTATCATGTGTGAGGCACATGGTTGTAAGACCTTGAAACAAATGAGACATCATTCTAAATATCCCTAGTCAGTCATTGTTATGGGAATAACAATGAATTAAGACTAGCATGCTCTCTCTGATATTATGAGTTCTGTCTTACGGATCATTAGGACAAGAGTGTCAATCAGAGATCATAGATACATGTTAAAGAACATGGTATCTGGATACGATCCGCTCATGAGAACACTATATGGTATAAGTCATAAGTGTTTCTCATATGCAAGTTTTGTATCGGAGTTCTTAGACCTGAAATCTCTATGAAACTCTTTATGAATTACTGTGTACTTTGACATACACCTAACGTGCTCGTAACAGAGTGACAAGTACGGGTATGATTGGGTATGCATTAATTCATGTTAGAGAGCATGAGAGAAGTGAAGGGATTACCCCTCTCAATAAGAGAGAAAATATCATCGGCCACTTGATCAGTGAACTGAAAAGTGTATGGCCATCCGAGATGAAATAATGAGTAATCATTATTTATCTGAGAGTTCAGTGTCACTGGAATATCAAGAAAGGAATTAATATATATAAGGATGACTAGTTCCACGCCTTATATTAATTCTGATATTTATGGGTAAAGGACTATTGATATGCTTTTTCTAAAAGCTTAAATACCGCAAGTATACGGTGTACCGATTATAGTACTTCAGATATCGATCCCACGAGGAATGTTGATTAATATTGTACACTATTACTACTTGATTTTAATCTTGTTTACAATGCTCATTAATTTACAAATTAAAATTATTATTAAAACTACAATACACTAAATTAAATATTATTATACTTTAATGATGATCAAAGAAAACTTATGAATGTGATGAATATAATATATATAAATATGGAATTTGATATTTTTCTCTTATTTATAATTCAATCTTTATCATGCAAGCCAAGTTGGAATAATGTTCTATGTCGCAGCTCTCGCATTTAGACTAGATTATGCCTTAAACATGCATTTATGGTTCTAAATCGCAGCTCTCGCATTTAGACAAGAATTACATAAACACTCATTCAAAGAATAAAAACCAACCTATAACAACTATCTCCACATGTGATCTCTCAAACTATGCTTTGATAATGAATTTCCTATTAACTTTTAATAAGACGTTGCTCTCCCTAACTCTCTTATTTATGACCATTTTGTTGATTTTCAGAGAAGGAATTGCCATCTCGAAGGTCGTCTTCCTTAACTTATAATGATACTAATAAAGTTTTAATAGCAAATACTACATATAAAGATAAATGAAAGAGAATTGAATATATATATGAAAAATAACATTCAAGTTCCTAAAAATAATTCATAATAATAACAAAGAAGAAGTAGATATTAGAAATAAAAGAAGAGGATCTCTCAACCCTTCTTCATTTCACCAAATGTAGTCCTCTCCCTTGTTTTTGCCTTCTCTTTAATCCATAAATCTAAAACTAAAACCTACAACTACTCTTCTCTAATTACACTTTTAAAATAATAAAAATAAATGATTGATTGATTCCCTCTTTGATTATAACTTCTAGGGTATTTATAGATTTCCAAACATTATGTCCCTCTAAGTGCCTCTCCATAGGTATGCAACCCTTGGTGAAAAATCATGCCTCTTTAAAATTTGATTTGAAATTTGAATTGCATAACCACCATTTATATTTATAACTTCCTTGCCAAGCATTGTGACCCTTCAAGCACCTTTCCATAACAACATAACTCTTCAAGTATCCCTCTAGAAGTATACATCATTTGGTGAAGAGTAGTGTTCCTTTAAAGTGCCTTTTAAACATGAAATGCCTATCACCGCCTCCTGTCGCGATCGCGGCACCTGTCGCGCTCGCGACGGAACACGCTTCCCTTGTCGCGCTCGCGACAGGACACGCTTTCCCACATTTTCTCCCTTTTTCTCCTACATACACAAAACTTGATAAAAACATTAAACACACCTAATTCTAGCACAATTTAATACAACTAAACATTATTTTGGTAACAAAATATGGATTAAATATGAGCTATTTAGGCTCATATCACACCCCCACACTTAAACTTTTGCTTGTCCCCAAGCAAAACTTAACAAACAAGCAAACAACACAATCATACAATTTTGGAACTCATATTTATATTTGGCAAATATTTGAAAATCACATGCAGAAACCCTCATCTCTACACAAATTTAGCCCAAGTTTGCAAAGTCTCAAACAAAATCATTCACCATTAAACTTAAACAACCATGCACTTTTGGAAAAAATATGAAGTAGCAAAGCACAAGAATGTATGAACTTAAGAACTTGAATATCTTAACACATGTAAACATTATTTAACACCAAATGTTGCCTAAAGTAGTTCTCACTCAAACACTATATTCTTAAAGCACTTATCCACTCAATGTGTTTATGGGTTAGTCTTTCTCTCATCCCTTAAACATGCCATTGCCTACCATAAGCTTGTAATTAGTAAACATCTCCACTACTAGTATAAAATAATACATGAAATCAAAAGGGTCTTACAAGGGTTGTAGCTTGGCTTAGGTTAAGGTAGGATAATTTTTGGTTTAAGTAGCTTAAATTGTGAATAGAAACAATATTACCATATCATAAGAGATTTGTTTAAGAACCTAAGCATCGTATGATGTAATTTACTTCTCATATTCCTTTCTCAATGGCACACTACTACTAGTTTATCTTGTTCTTTCTTTCATTTTTTCTTTCTCTCTCTTTTTTTTTTCTTTTGTTCTTTTTTTTTTCTTTCTATTTTTTCTTTTTTTTCTTTCTATTTATTTTTATATATTTTTTTCTCTTTTTTGGTTTTTTTTTTCTTTAGAAACTAGCCTTATTCTAATATTGATCCTAGAGATGAATGGAATTTAACTCTCATTTTTTAAATACCATCATGCTTACATTAACAATATATATCTCTTAAAGATATAACAATTTATTTCTCTTCACAAAAAGGGTAAAACAAAGAAATAGGTTTTTTTTTTTGTTTAGTAAAGGATATTGGCTAATTATATGTTGCTCAACAAAAATAGGTTTAAGGCTCAAAATTGGCTACCTAAAGTCAAAAAGGTAAATTTTTTAAAGCAAATGCCCTTATCATTTTTCATGCACATCTCATACTAAATGTAATATCAAAATTTACCAAGAACAAATTCTAGAGAAAATAGCATATTAAGGGTCTCATATAAGAAAAATATCAGTGTATAAGGCTCAAAAGCTCACTTAAGCTATAGGTCAAATTACCTTAAGCAGTAAATTGACAAAAATAATCCATTTACACATTTGAAAAGATACCCAACCTAAAAAGAACCTACACTAAAGTGCTTTGCCAAGTCATAACTTTCATTATGTACATTAATTTGTCAAAGTAAAATGAAAATGATTACCTTAAAAATTTTCCTAACTAGACTAAAAATGACAGAAATTCAAGTTAAAGCATGCAATTAAATCCAAATAGGTGCCAAATACATAAACTCCAAAATTAAATCCACAACAAAATATACAAATAAATAAATATACTAACAATAAATAAAAACATGAATAGAAACAATACATACATATCCCCCCACACTTAAAGGACACAATGTCCTCATTGTATGAGAATGGTAAAGCAAACAAATCACAAAACAAACAAAATCACAACAAATGTAAAAGAGAAGGAGAAACAAACTCAAAAAGTCGCATTAGGAGAACTTGGTGGGGAAGGAGAGAATTTCACATTCCACTGCAAAAGCATCCTCCCTACAATGTCGCGCTCGTGATTGACCTCGAGCTCGCGACAATGAAGAAAACCATTAGTTTTTTTTTTTGAAGTTTATAATGAAATACTAAGTAAAATAACCTGTAAAACAAAAATTAAACTATGTTAATATACTAAATCAACTAAAAACAACACAAAACAAAACTAATTAAATATTGTAATCCAAAATCATAAATCAAGATTCATAATGACAATAAATTTAATTAAGCATTCCCCAGCAACGGCGCCAAAAACTTGATATGCTTTTTCTAAAAGCTTAAATACCGCAAGTATACGGTGTACCGATTATAGTACTTCAGATATCGATCCCACGAGGAATGTTGATTAATATTGTACACTATTACTACTTGATTTTAATCTTGTTTACAATGCTCATTAATTTACAAATTAAAATTATTATTAAAACTACAATACACTAAATTAAATATTATTATACTTTAATGATGATCAAAGAAAACTTATGAATGTGATGAATATAATATATATAAATATGGAATTTGATATTTTTCTCTTATTTATAATTCAATCTTTATCATGCAAGCCAAGTTGGAATAATGTTCTATGTCGCAGCTCTCGCATTTAGACTAGATTATGCCTTAAACATGCATTTATGGTTCTAAATCGCAGCTCTCGCATTTAGACAAGAATTACATAAACACTCATTCAAAGAATAAAAACCAACCTATAACAACTATCTCCACATGTGATCTCTCAAACTATGCTTTGATAATGAATTTCCTATTAACTTTTAATAAGACGTTGCTCTCCCTAACTCTCTTATTTATGACCATTTTGTTGATTTTCAGAGAAGGAATTGCCATCTCGAAGGTCGTCTTCCTTAACTTATAATGATACTAATAAAGTTTTAATAGCAAATACTACATATAAAGATAAATGAAAGAGAATTGAATATATATATGAAAAATAACATTCAAGTTCCTAAAAATAATTCATAATAATAACAAAGAAGAAGTAGATATTAGAAATAAAAGAAGAGGATCTCTCAACCCTTCTTCATTTCACCAAATGTAGTCCTCTCCCTTGTTTTTGCCTTCTCTTCAATCCATAAATCTAAAACTAAAACCTACAACTACTCTTCTCTAATTACACTTTTAAAATAATAAAAATAAATGATTGATTGATTCCCTCTTTGATTATAACTTCTAGGGTATTTATAGATTTCCAAACATTATGTCCCTCTAAGTGCCTCTCCATAGGTATGCAACCCTTGGTGAAAAGTCATGCCTCTTTAAAATTTGATTTGAAATTTGAATTGCATAACCACCATTTATATTTATAACTTCCTTGCCAAGCATTGTGACCCTTCAAGCACCTTTCCATAACAACATAACTCTTTAAGTATCCCTCTAGAAGTATACATCATTTGGTGAAGAGTAGTGTTCCTTTAAAGTGCCTTTTAAACATGAAATGCCTATCACCGCCTCCTGTTGCGATCGCGGCACCTGTCGCGCTCGCGACGAGACATGCTTCCCTTGTCGCGCTCGCGGTACCCGTCGCGCTCGCGACAGGACACGCTTCCCCACATTTTCTCCCTTTTTCTCCTACATACACAAAACTTGATAAAAACATTAAACACACCTAATTCTAGCACAATTTAATACAACTAAACATTATTTTGGTAACAAAATATGGATTAAATATGAGCTATTTAGGCTCATATCAACTATACAAAATTGCATTAGGTCACTAAATGACATATGCATTTTCATTTAATTTGGAATGCTATAATATCTTGCTAGAGAATATATATAGCCTTTGAATTAATTTATTAATTCATTGCCAACATTAAATGGACCTATAGGATAGCACACAAAGCATTGGGCTTAAAATATTTAAATAAAGTATTGGACATTAATTTGGGCTTTTAATTAAAGTCAAATTAATGTGTGTAATGGGTTATTAGATTGCTATTGGACCTTGGCCCATGAGAGAGAAATTCAGCCCACAATGTTTAATTTCAATTAATTAAATGTCATGTATTAATTTAATTAATTGAGTATTAAAGGCTAAAGACATATTTATCTAATTAAATCATCTAAATAGAATTTGATGTGGCCGAAATTCCTAAGAGAAATAACAAGGAATTTCGGCACATGCATAGCTTTATTTAAGCGGTTTATTAGATTTAAATGACTTATCTTTTATCCTAAATTAAGTGATTTTATTTGATTAAATGTCTTTTATTTTTATCTTGGATAAATTAAAAGAGTTTTTATCAATAAATATTACTTATTTTAATTAAGTGATAAATGCAAATATTAATTATCTTTAGCTAATATTAATTATCTTAAAGGTAGTATATTTGAGATATATCACTTAAAGGAAAAAGAGATATATATTTTGTAGTGGGAAAAACGTAAAACCCTAATTTTATTCTAGGTTTTGCGTGAACTTCATCTCTCTCTCACAATATTTCTTTTAGCCAATTTTCACAAGGAGAAATGATAGTTCCTCATTCTCTTGTGATCTTGGGTAGTAATAGCAACCTAAGAGAAGTACAAAATCAAATTTTGTAGCTTCAAACCATTGCTTTTACACAATACCGAAAAGAGAGCTAGCAATCTCGATTTTAAGCCGTCGGTGCAATTGTGTGTGTGAGAATAGAGGGAGTGGCGTAAAAGGCTATTCCTTGGCATTGGTGATCGAGATCTAAGGCGAACAAAGTCATCTTAGTTGCTGACCATCACCTAATTCAACATTAAAAGGCATCAAAAGTTGTAAGTTCTACAACCCTAAAATTGCATGTTTCGTTTCTAGCTTTGGATATGTATGGTATGTATGATAAAAATTTTTTATTTTTCGCTGTGCTATCATGATATTCATACCATGTCATATTCCATCACTTACCTAATTGGCTCACTTGTCACCCTACAACAATTTGCACTTTGCTCCCTCTAGATAGTCTAATTTTCCCCTTACACACTATACTAATTCATTTTAATACATTATTCCCACTTCTTTAATAATAATGCCCATTTACCCCCCTAAAGTGACAATTTATGAAATTGCCCTTCACTTTTACATTAATATCGATTATGTCCCTATTGCACTATTAACAATTCTTTTACACTGAAACTTATTCAACCTCTTTCTCCACTACATACTGATCCTATTAGGGTATACTTTGAGGCCTTACAATCACTACTCAGTCACCGACAAATTTTTTGTATCAGATGGATGAAGCCAATAGTACATCCAATTAGATAATGTTTTAAGACCTAGATGAAGGATACACATAGTGGCAGATAGAATGTAGCCATATGAATTGGGATATTTAAGAACAAAAAGCCCAGAAAGAGTTAGTACCTCAAGAAATTTCAAAAAAAGGAAGGAAACTAAGCATGTGAGGTCCGAACACCATGTAAACAATCGGCTAGAACCTATACTTTGCTCAATTCCTCTCCTACTAAAGTCTTGATGTGGATCAAGGAGAAACACAATAAGATGAACTGGCCAAAAAGGATGTTCAATCAAACATACATAAGAGGGGGCAAAAGCAAGTACTATGAGTTTCACAAAGACATTGGACACACAACCGACGATTGTAAGGCATTGAAGTAAAAAATTAAGAGACTCTTGCAAAAGGGGTCTCTAAAAGATTTATAGGCCCAGTGCCAAAAGAATCATGCAAACTACCATACCAAAGTAAAGACCGATCGAATTATGATGATGAAAAAGAAAGAAGAAAGCCTAGAAATGTCGATCAATAGAGACAAAGGCTAAGAGTTATAAATATGATTGGAGGTGGCTCATCTTATGGGGAAGACTTTTCAAAAATAAGGAAGGGAAAGGTGTGTACTTTTTAGCCAAATCTAAGAATTTACCACCAGTCTCTATTTCCCTCGAAGATGCTAGAGATTTGAAATTCCCCTCCAAGGATGCCCTAGTATTCTAAGCTACAATCAATAATTTCCTCTTCAAAAGGAATTTGATCGATAGTGGAAGTGCGATGAATGTCCTCACTTTAAAAGCCTATAAAAAGATGAATCTATTAATAGAAGAGTTGAGGGCAAAACTACCAAGTTGATTAGGCTTGGCAATGACACTATCTTAATGGTAGGATTGATAGAACTTTTTATGGAGCTATGAGATGAAGCAGTGATGCACATGTGCAAAACCATGTTTATAGAGATAGACATGAAGTTTGCATACAATGCACCATTTTTGGAAGACCACTACTATTTTAGAGCGAAGCTATGACTGATATAAGATATGTTCATGATGATCCCTACCGCAAATAGAGTGGAAATCTTAAAAAGGAATCAAAAGGCCATAGAGAAGCCTATATTGCTATGGTGAAGGAAGCAAAGTAGTCATACTTACTAGAGCTTGGATTAAAATGAGGTAAAGAGGCTAATCAACCCAGGATGAATTCAAAAAGGAATCTCATCATCAAAAAGTTGTTCAACATGAAAGAAATTCAGATTGGATCAAGCATGACTGAGGAAGTAGAGAAGGAGGTAATATAGGTATTAATGATCCATCAGGTTTTTGCTTGAAAACCAAAAGATATCTAGGGCATAGACCCGAAGGTGATCACTCACAAGCTGAATGCTGATTCAAGCCACCCTCATAAAAAGTAAAAGCTAAACAAGACACGCGTTTGACCAAAAATAATTTATTTTTAAAGAAGTTGATCAATTGTTGAAAGACGGAACCATTAGGGAAGTTAATTACCTTGAATGGCTTGCTAAAGTAGTGTTAGTGAAGAAGAAGAAGAAGAAGAAGAAGAAGAAGAAGAAGAAGAATGGAAAGTTGAGAATGTGTATAGACTTCACCGACCTTAACAAATCTTGCTCAAAAGATAGCTACCCACTTCCAAGCATTGATTAACTTATAAATGCCACATCTTGCCATGAAATCTACTCATTACTTAACACTTTTGTAGGATATCACTAGATATTGATATGGCTTTTAGTCAATAGAAGACAGATTTCATTATAGACAATGGCACCTTTAACTACAAGGTCATATCGTTCGGGCTAAAAAATGCAGGGGCAATCTAATAACATCTGATGAACAATATCTTTAAGGAATATATCAGAAAGAATTTAGAAGTTTATATTGATGAAATGATTATGAAGAGCAAAAGCTAAAAGAACACCTAGCCAATCTAATCAAAGTATTCACCATTCTCAATCAATTTTAGATGAAATTAAACCTTGAGAAGTGCGTATTTGGGGTACCAACTAAGAAGTTCTTAGGCTTTATAGTATCCCAAAGAGGAATAAAGGCTAATCTAGAGAAGGTCATGGTAATTATTGATATGCAACCACAACCAGTGTCAAAGACATCTAGAGATTGAATGGAAGAATAATGGCTCTAGGAAGATTCATCGCATCCTAAACCAAATGAATGCATACCTTTCCTCAAGAAATTAAGGAAAAATTATGTCTTTACTTAGAGAGAAGATTGCCAAAAATCCTTTAAAGAATTAAAGTAATTCCTGACAAGTCCTCTACTATTGAGCTAACTGGTTCCTAAAAAGAGGCTTTTTTTTATCTATCCACCTTTAGGGAGGTAGTAGCAACAATTTTGGTTAGAAAACAAAAAAAACTTAATAGCTGCCTATATATTATGTCAGCCAAGTGCTGAGAGGACCAGAGGTGAGGAAAAGCCCAATCAAGTAGCTAATCATTGCATTAATGATGTGTAACAGGAAGTTAAGGTAGTATTTTGAGGCGCACATAACAATCATCCAATCGGATCAATCGCTCAGGAAAATCCTTGATATGCCTAATTTAGAATAAAAAATAGTGAGCTGAGCTATCAAATCGCAATCTTTTGATGTGAGATATGAGCCAAGAAATGCTATTAAGACACAAGCCTTAGTAGATTTTATAGCAGAGTTCACTAGAGAAGAAAAGACTGAGTTTCCAAAAAAGGCTTCCTAGGAAATGGTTATTGATGGAGCATTAAATGAGCACAAAGGAGGAGCTGGAATTATGATCACTGGCCCTTAGGCACAACATTAGGTTATTCTATCAAATTGAGCTTCAAAGTGTCCAATAAAGTGGTTGAATATGAATCACTTTTCCAAGGTTTTAGGTTGGTTAAGTCCATCCGACCAAGCCTTAAAGTCAAGAGTAACTCACAGCTAGTAATAAGCCAACTACTTGGGAATTTTAAAGCTAAAGAGCAAACAAACTATGAAGAAATACTAAGCAAAATTTAAAATAGCTCTTAAGGAGCTAAAAGATAGCGATACAACTTAGAGCTTAAAAAAAGTACCAAGAGAAGAAACAATAATAGCTGATCAACTCTCCAAATTGGCAGTCTCAAATCGATAAATGATGGAAGAAAATATAATAATAGAAGAGCAATTTCTTCCTTCCCTTGAGAAGAAGAAACTTGGATGGCTCTAATCATCAGGTATCTTTGATTGGGTGAATTGCCTGAAGATGAAGCTAAAGCAAGAAAGATAATAAGAAAGTTGCTTAGTTACTCGATAATTGGTGATGAATTATACAAGAAGGTGTTTAGCCACCCATGGATTAAATGCATTTCAAGGGAAGAAGGATATTACATCATTAAAGAAATCTATGAGGGGATATGCAGAGCTCATATTGTGAGGCCTCAAACTGCACCCTAGTAGGATTAAGATATGATTAAGCAAACGAATGTACGAGTTTTAGTGTAAAAGAGTAATAATTGTGTAGTGAGGACATAATCGATATTTTTGTCATTATTAAAGGCATATAAGTGATTGAGTAATTAGTGATTTATGTATAAGAGGAAGTATTAAATTGGAAAGAGGAAATGAAAACTTAGAGTTAGTGGTAACTCAAAATTATAAGAGGGATTGAATGTGAATTAACTGAAGATCAAAAGTTTGGACCAATGGGATTGTGACACCAAGTTTATTTCTAGAATGATGTCTCATTAATTGGAGGATATATATATATATATATATATATATATATATATATATATATATATATATATATATATATATATATATATATATATATATATATATATATATATATATATATATATATATATATTTACTTTGGAGGAAGTCTTGGCTAGCCACACCTATTCAAAATTCTAGAATTTTCCACTTCTTCTTCTTCTTTAAAAACTTTCTAAATTTCTACAATTAAATTTGAAGAGCATAGAAAAAGAAATATAACTTGAAGTATACAAGTGAAAGGTGGGTAACTTAAGGTTTTAAACTAGAATTTCTTATTCTTCTTTATTTCTTTAACATGTATATTAAAAAGGGTATAATGGATTTTTTAAATGTTTGTTTGTTGGAATTTTTTGATATAAGCTGAAGATCAAGTGAGAGACAAAGGAAAACGAAAGATGTGAGCAAGAAGAAGAAAGATAAAGCAAGTTTAAAGAGGTATAGGAGTTTTTACATACATGTGTTTATGCTTGTTATAGGTTTTTGGAAGGTATAATTGAATGTTGAAGTGTTATATGGATGTGAATTTAAGAGCGAAGTTTGCACAAAAGAAGAAAATGTAGAGAAAAGAGTGATAGGGTAAATTTTGGTGTAGGAACCACATGACTTGCAGATAGTGTTTTGCTTATAATTTGAGTTAGAGAGCTCAGATTAGAGAAATTCTAAAGGAAGCATAAACTAGACATCTAGACCTCAATTTTGTATGAAGAGTGACCAGATATTAGCAAGTATACTGAATTGGCTAAGTAATACTGGAGAAATATAATTAAGATCTCGAAATTATCAAACACAAGAGATTATGATTGCAAGGAAAAATTGATTGATTAATTATATATGTAAAGAATTTACCAATAGTTTTTTTATTATGTATATTACAAACAATAAAGTTAACAAAAAAAATTAACTGAATTAAAAATGAGTATGTAATGTAATTAAATAAAATAAAAACAAAGAATAGAGTTTAAGTCTTAACTAATTGATAAAAAGGCTACTAAGGTCTCTAATTCTCCCCATACCCAATGAAATTGATTTTAACATAATGAATATATGATCTAATTGTGGATAACCCAACAAAATCCAACTTTCCTATTTCGGAGCCAACTATTCTAGCTAAACAACTTCCTATTTTAGAGCCAATCAATTAACTAACCAAAACACGGGTTTTAAAATCCTAGATATGGATTGACTTCCCATTCCAGAACTAATCAACCCAATACCCATTCAATCTTTACCTATTTCTGTAATCTATAATGCATAGCCTATAGATCTAATGGCCTCCATTCTAGAATCACCATAAATCTAATAGTAAAAGCATATAAAAATAGAGCATGCACATACCCAATCCAAATAAGAATAAAACCCATTCAATCAATACAAAAGAATGATAAAATACTTGTATAAAATGGATATTCAAATCAACAAAGAGAATAATGAAACATCATATCATATATAATCAAGAATAGCTAAAAGTTTTACATGGTTATAAGGATTCATAGATCCCCAAGCAACAAAGTTACTACTCACTACACATCGATGAAACTAAAGAGAAAAGAGAGAAAGAAACTAATAAACCTATTTGTAGAAACTAATGAAGAAATATGAAACCAGCTCCTCTTCAATCTCAACAAAACTTTGATTAAACTAGGCTAAACTTTGATCAACTATATGAAAAACTAATGTTAAGTCTAAGTATTCTATTGAAATTAATGTAAAAATAGTGTTTACAACTAAAAAAATATTAAAAACCCTAAAAACTATAGAGAAAACTAAAAATCTTCTTGTCTTTTTGCCAAACAAAATCTACATATTTATAAGCTAAAAGGGTCATGGGTGGAACAATATTTTCTCCACAGTGACTTTACTGTTAAAAACTAAATAATGAATGGATCACGATTGGAACACATTTATCTCTACCGTGCAAAAATTGGCATAGTGGGAACAAATCCTTTCCAGTCATGATCTTTATCAAATGCTAAGTTTTGATCATTCTTCGGGGTTTACGACTGTAACCAAATTATTCCAGTCGTGACCTAACCCAAAATTCAGTAGAATAGAATAAAAATTCATCTCTAAGCATATTTTCAATCATAGTTGCTAAAAACCATCTAATTTGGCAAGGAACTTAGAATTTAACACAACAAACACTAAAAATATGACTAAAACAAATAAAAACACAAATAAAAATAAGCACAAAACAAATACTAAATTAGAGTTATCAAACAACCCACACTTAGCTTTTACTTGCCCTCAGCAATTGAATAGACCGCATTCCTGAAATTTCAAACTTTAAGACAGAAGACACAAATTTAAAAAGATTTAAACAACACTCAGCAAAAGTCATTAATAAAATTTTAAGCCAAAAAGATTCAAATCAAATCATGATAGCTAATTTCCTTTTATGTGTGTGCTTAAGCCAAAATAGTTTAATAGTGTTCAAAATAAAAATTCCAGCGCAATTTAGTAATCAAGAAAAAGAATTAATGTGCATAAGATTCCACATTCAGTTTCGCACTTGATACACAAGAGACACCATAAGCCTCTTCTTTAGCACCGAAACTTTAAGGTCATCTCTGCTAATAACTCAAAATAAGATAGGATCAATAGGACTTATAATTGGTTGTAATGTTGGCTAAGGTGATGGCTTCCAAGAAAGGATACAGTTAATCAAACAAAGAATAGCCACCCTTTACTTATAAAAAAACTTTCCTTCTAAAAGTAAGACTTTACCCACACTTAGTTTACCCTTGTTACCAAAACTAAATTTTCAGAATATAGAATAACTATCCTGTGAAAGTACATAAAAGGAAGGCTCTACGAAATATTTCTTTTCTTACAAAAACTCACACATTTTTTTGAGAGTTTATTAGCCCTTTTTCCTCCTTATTGCAAGCACCCCACACTTGAAGTTTGTCATATAGCTAGCTTTCTTTTTTTTTTTTAAAAAAAAAAGCTAGCTTAACATTTGTAAGAAAGGCAGTAGGGCATTCAAAATTACATTAAAAACATAGAACTACATTTGAAATTTTGACAATAAGAACTTGGCAGCATTCCTTATTTCTTAAAATTTTCAACAATTAAGTCCCTTACTACACTCACTTAGACACCTTTCAAAAGATAGCCTAACCCAATCTTAGAGTGGCAAATTCCTAGAAGGGAGAGATAACGGCTTTTGAGTTATAAGGCATCACAATGTGTGTAGCAATAAGAAAAATCTCATGGCACGCATTTAGCTTGCCTATTAGGCTCAAAGGGCATTAACAAAGGATAAAATATATATAGGGTAGGATAAAATTCTTTTAAAGTGATTGATTAAGAAAAATTTCCTAAATCATGTCCTAAGCTTAGATCAAGTTGTTAAATTACTTTGAATGATGATGAGGAATGTTTTAGCGCTCCAGAATTCCTAACTTAACTACATTCATGCACTAGTTTTTCTCAAATTTTCAAAATGGCCTATTGAAGATTTTGTGAAACGAGATTTTCTTTATTATCTCAATTACACTAAAACAATAATACAAATAGGTTTATATAGATACAACTAGTATAAATGGAAAAATAATAGTATATCCTTAATTACAAAACTAACTAAAGAGAATAGATTAACCAACACTCCCCCTCAAGTTGGTGCAAAAATATTACACATGCCTAACTTACAGACTATGGTATAGAAGGCTCGACTACTGAGTCCTTTTGTGAAAACATCAGCCAATTGTCTATTCGATGTTACATGAAGTAAGCTTAAGAGACTATAAGATAATTTCTCTTTGATGAAGTGTCAATCAATTTCGATGTGCTTTGTCTTGTCATGTTGAACAGGATTATGAACAATACTGATTGTAGCTTTATTATCACAATACAAAAATAGCATATATTTTTTAGCCAACTTCAACTCTGCTAACAACTTCTGCAACCATACTAACTCACAAATACCTTGAGCTATAGCTTTGTATTTTGCTTTCGCATTGGATTTTGCAACTACACTCTGTTTCTTGCTTCTCTAAATGACCAGTTACCTCCCATAAGTGTACAATAACCAGAGGTGGACCTTCTATCATTTAGAGATCTAGCCCAATTTGCATTTGTGAAGGCTTCAATTCGAAGATGACCATTGTTTTGAAAAAGAAAACCTTTTCTTGGGGCTAATTTTAAATATCGCAAAGTGTAAAAAATAGCCTATTGATGAGATTATCTAGGATCATCTATAAACTGACTCACCAAGCTAACTACATAAGCAATGTCTGGTCTGGTGTGAGATAGATAGATAAGTATACTAACCAATCTTTGATATCTACCTTTATTAACCGATTCTTTAGCTCTTGCTTGCAAGCTATGGTTACTTTCAATGGGTGTGTCTGTTGGTTTGCATCCTAGCATACCAATTTCATCTAAAAGATCTAGGATATATTTTTTCTGAGAAATGGATATTCTTTTGGTTTATCTAGTGACTTAAATTCCAAAAAAATATTGTAACTTTCCAAGATCCTTGATCTCAAACTTCTGAGCTAAAAGCTTCTTCAGTCAAACCATTTCTTCTTTATCATCCCCTGCCATCACTATGTCATCAACATAAATAATGAGAAGAGCAATTTTTCCCTTGGAGTTTCTCATAAAGAGGGTATGGTCAACATTGCTTTGTTGATAACTAAAAGAGATTATGGCTTTGCTGAATCTATCAAACTAAGCTCTCAGAGATTGTTTCAACCTATACAAGGCTTTCTTCAATTCACACACTTTCCCATTATTTCTTTCATCATCAAACCTAGGAGGAATCTCTATATAAACCTCTTCTTCTAGGTCCCTATAGAGGAATGTATTCTTCACATCAAATTGCTGCAAATCCCAATCCAAGTTAACTGCATAGGATTGTAAGATTTTGATTGTATTCATTTTGGCAACAGGTGCAAATATCTCTTGATAGTCAACTCCATAAGTCTGAGTGAATTCCTTTGCCACTAATCTGCCTTTGAATCTTTCAATCGAACCATTAGCTTTATGTTTTATTTTGAACACCCACTTATAACCAACCAACTTCATGTCTGGACAATCAACTAGTTCCCAGGTTTCATTTTTAGAGAGAGCTTTCATTACTTCTAGCATAACTTCTCTCCACTTTGGATCCCTAATAGCTTTTTTTCTAATCCTGTGGAATAGACATAGAGGAAAGAGACAAGGTAAAGGCTCTATAGAAGGGAGACAAAGAATCATAAGAGACAAAGTTAGAAATGGAATGTTTTGTACATGACCTAATTCCTTTTCTTTGAGCAATGGGCAAATTTAAATCAGGGTCAGAAGATAACTCACCTGAGGATTCTGGCAGTGTAGAATGCATGATGGCTTCTTCAAACCTATTCTTCCTCACATATCTCAACAAATTAGGTATATCTAAACGACCAACAACATTCTACTCCCCCTTAACATCAATAATATTTTGCTCCCCTTGAACATCAACATTCTCCTCCTGAACAACAATCTCTTCATTCTCCTTTGAAAAAGATCATAAGGTACTATAGGTACATTTGTTACCACTTTTTCACTACTCTCCCTCTAAAGAGGTGATTGTATAATGCCAAAATAAGGTTTAGACTCTCTAAAGGTAACATCTATATTGACATAAAATTTTCTAGATGGAGGGTGATAACACTTATATCCTTTTTGGGTGAGAGAATACCCAATGAACACATATCTTAGTGCCCTCATATCTAATTTCCCAACATTCCTAGTATGGACAAAGCAAACATACCCAAAAATCTTAGGTGGAACAGTGTAGCCATTTTTTTTCAGTTAAGACTTCTAAAAGAGTCCTAAATTGAGAGCTTTGAGAGGCATTCTATTAACAAGATAGGTAACCACTAGTATAGCATCCCCCCAATATGGCTTTAAAACATTTATAGTAAATATAAGGGATCTAGTAACTTCTAATAAATGCCTATTTTTTCTTTTAGCTACACCATTTTAAGCACTAGTATAAGGACAACTACTTTGATGGACAATCCCACGAGACTCCAAACAATTACAAAACCTACTATCCATATATTATGTTCCATTATCTGTAAACTTTTATTTTAACATCAATTTGAGTGTGAACCATTTTATGAAAGGATTGAAAACAGGAGAAAAAAAATCCCTTTTTGCCTTAATCAAATACACCTAAGTCATTCTACTGCAACAATCAATGAAAGTAACAAATCATCAAATTCTAGACAAAGAAACAATCTGTGTAGGCCCCCAAACATCAAAATAACAAGCAAAAAAGGATCATTGGTTTTATTATTACTCAAAGGATAAGAGTTTTTAGTATGTTTAGCATACTCACAAGCATCACTAGATAAAGAATCAAATTGAGTTCTAGAAAATAAACTAGGATATAGTTTTCCTAAGATAGAAAATGATGGATGCCCTAATCACATATGCCACTGAATTATCTCCTAGTTGACATCTTGATATCCTCCAAAAAAAGCCAAGTCTCCACTGTCTTCCATCATATATAAGCCATCATGCTCTCTACCACTGCCAATCCTCTTCCCTATTTGAAGATCTTGAAAGATATAATAATCAGAAAAAAAAATTCAACCTTACAGCTAAGGGCTTTAGTGATAGCATTGACAAATAAAAAATTAACAGGAAATTAAGGAACATGAAGAATGAAAGACAACTTAATATTATGAGTATAAACAATAAAACCTATCCCAGAAATAAGGGTTAAATACCCATCAACCACCCTATTACTATCCCTTTTTAGACAAGAAAAGTAGTTAAAAAAGCCTTTGGAAGTGCCTGTCATATGTCTATTCACACCAGAATCAATAATCTATGAGTTAAGATGAGAAAAAGTGTTACTTGACTTGACAAAATTAGAGGTATCATTGGAGGCAGGGTTAAGCTGAGATAGAAAATGCTTGAAATGTAGAATTTCATAAGAAGAGAGACTTTCAATTAGAGCTAACCCCTTAGATGATTCTACTATTTCTAACACATTTTATTAAGCCTTGGTTAGATTTGCTCATTTTCCCCCTCGACCCCTAGTCGGTTTCCCATTCAACTTCTAGCAAGTCTTTTTAGTATGCCTTGGCTTACCACAGTAATCATAGTGCAAATGATCTTTGTTAGAAATGATACTTTTTGGCTGCTCATGAGTAATATAGGCAGTTAAACCCAACTTCTCAATAGCTGTAGTATAAAGCATAACACTTATCCTAGTTTCTTCCTATTGAACTAAAGAATATGCCTCCTTAAGAGAAGGAAAATGAGATCTGCCAATAACTTGAACTCTCACTTGATCAAAATTTGGATTTAAACTAGCCAAAAAATCATAAACCCTCTCCTTTTCAATCATATTTTGAATTAGTACCGCATCATCAACACATTTAGCTTGAAAATCTTGATAAAAATCTAGTTCCTACCATAGACTACCCAGATCAGAAAAATAATCTAAAATAATAAGCTCACATTATTTTGTGCCATGAATTTTATTTCTAAGTTTAAAGATCCGAGCATCATTTCCCATTCGAGAATAGGTGGTTTTTGTAGCTTTCTATATCTTCTCTGCAGTGTTAAGTAGTAAATACTGTCTAGAGATCTTAAGATGCATAGAGTTAAGAAGCCAAGACATGACCAACGAGTTATCAGAGTCCCATTGACTAAAAGTAGAATCAGTAATAGGTGGTGGTTTCTTTTATCCATCAATATAACCCTACAACCTTCTAGCCTTAATAGACAATAAACATGATCTAGACCAGGCTAAATAAGTACTGCTCCCATCATTTAATAGGGCTAATTTGAGAATATGGACTGTTATTAATAGGATAATATTTCTCTACTTCCGTATTAGTGTTCTTAGTAATTGACATAATGGCAAATAAGAATTGAAAGGCAAAAACTCCCAAATAGTAAAGAACACCCCAACAGTAAAAGAAAAAACGTAAAAAAAGTTACAGAACCTATTATGTAGAACCTAAACAACCAAAATGTCAAAAGTCATAAAAAATCAATCAACTAGAGTTGGGAAAGGCCGGTGAGATGGACGAAGGAAGAATCGGTGAAAAAAAGTGGCCAGATGACATGGTATGCATCGGCGAGTGGAGGAAGATCCATAACCTTTTAGCGGCACGTGTACCCGCGTGCGTGGTCAAATGGTGCTGAAAAATTAGGCACTGGCCGAAAATCATTTGGGCTTTCCTCCAGTAGGGGCAGTGTCAAAATAGAAGGGCTAAAACATAACCTTCTATACTTGTCGAAAAAAAAGGAGACCGAAAATTACCAACTACGAAAGGGAGTTAACTCGACATTCGAAGCAACAATGGCTCTAATACCATGAAGATTTTATGAAATGAGATTTTCTTTATTATCTCAATTACACTAAAACAATAATACAAATAGGTTTATATAGATACAACTAGTATAGATGGGAAAATACTACTATACCCTTAATTACAAAACTAATTAAAGAGAATAGATTAAACAACACCTATTGTACACACTGATTAGGAAACTAATAAGTACTGATCTAATTAAAGCTAATTGAAAAAGAAAATTCACTAAACAAACAACTACTCTATTGGTATTCAAAAATATCTACAGAAGCAATTTTAGCTTAAAGTTTAAAATTATTCAAAGTAGGAACAAATTCAAAGGTGAACTTAAGTTAACATGCAAAAGTACTTAATAAAACCAATAAAGAAAAATAAACTCACAACAAACACAAACTAAAGAAAAAGAAAAACAAAATTTGAAAATAGAAACTAAAAATAACAATAAAATATAAACTAGGGATAAAACTAAAAGTAACAATTCAAACTAAAAAAACAATACTATCATAATTCACATTACAGAAAAATTAACTAACAAGATTAAACTAAAAAGCATAACTAAAATTAGAGACTAATTAAAGACTACATAAGATATTAAGCTAAAAAGCATAAATGAAAATTAAAAACTATAAAAAGTTGTTAAAATCTTTGGACAGTTTCATTAACATTCTTCAGACATCAATTCAAAACAACATATCAAAAGCCCCTTACAAAATATTCCCCTACCTTGCACTTTAAAATTTACTGTCCTCAATAAAATATAATTTAAACAATCACAAAAATAGGGTTAGGGACTCCCTCAATTTAGTGTGCTGGTGGTTGTGGTACACGATACTAAAAATCAAATCTTGAAGTCAAATATGCCATTGATTCCATCATTTGGTCCATTTGAGAATGAATTTTTACTTGTTCAGTATGTAGGTTCTCCATTTGGTTAAGAAAATTGGCATATTGATGAGAGGATAAAATAATAGCTTTAGCATCCGGAGCATCTAAAAGGTTACTAAGACCCTTAGTGACCAGTACAAAATACTCCTTCCTATAAGTCAAATGCTATCCATTAGGCAAATTTGTATGAATAACCAAAATTTTAATGTTCTTCAGCATTTTCCTATCAACCAATATTGGCTCTCCCAAATCTCTTCCCAATGGTGATTCACTACTTTGGCTAGCACGGTAACAATGCCTCTAAGTGATATTTTCTTCCCCTTTTTAGGGTAGTTCTGTAACTCTTTAATCTTTTTCCAGATATAAAAAGCCCCTTTTAAATGAATACCTTGCACCATTGCAAGCAACAAAATTGCCTCGGAGGTTTTTACTTGCCTTGGCCCTCCCAAATAAGTGAAGATAGATAAAGTGAAGAACTTGTTCAAGATATGAAACATATGATTCCATAGATGATGCACCTTGGTAAGTTCAGTGACATATTCTTATGGCTCTTTCTCATTACAAATAACCTCTTATGTTGTATTTTTGTTGTAATTATCCAAAAACTGAGCCCCATGCACTGGAAATCCTAAATATTCACGAAATTTATTAAAAATCAAGCGATACAATTGCCTGTTCAACTAGAAGGACACTATGCCATGATCATCATAGCTATTCTTCCCCCTTCTGATTCTCAAAATAGCTAAGAAGTCTCTTGTCAAGGAAGGGTACACTCTCTTTATCCTAGCGAAGAAATTGGTCCACCCAATATTGTCAATTAAACACTGCACTTTATGATATAACCCTAATTCACTAAATAGATCCATACCAAAATAATGCATTGGTAGGTGCTTAGCATTTGAGTAAGTCACATAATCAACGTGTATGTCCTCTAATACCTAACTTGGTACTTTAGCAATGGGTACTCCCTACTGTGATGATGATAATGCTCCAGCATTTTATCTTCACCACTTTGGTGCCATTGCAAAATAACAGGGATCAAGGTTCATAATGGACTTTGACCAAACATAGAGAAAAACTATAAAATTCCCAAAAATCAATGAATGTGCAAGCTAAATCAAGAAATCACAATAAGAAAACAACACACAAACCATATTCAAATGCATGTAATAGAAGAGTCATATTTAAATGCAAGAGGAGAACATTAATCATCTAGATGGCTTTCATGAAAAAGTTAAATGAAAATTGCCAAACTATATAATAACTTATCCCTGAGGCATTTTATCAAACATGTTGTGTACAACAAGTATGAACATATGAAATGATGTCTCTATTAACATGTTAAGCATAAAAAATCATGGTTGGCATTGTAGATACCATGACTCGAGGCAGCTTAAATTAGGGTTCCCTGATGATGAGGAACCACTTATATTTCTAATAGAAAGCATGAATCTTGAGTTTCATCCTTGGTTTCTGCATATTTATGAAATATTTTTGTGGGTTTTAATTTTTCTTTTTTAGAGTTTCAAAAAAACTAGAAAACCTTCAATTTTGGTCCCTATCTGTGACAAATGGTCGTCTATCATGGAGGGACAGTCATTAGTGGCCATTTTCTTTAGGGCCATCTCATGATAGACAGCTTATCTAGACCATCTAAGACTACTCGTGGCTCAGTGACAGATTGCTGTCCATCACTGAGTTATGGCCACATAACCCTAGGTCAGATTTGAAGGTATTTTTATGAATTTTAAAAATTTGAATGAGTGACAGTCGTCTATCATTGACAAATGCCCATTTGTGGGGGGTTTATTTTTTAGGTTTCCCACATTTTCCAACTTTTAAAATTTGGGATAAAATCAGATTTGGAAGATGAGATTCTACACAGATTTCAAGGATTTTAACTTCCAATTTTAGAGGGATTAGAGTTGGAATTGATCTTTAACTATTTCCTAGGTATTTAAACAAATTTTAAGGCTTTTCAAAAGGGGGGATTCTCACTTACAAAGAAGAGGAACATATTTTTTAAGAGAGAGAAAACTTAATTCTCTGTTCTTGAAAGTTACAAAGCTCTTTAACCTTCTTGCACACACAAAAAAACTCGTATGCATATCTTTATCAAACGTGGAAAGAGAGGATTGAGGCTTGGATCGCTGCTTTCTAGAGTTATAAAACTAAGATTTCTAAGGGTAATATTTTGGACTGTAACCTCTTTCTATCTCCATTATCTCATACCATGATTACATAATTAATTAGATATATTTGTTATTTGTAATGCCATGATTTATATTTTTGTGTTATTTAATTTTTTATTCATAATTTTTGTATTGCCAAGATGATATGAAGTTATTTGATATGCTAGATGACATGTTAGGTTTTATATTCTTCCATTAAAACATAAAAATATCTAAATTTAATTTTTGTGTTTGTATGGTTTTTTATTATTTTAGTATGATTTAAATGTTTATTCAGTGCTATGATTAGATTTGGCATGTTCTAGGGTTATAAAAATGCATGTCGAGTGTTTGAGGATCATGTTTGGCTTGGAATTCCCTGCATTTTGTCTGATTTTCGAGTGATAGATGGGAAAAAGGCTCGACAGACGGCCATTGGTCATAGCAATTGACAAGACATCTCAACTCCTTCATCTCATCATGTCCCTCTTTTTTTTCTGACCATCTGTCCTTCATTTTGGTTGTCTATGGTCTTTATTTTGTCTTTTAAGCATGCTCTATGTGTTATTTTGCATATATAATTTGTTTTACATATTAATCATATTGTTAATGTCATTTTTGGTTTCTGTTCCAGTATATTGAGCATTCTGTACATTGAATATTTATTCCAACATGCCCCTTTTTTCATGCTATTTAATTTTATTATTTGCTTTATTATTATTATTATTATTATTATTATTATTATTATTATTATTATTATTATTATTATTATTATTATTATTATTGTTGTTGTTGTTGTTGTTGTTGTGTGAAACTAATTGTTTTGTCTTTTTGTGTTTCTTTGAGCAACTTGTTTTTTTTTTATGTCTTGAGGAGTTTTTTAGGAGATTAGTTTGCCTTGGAAGGACATCCATTGGATGATTCCAACTTCTATCCCTCTCTTTTTTATTTCACATTATTTATTCATGTTTCATTTATGCTTTATTTATTGGTTTGTTTCATTTAGTTATTTTTGTACTTTATTAATTGATTATTTATTTTGGATGTATTTCATTTTTGGGGATATAATAGGTAATAAAAAAGAGATTTTGGCACATTAATGAAAAATTCACTTAAAAATATTTTGTACTTAATTAATTGGGTTTTTTCAAATAAAATAGACCGATGTCCACTTTTATCCAAAAAGCAACATAAAAAAGAATTTTGTAAATATGTATGAGGAAACTAATGTTCCCAATCTAATAAACTCCCCAATTTATGTATGTCATTTTATTTTTATGTTGGACAATCCTTTTGTAATAATTTAAGTAGGATTATTTTATTTACTTATTGCTTTTATTTACTACTTTCCAAAATGCTTGTTGTGTTTATTTATTTCCTTATTATGCATCGTGTGAGAAGGTAGGTAGTGGACTAATAATAAAAACCTAATTATAGGAAACACCTAACTGAAGTACGAGTAAAAGTGATGTCTTGAACACCAATCTCTATTTGGGCAGTAAAATGTTGTGATTCATTTTCCAACGTTTCATATGGTGGCGACTCCATAATACATACCTCTTAAACCAACTTAGATGCCTTCATAGGTTGACCATAAACAATAAAGTTAGATCTAAATCCCTTTTCTATTGTGAAGTGGTCAATTTGTGAGTATTGTGAGCCTCACTCATCCGATCTTGGACCTTAAAAAAGGGCATTTGAGAATCGAATGAGAATCGAGCGGGCTCTAGCTCGCATCATAGTGGCAACTCTACTAGGGATTAAGAAACCTTACTTCTAAAGCATCTTGGTTAAGTTACTTATAATTGTGTTTTTATTATTAATCCTATCTCTTTTTGAAATTGCATTTCTTGTATACATCTTAGAGCCTTAGAATTAAGTTATGTATCCCTATTTTAGCCCCCGTGCTATCTTGAAGCTCACCCTACACTCACTCATTATAGGGATATGTTAAGGAGAACCACCAGCTCGAGTCTAGTACCAATTGGTATATGAAATGGTGACCCGTCGATCATTATACTTATGATGAGATAGACCTATTGGTAGAGACCATGCTTGTGTACCCCTAAAATTTCATCACCCGACTACAAGCCCATGTAATGACAATAGCTATTTCTCTTAGGTTGTATAACCATAACAACTCTTGCTTGCTATGTGGGCCTTTAAATATTGAACATATTTAAATAAATTAGAGGGCACTAATCAAAGGCTACCATACCCTAGTGGGCCTAACCTAATTTATTTGAATCATTTAAAATATGTAATGGCAAAAACCATACACATGTGCTTTCAATTAAGAGGAGTTATGCTGTCTACTTTTTACCATGCACCATACACGTCTATTGGGTTCCTTATTGACCCATGGGCTAAACCCACCTATGAAAGAGATTACACAACCTCTTATGTGTGAGTAATAAGGTTGGAAGGCTATGTATTGCTTATATGTTGTTGTGATTGATGCCTAATGACATTCATGCATCATTTATATACCATGTTCATGTATTGTCATCATACATCATTCTTGACATTTGACTTTTATAACCATTATAGATTCATTTAGGTAGTCCAGAGGGCTCAACAGTTGCCTCATCTAAAGATCTATATTTAAGTCGATAGAACTGAGATCAGGGTTGGGTTTAGAATTTGAGTTTGAGATTGGATCAGAGCTTAGATTGAGTGAATTTTCTAAAAGTAGTTGAGAAACCATAACAAAAGTAGAGATGGCCGATGATGAGAGATAGTAAATAGAGATAGGTAGATGGACAAAAGAGCTTAGGGTAAGAATGTCTACCTTAAAGGATAGATTAGCCTCCACCTTAGTGCCTCCAATTCCATAAAATGAATTGGATAGAAGGTTAGCTAGGAGATTCTAGAAATTTGAAGAGAGAATGTTATCCTTAATTTGTGGATTAGTGGCTTATTTAGCACATCCTTCTGAAACTTGGCCTGGAGTATCTACTCAGGGAACACCGGAGCCAACTTTTGTTGGGCATGCTTCCATAACAACTGCTACAGATCCTCGAGGCCAACAAAGGGATTAGAGGAGAGAAAAAAGGAATGATCTTAAAAATGACTTCATCGAGGAGGAAGAAGAAGAAAAAGATCCTCTTATGGTTATTGTAAGGAATAGAGGCCCCAGTGCTGAAGAAGTTGCCTTTAAGAAGATAAAGGCTATGGCCCGATTACTCTCTACTAGTAGGGGAATGAACCCCAAAGATAGGGATCTTAATGAGGATGAGTCACTGCCTTAGAGGTTCAAGATGTCGGACTTGCCTAGATTTGATGATACTTTTGATCCCTCTACACATGCCAATCAGTAAACTTTGATTATGAAGGGAACCACCTTGACTAAAAAATAGAAGGTGGAGTACTTTTGCTTGAGTCTAGTTGGCCCAATAATAGATTGGTTTTATAGGTTGGACAGGCATACCAAAGAAGACTAGGACTTACTAATAGAGGAGTTCCTAAAGCAATACATTTGTACTACCAGGATGAAGGTCACTCTAAGAGGCCTTAAATTGCTTCAACAAAAGCATGATGAGTCTTTCCATTAGTACCTAATGAGGTGGAGGAATAGTGTTATGGAGATGAAGAGAAAAATTAATACTACTAACCAAATCAGGCTTTTCATTAGGAATGCAAGTCTCTATCTATGGGATGGTCTAAAGATGAAGGGGCTAAAAGATTGGGAGTCTTTGAAGGATATCACCATAGAAGTATAGGGTGAGTATTTCGCTAAGAGGGCCAATAATAAAGGTGTGAGGAGGAATTTTGATAATAACAAGGCTACTGAAAGTAGTAATGGAGCCAATACAAGTGGAAAAACGACTGAAGTATCCACTACGGAGGCCAACCAGAGGTACTACTCTAACTTAAGAAAGGCTTTATTCTGATGTTAGATTGGTTGAGCAAGGAAGGGAAGCTACATCAATTGCTACCAAAGCCTGCTAAGAGTCATGGGATGCCCCATCATAAAAAAGATCAATACTGTGCCTGTCATCAGCACATAGGGCATCACATAGATTATTACCACACCTTGAGGAACAAGATTCAGGATATGATAGATAACAAATAGGTTTTAGATCCTAAAAGGAGAGAGAAAAAAAATGAGGGTACAATGTTGTATCGCTTTCTGTGTTCATGATTGGGTCCAACTTACCTGAGTGTTATATGATGAAGGACCTATTTAGGAATGAATATATGGCCATTACTCGTTCCACCCCTAAACTAACAATACCAATTGAGAAAAATTAGCCAATTTTTATGATTGATTGCTAGGATTCCACTAACGTAAGTGAAGATGAAGGGGACAATAGTGCCAGTTGATATATAGAGTTCTAAGAGTGAGGATAAGAAGGAAAAGAGTGTAGAGAAGAAAGTAGAGGCAGTCATCAGGAGTGGACATATGGTGCTTAAGTTTGAGAAGCAATCAACTTCAGTTGCTATACCTATAGAGAAGGAAGCTGAAGATAATCAAATAATCAATTAGTTGAAGAAGTCACAGGCTTGTATTTCTATTTGGGATTTTTTTAAGGTAGTCTCTATCATATAGGAAAAAACTAGTGGAAGCTCTATGTGATTTTATCGTAATCACTACTATTTCATCATTAGAGCTATTAGACTTGGTAAAGGGAGGAATTAGAGAGAATGTGGTGTACTCAAATGTAGACTTGCCCACTGAAGTTAGAAACCATAACCACTTTTTTTACATCAAGGCCCAAGTGAATGGAAAACACACCACTTATGTGATGGTAGATGATGAGTCTTCAATTATATGTTTTGTCTACTAGTGGCTATTCATGCCTTTGGGTTAAATGGAAGCATGCTGGACAAGTGTGACTTAATCATTTTTCCTTATGATAATTCAAAGAGATAGGTCATAGGTACTTTTAAGGCTATAGTAAAGATCAGATCGATTGAAACTGAAGCTGAATTTGTTGTGTTGCCTATCCTTGTCAATTTCTTAGTACTGCTAGGGAGACTATGGTTTCAGAAGCTAGGAGAAGTGCCCTCCACTTTGCACCAAATGATTAAAATACCATATGATGGTTAGGTGGTCACCATTAAGGTGACTAGGGAGAACCTGTCATTCTTAGAGATTGCTAAATAGCCATTCAACAAGTTCCATGTGTCTATAATAGAGGATGATGGATGGAGTTCAGTTGATAGCGCTCAAGTGATCAATATGCTAAAGAAGATGCACTTCTTACTTGGAACTAGTTTGTAAGAAATCTCAAAGACCTCAAGTGGCTGTTACGACTAAGGATCAGAAAGACAAAAAGAGCCCGGGTTACATTGGTTCAGAAAAGAAGAGCAATGGGAAAGAGGTACTAGTTAAAGTCCTTTATATCTCTAAGAATTTTGTGTCAGCTTTGGGAGTTTTCCTTTATTGTGGAGAGAATGAGCCTCAGTTGGCAGGAGACAAGATTGTGCCTGGTTTCAAGCTGTTCAATGATGTAATTGATTAAGAATAAGGTACTATCAAGCCAGTAGAGGGCTTTTGGGATAAGGACATCCTATTACATCACTTAGCTTAGGACCGAGAAGTGTTAGAGGAGATTATAACTAAAAAACTGCTTGCCATTCAAAGTAAGGGCAAAAAGAAGATAAGAGCTAAAGCATCGCCTGAACCAAAGGAAGAAAATAGAGGGACATTTGTAGTTGCACGAAAAACTATAGATAATAGTGCTTATATAGACATAATTTATGCTCCTACACTTTTTGATGAGAACAATGATTTTTCTTTTGATTATATTAATAATATGAACAATATTGCTTACTAGTGTGATGTTTATTCTGATTTCAATATGCATAATCATGTTCATGAACCGTTCATATTTAACACCAATTTGACTAATACATGTTCATTTAATCTTGATACAAAAGGAAACCCAAAAGAAATCTTACTTGCATTAGACATAACTGCTAAGGAGAGAGGAAAATTTGAGATATGGTGAGTTAAAGGGGGATAGAGATAGATCCTAACAAGGTGAAGGCTATTAAGGAAATGTCTGTGTCATAGAAGGAAAAGGAGGTTAGAGGATTTCTGGGTAGACTTCAATACATCAGTAGGTTTATAGCCAAATTGACTTCAATTTGCGAGCCAATTTTCAAGTTGCTTAAAAAAACTAACTAGTTATTTGGAATGAGGATTGTCAGAAGGCATTTGACACAATCAAGGAATATCTTTTGCGTCCACCAGTGCCGTCGCCATCGCAATTAGGTAAGCCCTTGATTTTATACCAAGCCATAGAGGATAGCTTAGTAGGAGTTATGATGCCTCAGGAAGATGACTTTGGGATTAAGTATATAGTGTACTACCTCATTAAGAAATTCCTGCCATATGAGGCTAAGTATGTAGAGGTGAAGAAGATTTGTTTGGTGGTTATCCTGGCTTTAAAGAAGTTAAGAAACTACTTCCATTCTTACAGAGTGCAAGCAGTGGCTAAGCAAAACCCTCTCAGGTATCTACAGGTGATCGGATGTCAGCAAGTATATTGAATTGGCTAAGTAATATAGAGAAATACAGTTGAGACCTTAAGAATATCGTACCAAAGAGATTGTGCTTACAAGATAAAATTGATTGATTAATTGGACATGTAAAGAATTTCCTAATTGTTTTCATTGATTAAAATTATAACTACTCTAATTTAACTAAACAAAATAAAATGAATTAAAAGGAAAAATGCAATGTAATCAAAAGTAATAAAAATAGAGAATAAATTTCAAGATAAAATAATCACTAAAAACTGTTCAAGTCTTTAACCCTCCCTATACCTGATGCAAATTATATTTTTAACATCAAGATAATATGATCTAGATGTGGATGACCTAACAAAATCCAAATTTCCCATTTCAGAGCCAACTATTTTAGCTATTTGATTTCCCATTTCGGAGCTAATTGAGTAACTAAACTAAGCAGGGTTTTAAAAATTCCAAATATGGGTTGATTTCCCATTCCAAACCCAATCAATCCAATACCTATTCATTCCTCACATATTTTTGGATCTACAATGCAATAACTATAGAGTTAATAGTCTCTCTTCTAGAATCACTATTAAACTTATAGCTACAACATGCAAAAATAGAGCATTCAAACATCCAATCCAAACAAGCACAAACCCATTCATCTAACACTAGAGAATGATAGGATACTTGCATAAAATGAACATTTAGATCATCACAAAGAGGAATAAAACATCTGATCATATATTAATCATAAAATAGCACAAAGTTTTACATAGGTATGGGGATTCATAGATCCCCAAGCAACAAGTTCACTGCTCACTACACATTGAAGAAAATAAAGAGAATAGAGAGAAAGAAACTAGTAAACCTATTTGTTAAATCTAGAGATGAAATCTGAACCAGTTTCTCTTTTCCAATCTTTGCAACTTTTGATTAAATCTAGACTATATATGGATAAACTAAATATAAGACTAGTGTTTAATCTATAAATGCTATTGAAATTAATCAAAATAAAGTGTTTACAATTGAAGAAACTAGTAAAAACCCTGAAAACTATAGAGAAAACTAAAATCTTTGTCCCTCTCATTTACCAAATAGACTCTACTTTTTTTTAAATCTGAGAGGGTCACGATTGAGGCAGAATTGTCTCTGCTATGACTAACCTGTTACATCTTTACTTTGAATGGGTCAGTGTTAGAACCATGTGGTCTCAGTCATAACTAATGGTTCTGGACT